>JAPWTK010000074.1:917500-1405000 GCA_029963805.1 Aromia moschata | reverse complement strand
GAGGGGGGGGAGATGAGTGGGGGGGTGGGTGTGGGGGGGGGGTTGTTTGTGGGGGGGGGGGTGGGGAGGGAAGTAGAATGGGGGGGGAAAAAAGAAAAGGGGGAAAGAAGGGGGGGGGTGGGGGGGGAAAGGGGAGGGGGGGGAAAAAAAATAATTGGGGGGGGGGGGGGGGGGAAAAAGGAAAGAGGAAAAAGAGGAAAGAAACCACCCCCCCCTTCCCCACCGTTTTTGGGGTCGTTGAAACCGAATATGACCATAAAGAAAAATTTAACTAGCCATTTCCCCGTTACCACCACCATACACACCTTCTTCATACAAAGTACGGTGTGTATCCCAATGTTTTCTGGATCACTAAAAACGAAGACGACTACCAAAAACAAATTCGACCCCGACGTCACCCCCTAGCGCCAACTTACCACACCCATACACCCCATTAAGGGGGTTGAAATGTCAATTCTCATACAAAGACGAGTGGGGTGAGTATTCCTACATTTTCCGGGTCACTATTTATTGAATATAACCTGAAAAAAAATAACCACGTACCTTGCGCTTTCACTCTCTGGTACCTGCTGTCAAAGTGGTTTTAATGGCATATTTATGGGAAATTAGACATGATGGGTATCCTGAGGTTTTGAGGGATTATATTGCCGATTTTCAGGTCCAATGTATGTACCCAGTTCGACTGCTCTTGGAATATGGAGAGGGGAGGTTCCATTTTTCGTGGAAAATTCGAATAGGCGGGTAGCCTGGGGGGGTTTCCAATTGAACCGGCAACAACAATGAGCATAGAATATCTTCCAATCACACTTGCCTCCTTGACACTGCCATAGTCATATCCACCCCTCCCCCTCTGCCACTTCTCTCCTCCTTCCCTCCAGCCCCAATCATTTTTATAGACAATTTAGAAAGTATTGCATACTTAGATTTTTTCCCTGACCAAGACTAAACTTAACAAAGAACAGACTTAAAAACAAGTCAAATCATGTATAAAATATATTTTTTCACCCCTTCGAACCGTCTGTTACTGCACCGTGTCAGAAGGTTAGAAGGGGGTAAACAAAATTTGAGGCTCATTCTTGATTGTAAGTTCACGAAAAATTCAAAGATACAAGTCCTTCCCAGTTGTCTAGGGAAATTGCATTTCTATTCAATGGGGTGGAGGTGTGGAGTGGGGTGCAGTAACAGAATATTCGAAGGAGTGAAGAAAGTTTTATGTTTACTTCTTGTTGACTTCTTGTTTTAGTTTAGTTTTGTGATTAGTCTTGATCAGGGAAAATCTAAGTATGCAAGTACTTTCTAGTTGTCTATAAAAATGACTTAGGGCTGGAGGGAAGAGGAAGAGGAGGGGTTGGATATGACTACGGCAGTTCAAGAAGTGCTCCCAAGAAGTGTATCCAATTAGTTTGAAGGAGATAGATGTGAATTTTTCCAAAATATCCAACCAAAAGAAAAAAATTGTTACCAAAATACTTGAATTGATAAAAGTATTTAATTGAATGAATTTATTTATTAAAGCTGTTCATGATGTCTTTTGGAAAAAATTCGTCTATTTTTTTGATATATTAAAAGAGTTTTTCAGTATAAAAAAGTCATCCATAAATATTGATGATGAATGAACATTAATTGTCAATGTAATTGGTTTTACTGCTGGCCAACGGTAAAATTGGTCAAGTATACATTTGTTCATAATTTGATGTAAGAATGTGTTCCATATAATGATAGAAGAATTTCAATTATGTATGAATTTTATCTCTGGTTTTTAATACAGTGGAACGAGCATTCGGTATAATGCGCTGTGCCAACAAACATTTTCATGGTGAAAATGAGTTAATCCCAGACCAAGTAGTACCGATTATGAATACCCTAACGTACATCAATTCACAAACATAAATCGGACAAAAAATAATAAAGTAATAATCGGCACGATATACATACATTTATTTGTATTCTACTTACGCTGAGTTTTAGTTCAGTGCATAGTTGTTGTGATGAGAAAGACGGGTGTACAGTAGTTCTATGTATGCAGACCATTACAGGAATCTCGTACAGCAATGCATACTGATGGATACATGTACGTACATAAGTTTGTGGAGCGGTAACTTGTCAACGCGGTCGACAAATGGCTGATTACAAATCAGGGTGTGCAAAGACAATACTACGTTAACGTAGTTATAAATATTAATCACTCCTATTATTACGTAAGAATTTTCCGAATGAAATTTGCATTGTAAATAACCCTGAAATATAAGTGGTTCCTTTTCATGAGGTAGGATTAATGGCTCTGTTATTGTGGAGCTTCTGAATTGTACGATTTCACCTTTTGTGTCTGCTTAATCATTTGATAATATGAAAGGACGACAAGCCGACACCGACACTAAATATAGTTGGGGTTCCGTGGAAGTTATTGCTAACCAGACAGTTCCTGACTCGCGAATAGAGACTATACTTCAACAAACGAATAATGAGATGGGTTATTCACATGATGGGAGGTAAAAAGGCAGTCGTAGTTTAGTGTAGTTTAACAGTTAGTGACGAGAGTTGAAGTACGTAAAAATCAGTTAAGAGTTGAAAGTATGAAAGAATGGAAATGGGTACGGTTGCTTAGTTAATTTGACTTTTGTACTAAGTGGACAAGTTTTATACAAGTTATGTTCTTATTCCTAAACGACGATTCTTGCGTCACCACTGGATATTTCAACTATTGTGGAAGGACATGCTGTCCGTGAGTGATGATCACATGATTTTCAATACCTTCGCCGGTTTGTATCGTTTGGCGTGTATTGGGCCAAATCACCTTCTTGTCATTCATCTTCTTTGAACTTGTTGATGTAAACCAATTTATCATTTTGTTTTCCCTTACTAATTAGTTTATTTAATATACATATTTGGCCTTTTATTGATAAATAATTTTCTACTTCCAATACTACATGAATGAGGAAGTAAATAGAGGCTTATTAATAAGATATTTGAATTCATCTATCATCTACCTCAAAAACCTATAAAACGACACGTTACATGAATATTTTTTCTTACATTTGTTTTAGTTACCTCCGTATCCCCTGAGGGTGGGAGGGGTCTAAAACCATTCAGATTTCTTTTTTTGTTCTCTCCTCTTACTAATTATTATACTAAATTTTTAGGTTAAAGAAATATTTGACTTATTATAATTCTTTACTTCCCTCAATGCCCTCAACCTCCACCATATTAAGATCAAAATTTTTATATTTGTACACTCTCTTACGTTGTCTATGAGCCTGAAATTTGAAATGCATATCTTGCTTATTTGGTGAATTACCAATAGTCAAGGAAAAAGTATATTACCCCCATTTAACCAGCTTATCCGATTAAAGTCAAAATCTAATCAGGTACAAATCTCGACATGGTATATAAGTGTTCCAACGTTAACATCTTCTCGAGTTATCGTGTACACAAGAAAGGTAACAGACAGACAGCTAGTCAGGCAGACAAAATTAATAAACCAGATTAACAAATAATCAATTATTTTCAACTCATTTAAATAAATATTTTCATGGAAATTTTAAAAAGAGTTTGGTAACTTTATAAGACAGTTCATTTAAATAGCATGTAGGTTTTGTATTTTTTTTCATTGTAGATTTTCTATAATGACAAAGAACTGTAACCAAGATTTTTTTGTATCAGTTTTTAAGAAAAAAATATATTTTAATTATCTTTTGTCTTCCCCAAAAAAAATATTTTGACGCGTATTTGTCTACCGATAACAAATATATAGACATACATTTTTTATCAACTGTAGGTATCTTGAAAATAATTTTCATTTCCAATCTTCATTAAATAATAATGTTCAAATATACTGACAGTTGGTGATTGTTTTATGATGCTGTTAAAACAAAGCTATAGTTGACATATTGTCTAACTCATTTAAATATGCTTCAATTGAGGAAACACAATACCAAAATTCCGACAATTTGTGTCCCTTCTGACCATTCTCTGTTTATTAGTATCTTCAGTTTTCACCGTCTACAAGTCCGATCACTTCTTTGATGTCCGGCAAATTGTCGGCATGTCTTGCATCCGCACGTATTACTATTTCCCTCGTAAGTCTACAGTAACATATTCATTCAACTTTGCTTTTAAAAGGCTCACGTTTTCTGTCAAAGCACCAACAATAGTATTTTGATATTTTGAGGTGTTTGTAGTTGAGTTCCTCACTTTGCGGTTTCGATAATTATAAAAGTGCGTCGAATGCATTGTATTGAATGCACTTCCGGAAACGTTATTTTAAATTTAATAAATTGGTTTCATAGGTATACCTATGAATTTTAAAATGTTTAATATTTATTACTAAGAGTCTGAGGCGAACTGGTATTTCACCTACGTCACCTGAAATGCCACCACCGCCTTGAAATGAGTGGATTTGTTCTATTAATAGACGGCTGTATTTCTATCCAGGATTAGGTAGGAGTTCTACACTAGCCTTCGAAACATTTTGTTTCAAACAAGTTTTCCGCAGTCGATTATTGCCCCATTACATTATCTCTCAATAATTCACAAACAAAAAGCTTATCCGCATCTTGTGCCGAGCAGCCCCGAGGAATACGAGAAGGCAAAAAACAATAATTGAATTATTATTTTGTTAAGAGGATCTCTTTCATTGTATCGGAATCCCTTTATGGGGCGAAAGTTAAATTGCAGGGCAAATACGGCGGGCGGAATGGACGCAGGGGCGCAGGTTTTCGAAAGGGAAAAGGCACGAAAGGGATAACGCCTCCCTAGTCATAAGTTCGGTCTCTCCCGGGACCTGGCGCAGGTTGTAGATTTATTTCGCGACCATTAGATAAAAAAAGCGGTCAACTGTGAAGTTTGTTCACGTGCCGAGGGTTCCGTCACTCGCGACCGCAAATATTCGCAGTTATTTTTTATGGTCGTTTCTCGATTTTATCGACGCAAACATGCAGTTATTTCCTCTACAGTCTCAAACCCTCCGTTTCATTTAAGGTTTATACCTAGTCATATAATTGAAAAAAAGCATTTCTTGTGATTATTTTTAGCGAAACTATAAGCCATTTTTATTTCATCATTCATTCATTTTTTTACATTTATTATACATACTTTTAAATATTCCTCATAATTGTTTTAACCGAAGACGAAAAAAAGGAGCCCCGAATATTTCAACAACTACTGAAACTATTTTCATAAAATTTGGTTTATACATATATTTGGCTGATTGTCACGTTCTTGTTGTCAAAAATGTGACTGCTATGTTTTCTCTCACCACCACTACCTTTTTTTATCTTAAGGCAGGCTCTCCACTCCCGTTAGGAAACTCGGCCTTTTTTTTAATGAAGTTACCCTAGATTAAAAAAAAACACATTAACACTTAATGTTAAGAAAATGCACGGTTATCTTTGTGTATTTATTTATACTAGTTAAAATAATTATTTTAAATAAGTATCACAGTCTTAACAACATCACCTACAATTAACGATATACGAAAATCAATCTATACATCAATATATACACCTATTAGCGGGTTTACACATGCATGGATTTAGTGGCGCCAGTGGCCGCTGGCGTGCCAGTAAAATAAAATTTCAAATGTAAACCTTTACTGTCGTGCATTTTTTGTCAGTGCACGCATGGACGAAAAAAGTTAGGGTGTTATAACTTTTCATACGCCAGTAGTGATTCATGCGCCACTGCAAATACTATTTGCAAATGTAAACCAGTTTAATATTACATACTTGGAATCTATACTGTGTGGTATCAGTTTAGTAGACCACATTTGTGTTTATTTTAGTAATTATATTTCTTTACAATGAGCAAAAAGTGGGGTTCTGAAAATATTATTCAGTTCTTAGAATATTATGAACAATGCCCTTGCTTGTGGGATGTACATTCTAGTTCATATATTCATTCATATCAAAGATAGAAATTTAAGAGAATATGCATATGAAAACATCGCAAGAAATGTAAATATCGACGGTTTCAGTTCTTCTGATGTAAAATCTAAAATATGTTCCACAAGAAATACATATGTATGTATACAATGATATCATTAACCAACAAATATGCTACCATTCGACAGCTTCTACGAAGATTTTCACTTGACATTTTTAGTTGCTAAACAGTATAAAGAAGTTCTTTATACAGTCACTCTAACACCTTGCGCTTAGCGAATGAGATTGGCGAGATACAATTTCATTAATGAGTAAACCTTCACTGGAATGCAAGTTAAATTGGCGTTATTACAGGCGCCATCACATCATTGCACGTGTAGACCCGCTATATACCTTACCAATTAAAATTGCACTTAGTGTACACTTTCCATATGACTTAATTATTAAAAAGGATATTGGATTCAGAAATTACTTGTTTAACTAGTTATAACTAAATTCGATGAGTGAATTGAATCAATTACAAGTTAATAATTACTTTGGAAGAAAATAAATGTAAATCTAAATATGAGTTAAAAAAAAACGATTACACTAGTGAAATTATTATACAATCAAAATGTTACTTTTATACTCAATTACTTATCTTATACTTCAGGTGTAGATGTGTGGTAGAACGTAGTAATTTAATTTCGGTATCCAACCTAGTCCAAAATTTTGCTCCTTGTTGAAATGAAGGAATCCCAAATCGATCCAAGTCTCAGGAATTCAAAGATCCTTAATGCAGAAAATTACGAACCAAGGAAGATTTCAGGAGGCTAAGTACAGAAAAGAAACGTCAGGTAATAAAATGCTCATAAAAATGGCTGGTACCAAAAAAATACTACCAATAAAACGCCTGGTATAAAAAAGCCTAAAATTAAACAACGCAAATGAGTATCTATTTAAATAATTAGCTTTAAGAAATTCTTACCCTTTGTCATTGTAATTCAGCATCCGCTGATTAAAAATACATCCATCACCATAAACCTCAATGTATTAAAATCTTCTCAATCAATTAGAATAATTAAACGTTCCTCAATACCCCAACACAGTAACTTATAGGCTTAGATGTTTCGATGCGTACTCTTCAAAGGCTTAACAGAAAAAAAGAATTCTCACTTCTAGAAACCTAACAAGCTAAAGGTGTGTGCGTCTGTGTGCACCCTATCTTCATGTCATTAGTCAGAAGTGGATTTCCCTTCGATAGATAATAAAGTGATTTGGATTCAGTGACTTAGACTATACATGTTTACACGCTGGATTTCTCAAGATGTTGATTGAAGACCATTATTATACCTGGAGTACTGGAACTCGGCGTAGAAACACAAAACTGGACGTTTTCCACGAAACACCGAACTACTACAATTTTCTCGACGCGGTTTCGCCAACCAAGTTAGCATCGTCTCATGAAGAAAATCTTCTCCTGAAGATACCAACTTGGCTGGCCAAACGCGCGTCGAGAAAAGTGTAATAGTTCGGTGTTTCGTGGAAAACGTCCAGTTTTAGGTACTATTACTATTAAACAAAAATATGGATTTAAAATTTCAAAAAAACAGTTCATCCTCAACTGCCGTTGTTACTTGCGAACCTCTTAATGGGTTATATCGAAAAACAAAAGATACTTTGAAACGCATGAGGTTACTCGTCCTAAGGTTAACCTCTTAGCGATCTACTACTAACCTTAAATAGAAGAAAATAAGACAAGAAGAAACAAATATGTGGAGATAATTGGTAATTACACTCTAAGCACATCCCAACTATAAATTAGTGACCGGGCTAATGATCTTAACTGTACAGGTCAAAGTTAAAGTTGCGTCTGCCCAAGCAGCATGGTACACTTCGTACATGAACTCTGCTATTTCTAGCTCCAACTGATAACCAAAATACACCTGAGAACCACCAACCGTTCCTTTCCTTTAACAGAGGAAAATACCTTAGTAGAAATTTAGAGGGAGAACGATTATTATCAACCCCTGGGATCAACACAAGGGTTGCATCAACCCAGCAACAGTGTAGCCGTTGCCTACGCTAAAACGACTGAGAGTCGAAACAAAACAATACAATGCTTGAGGGTCGTTCCCGAAACTGCCACGATGACCAATCTTCCGAACGACGATTGAATCAGAGGCTACTGACAACAACGAAGCTTTGCATAGTCCTCGTTGGCCTCGACCAAGGTGGCACTGACCAACTCACACCCCTTACAACTCCATCTGACCCATACCTATCATTGAAGGTAGTCGACCTGAACTAGGTCACCCCCAACACTCTCGAGGCCCTCCTGCTCCAAACAGTGGCTGTTTAGGAGACTTCTACCCCACGCAGGCGTATCCCACGGTATCGGTATTCGCAAACCCCCGGCACGGGCCATAACGTAACATCAAAGAGTATTCTAAAGGAGTTTATAAACATAATCATCAATGAATACAATCATAACATCACCAACACGGATTTAAATACGAATAATAAAATATAAAAACAAATTGTATAAAAAGCTCAAACCAAAATAATACATCACAACTGGCATTTTACCCAGTGAATCAATTTTGTAAAATATATATATCTTTTTTTTGTAAAATATCTATATGGTAACATACATCTATTTACTACATCGGTTAAAAAAATGTTATGTGAAACACTGGTTTTATCGCACTTTAATTATGCAGACGTTCTATATGGGCCCTGTATAACAAATGTCTATAAGCAAAAAAATACAAAAAGTACAAAATTCTTGTTTAAGATTTATATATGGCATAAGCAGACTACAACGAATTTCTCATAAGCTTAAAGATGTCGGTTGGTTGAATATGTATAATAGGCGAATCCTTCATGCAACCATACTATTTCATAAAATTATCCTGAATAAACTTCCTGCATATTTATATAGAAAAATTGCTTTTAGGACAGATATTCATAATTTAAATATAAGATTTAAAAGTATATTATCACCGCCTACCTTCATGTACGAAAATTTTAGACGTAGTCTCAGCTATCAAATTTGTCATATTTATAACAATATCCCCCAAAACAACTGTTATATAAATTTGGAATAATGTACAAACAAATATTATTTGATTCATAAATAAAAATTACTCTGAATTATTACCTATTGTCAAAATATTTACTCATATTATTTTCTGCTTTTTTATTAATTTAAGCCATTCCCCATCAGTAAAATATTTATTTAGGTTGAGTTGATTATCTAATTTGATTATTATTTTTAAATAATTATTACTCCTACAACAATTGTTAGTATTATATATAGTTATGTAAGGTTAAGTGGAAGAGCAAGTGATGGTTACCTATGCGTTAACATCAGTTGAACTTCGCCCTTTGTCTCCAGAGATATTTTTTTTATTTATAAATACAATAAGCACTTATTGTTATTTGTATAACACTGGAACAATAAAGACGCTATTATTATTATTATTATTATTATTATTATTATTATTATTATTATATTCAATATTAAAAGATAAAACTCCTTTAGAATACCCTCCAAATGTTGTTTATAAAATATATTGTAAAGATTGTAATAAATGTTACATTAAAAAAAAAAAAAAAAAAAAAAAAAAAAAAAAACAACAAAAATAATGGGGGGGGAAAAAAAAAAAAAAAAAAAAAAAAAAACTGCCCTAGCACAACATCATTTTAACGAATATCACGATTTTCGATTTTTCAAATGTACAGATTTTTGACAGAGAGACCAACTACTTCAAACGCACGATTAGTGAAATGATACATATATCTCTCAATGAAATAGTCAATATGAAAACGGACACAGCTAAATTAAACACGACTTATTCTTATTTATTAAGAAAATACAAACAGATAATACAGGAACCGGGCTAACACCCAGTAATGTAAAACATCTAACTAGTCCTATATAAACCGTACTACAACAGAAACACAAAAATTAGATATATATCTACAACAAAAAACAAAAAAAATTAGGAGAAAAATGTTTCATTCTTAATAACATATGTCATCTATCAATCGAAGGGTTGACTATACATAGAATTATTTGCAAATGTATAAGCCTGAGACAATATGTACATACATATACTTAGATCGAATTATCATAAAGCATATTATACAAGTTGTTCGACTTAAATAGGTAAGTGATTTTTAAATTAGGCTAATTACATTTATTTCAATGACTTTTAACCTTATTTATATTTGTATGTTAGTGACATATTTTAATATGAATAACTTGTCTTTTATAATAATTTGTTAGTTTTGTTCATTTTAGATAATGTTTTTTGTTCTATACTTTCACAAATTGTCTTCATTTAGAACTTTCATAGAAACTCAACTGTACTTTGATTTTTTAGCCTTGAAAAAGACGTCAATAAAACGTCGAAACGTCGGCATTTTAAAAATTAATTGTCACTTTGCTGTCCTACCCGAATAATTATCTACCAAAACATAAATCAAGGATATTAACATTACTAATGGATAGGCATTTTTCCAAATTTTTGCCGAACCTTGTATAGGGTTCGTGGAATGACATTGCTCCCTCCTCGCGAATGAGGGGAGTACGCCCCTGTTGGAGCGATGGCACGAATAGGTAATAAAGCCAATACACAAAGGTGTACATAATTGGTTTCGTGTGTAATGTTGTAATGTAGAAAGATGAAAGGCATTGCAAAGGAGCGCGGCTATATAATATAGGACGTGATGGGATTTCCCAAGTCGAAAACCACGCTAAAAATCGCCCCGTACGTCGAACATCTATAACAAATGATTTCCTTAGAATTCAATTAGTTTTCTATCTGCTCTCCGACTTGCTGGAGTCGAATTTTATTCCGGCTTAAGGTATTACGGGGATAATATTCGAATTTTTGAATTGGAATTTTATCGTGGTGGCCGCATCACAAAGCGCGCCGCTTGTACGAGGCAAAAACGGGAAAAATTCCGCGTAATTATTTTTATCGCATACGGGATTTCCGCTCTTTCGAAAGGCAAGGTTTATTTGGAAACGATCTATATCTAATGTATTTATTGCATCATTACCAACTAAGTTTATTTGTTTTCCTTTATCGCCGTTGCAAAATAATTTTCATAGAAGGTGTTTAAAACATTTGGTCAAAATTAAAGGGACTTGTGGAGCACGTGAAATGATTTGAAACTAATTTGTAAAATGCTTCCTAAGGGAATTACACTCCATCAAAGAGGTGTTTTTGAGATGGTTTTTTCCACGTCCAGGATTTTCACATTTAATTAATCTAAGACTAAATCGATAAAAACATTAGGTTCTATTCTTAAAAGTGTGATATTTTGATATGACCTTTATGATATATACGTATTCTTCATAAAGTGCGTATCATCTGGGAAAATTGTAGGTAAATAACTTTGGTTAACTAGTGCTTAAAAAATGATAAAAATGACCTACTCGAACGGGGCCACGTGGCTTTTCGTACCTTTTCCGTACATTTTTCCAAAAAACTCTCTCGAAATGATTTGTTCCAATTTAAAAAAAAATCTAGAAAGTTGTTTCTTTCCAAATTTTACATACAGGGTTTGTCCGGAAAGTAATGTCAGTGATTTTTTTCCCGAGACTGTACGCGCCAGCCCTCGCTTTACGTGCTGGGATTGTGGTGGGGGGATCTGGCCACAAGATCCAATAAGCGCCAGTTGGCTACCGGTCGTTGTAGCGGTCGCATCACTCGTTCTTTGAGAGTCGTTACAGTGACCCGGTGCAAGAAAAAATGCAACGTTCGCTTGAGCAACGGATGGCGATCAAGTTTTGTGTGAAACTGGAGAAGAGTGCTGCGGAAACCATTCCAATGTTGAAGAAGGCTTTCGGCGTCGATTGTCTTTCGGACAGGCAAATTTTCCGGTGGCACAAGGCCTTCGCAGAAAGTCGGGAAGATGTCAACGACGAGAACCGCGCTGGACGGCCATCAACCTCCAGTTCCGATGACAATGTGAAACGTGTGCGTGACTTGTTGAACACTGACCGTCGTCTAAGTGTCCTTTTAATTTCCGAAACATTAGACATTACGAAAACCCTTGTTCACGAAATTGTGTCGGAGTGTTTAGGAATGAGGAATGTGTGCGCGAAGCTCGTGCCGAAAGTGCTAACGGACGATCAAAAAGCGAGGCGCGTCGAAACCTGCCAAGAACTTTTGGACACCTGCGAAGACAACCTCGCTTTCCTTGATGATGTCATTACCAGGGACGAAAGTTGGGTCTTTGAATACGATCCGGAGACGAAGAGGCAAAGTGCGGAATGGCACACGTCGAATTCCCCTCGCCCCAAGAAGGCCAGGATGTCCAGGTCAAAGATCAAGACAATAGTGTTTGTCTTTTTTGATTGGGGGGTTTCCGCAGGGGACAACCGTAACCGAAAAGTTTTACGTCGAGGTGCTGAAGCGGCTGAAACGCAGGGTGAATCGCGTCCGCCCAGACATTTCAAAATCCTGGAAGCTTCACCACGACAATGCGCCTTCGCACACCTGCATCCTCGTGGCCGATTACCTCGTCAAGGCAGGCATCACCGTTGTTCCCCAGCCTTCCTACAGCCCCGATGTGCCCCCCCCCCAGACTTTTTTCTGTTTCCGCGCCTCAAAACCCGAATTTTGGACAGGACAGCATTTTGGGTCGGTGAAAAACATTCGGAAGGCTTGCACCGACGCTTTAAAGGCGATTCCGGAAAACGACTACCATGCGGCTTTTGATGCGTGGAAGACCCGCTGGATCCGATCTGTGGACGCAGGTGGAATGTATTTTGAAAGTTTCTAAAGATTTGTACACATAGAACCAATAAAAACCATTTTTCAAAGCTCACTGACATTAGTTTCCGGACAAACCCTGCAAGTATCTATGCCTAATCATAACTCTCTACTAAAACAGAAAAATTAACGCTTTGAACTTCGAAAAAAAAAAAACTTTATTTCGGTAGATTTGTTACACCACTAAATAATAGTAAACTAAAATCCGTTGAGAAATTAGTACATTTCACGAAACGAATTACTCGTACTTTAAAGTTTAATTAGTGTATTCCAACTTTACAGGCATTCAGTAATTCTGTGATGGGCCTTGGAGATAAGCTAAAAAAAAACTTGAATTTTAGTTTACCATTTTACTGAAATTAATTTAATATATTTTAGAAAAAAATATATTTCAATAAATGTATCTAAATAATATCATATCTTCATAAACAAACAATACTTTTTTAAAAAACATTTTAAATAAAAAAAAAAGGTATTTGTAAATGATAATTGGTAACTGAATTTTAAACCAATATATTTAAAAAAGTAAAAAAAAGGTGTTATGTTATAAAAAATAACTTTGTATATAAATACACAATTACTTATGAAAAAGATCATCGCTTTAACATATACTAGAAAAAAAATACATTGAATTTGTTTCCAGGGGTTTTTGAGAATATCAATGATTTTCACAGAAATAATGGAAATTGATTGTATCCTCGAATGGCAGCCGCCTTAAAAACCCCAGGAAACAAGCAAAACATAAATAATATATTTTCGAAAATATATGAAATGAAAGGGTCCACCATATTGGTTCCGCCATTTTGGATTTGGGAAAAATATATTTCTGATATCCAGATTCGCGACACCAGGAACTTCCGGAACACCCCTTAAATGTAAAAATTATGGATTACAAAAATGTGTGCAACAAAGGGTTAATAACCTCTATGGTATAAGTGACCTAAATGAACATACTGACCTCTGTAACTTTTATGACATTTATAATCTTGAATCTGAATGACCTTTATGATCTGCATAATCTATTTGGAATATGAATATGGAGTGAAAATTATAATAGAGATTTAGTACTCTCATAAAAGATTTGATGCGTAACAATAAATTAATCACAATTTGAAATAATTTATTATTACTATTTCTGACGAGATAAACGTGAAAATTTACAGATTTTTCACAATAAATGGTTCTCTAGTTGAATTTGTGGATAGGACGCATCATTTTCGTGTAAAATCGATTTAAAAATTTTCTTGATTAATTCTAAACAGATTCAGTTTCAGATATTCTATATTTTCTTAATGAAATAGTATCACTTACAACAAAATTATGTACTGATGTAATTGTTAACATTATAATAAAACAATACAACAAAATCAACTTCCACAGGTGACCACAAAATCAACTTCGATGAGGTAAAAATAGTTGCTGATTGTAGTCGATCGAAATTATGAAAATATCGGACAATTTCATTAAAGGGGATGGTTACCGTATCAGTAATATATGAAAATTAGCGCTGTGCGAACCCAGAAGAAAACAGCGAAGCATTATCGTGACCGATGCACCTGGTCACCCGACTATCACTATGACCGGTGCAACTGACTAATCAACCATAATCATAATGGACACATCTGACCAGCGAAACGAAGAAACGTCAAGATATATAACGAGGAGCAGAGTAAGACAACAGTGTTCAGAGTAACGTCCGAAGAAGTCGAAAGTATGATCGGCGAAACGTCAAGAACGGAAAGTCACCATACACAGCAAATTCCGGAAACCACCGAGTCATTTCATTATTTGTTTGTTGGACTTTAATACTTAAATTTTTAGATAATTTTTTTTTGTTGGATACCTCGAGGCGACCACGCCCGTTTATGTTGCGCTATGTTTCATTAGTTCCCCGCCCCGCTGCAACATCCGAGCGAATTCTCACGTCGCCGTCGGCCGAATTAATGTGCTGAAGGTTGTGTGAAGCAGGAAACTTAATTGTAGCTTTCTGTAAATGTTAAAGTTTTTTAATATCATTACCCCGGCTTTATGGGATACGCCGCGGGAAGTGAAACTGAATTATTCCTGAACTACTCCGAGTGTAACTTTGCTTTCCCGTCACAGCTAACGGATTACATTACGCCACGTGAAATACGCAGGATTCGGAGGGGCGGAATGCAACCGGGTGCACGATACGTACGGCCCGACGGGTATTTATCATTATTTATATGCGTTTTAAGGCCTTTCCGGCGCCGCAGTAAATGTGATTTACGACATTAGTTTCTTCTAAATGGAGACGCTTACTTTCCGGGGCCTTCCAGATTCGTGGCGCGAAGATTAAAGTTTGACGACGCGCGCGGTGATTCCTGAAAAGAATGAGGAATTTGCTGTCGTCCTTGGTCAACATGCTTACTTACTTAATTTTGAGTGGTGGTCAGGGCATGTTTTCCATGGAAGCTAAGCGCAAGCACCGCTTCCCTTGTTTTTAAGTAAAACAACTTTTCATTCTCAATGATCTCTATAAATAAACTTCATTTATTATATGGAATTACTATCTACTACTTATTACTATCTACTATTATTTATTATATGGAATTACTATCATTCAACATCAAATTAGCAGTGAACCTGCTCGTAAAATCAGGTAATTTTTCACTAAAGTATTAGGCCCATCCCGAACCAGTTGCATCTTTTTGTTGCGTGTACTTGGCGCTATTGTTCTACAGTTTCTCATAAGCTCGCAAAGCCCCTGTCTACATGCCGACCGAGTGAGGTGGCGTTTGTGGTGAGGTTCCGTGTATGTTTGTTTTCAGTGTGCTATAGTGTATATATGATTTAATACTTAAAACTAAAGATGTGTTAAAACTAATGTGAGTGTTGAAAATTGAAACGGTATCGGTGGGCATGTGAGCTGTGGCTGGCTCCGCGTCGCGTACATGTACTTTAACTGAGTCAAGGATCTGTCGACTCCCTGTACATCCGTTTATGTCGTGAAATATATTCACTATGTCAATGTAAGTGTGCTATTTGGGATATAAGATATAAATTTAAGGATTATCGTCTTTTTCTTTTGAAAGTAATAAGGACACTATATAAACAAAACACAGACTAAGTCAATTTAAGTCATATGTGCGGCATTTTCTAACTGAAAATTATAAACAGTGCAATTGGTTAAGTGGTTGAAAGTCTCTTTTATTATGGAACAAATATGGATTTTCTGATTTAAATTATCTTCAAAGATTAATAAAAATACACTCATATTTTCAAATCAATTTGCTGTCGACTACTAAGAAACAAATTTTGGTAAATTCAGAAGAGATCACAGTTAGACAATCAGCTGAGAATAAGTTATTACTCTCTTAATACTTAATCTTCAACTCTTTTACCCTTAAGGGTGTCGAGATTAGGGATTTTCTGTCACCGTAGTTGATTAGGGTTCACCGTAGATGATTATTTTCGACAGTTTCGAAGATTTCTAAGATCGAATCCACTCTGATTCAATTTCTGATTTCGGTGTTCCTTAACTTGTTCCGTCGTGTTATGCCTTCAATATTTTCATCCCGAATGCTTGTATTCTCGATTTATAATTTTCACTTAAAACCCATGCCCCACTGCTGTATGTATATTGGTACTGTGACTGATTTGTAAACTCGTGCTTCAGTTTCTTTTGAAAGCAATTTTTTCAAAGTCTATCGTGATGTTTAGGTCTATTGCTTTCTTCGAAATTGGCATTACTCGATTACTTCTCCATTAATTTTTATTCCATTATATTCTAATACTGTATTCCTAGCTGTCACTGATTTCTTTATTTGCTTCTCTGATTCCTCTATTATAACCATGTCGTCTGCGTAAAAAAAAGTATTCTTATTATCACTTGTTATAGCTTATGATTGTCCACCCTCATTGTGATATCTTATCTCATCTTATCTGATATCTTTATACGATATATCGTCTAGCAAGTTGATAAATAACAATGGGCTTATGACACTTCCTTGTCTCACACCTTTCGCTGTAAGAAATTCCTCTGCATTTATGTTGCTAGTTCTCACAAAGTTTCTGCATTTACTGTACGTGGCTATTATTGCTTCTGTCAGATATTTGCTTAAGCACTTCTTTTCCACCCAGGGCCTGCATATATTTTCTATGCACTCAGTTACTTCCCCTTTTTTGTGTATGTTCACAATTATGGCCACTTACAAGTCTAATGGAATACTTTTGTTCTTCCGTGTCGCATGTATTTTTTTTCGCAGTATTATCCTTTTGAAGCAAATTTACTCCTGCCTCTTTCATTCATCAGTTTAATCCCAATGCCATTGCCTACTGCTGCTTTCCCATTCTTAATTACTTGAAATCATGTCTGTGTTCCATCTTCTTCTTAAAAGACTGCTTTTAAGAAGAAGTTTTCATCGCTCATTCTTCTTTTGTTACTAGCTGTCCTTCATGAGAATAAGTCATGAATTATATAATTTTCAAGTTAGAAAAATCCACAGATATTAAAAAGGGTTATGGATATCATATGTTTGTATCATAGCTATGTACCTAGACTTTTGATGTCCACTGCTTCCTCTTTTATAAGACTCACGAGACTCACAATTAATACCTCCCTTAATTTTTAAATTTTTTATTTTGATTTTAAAAGTGGCAGTTTGTCCGTGTCAGACGGATTTTTAGAGTACAGGTTTAAAATAATGTTTTATTAAAGGTCATATACAAGGGATATAAAATCATAGGTATTTTTAAATGGAGCAATAATAATAATAATTAAATAATAATAAATTTTTCAGCATAAAACAAAAAGAAAACTATAGTGTAAGTTACAATAGTACTGAATAAAGAGAAAAGTAGTATAGTACTTAAGTATCTAAGTTTTTATATACCGGGTGTTCAAACTAACACGGTTTTTGTCACCGTTGGTATTGTAAATTTAGAAAAAATTTCAAATAAAAGCAGCCCAACATTATATGGTGCATGTGCATATAAGTAGAGCGGGAGAATATAGTCCGCGCGCATAAGTGTAGGAAATTTGTAAACCAACTTATTCCTCGGTTTTTAGTCTTTCGCACATTCCACACACTTGGTTATGTATTTATACGTTACAAATATACAGTTTATAACATGTATATATATAATTAAATATGTAGAACGTGGGGAGCGCAAAAAACATGTCTATTTGAATAATTTGATTGGTAAACTGACGGACGGTACGTATATTCCGCTCAGGCGAGATGCCCTGCTCCATATTATAAGTAAAACATAAGTAAAACAAACAAAATATATGTAAAACATTTCTAATTATACAGGGTGGTCCATTTCATATTACCGCTACGTGTTATTTTAACTGAAACATCCTGTATATTTTTACATATTTTCGAATATCCCACTAAACTTTGGGTTGACTTTGTTAAGCATACATCGTACCTAAAACCCACCGTTTTGGAGTTACTCAACTCTTTTTGAAAAATATGATGATGGTAGTGCTCCAAATATGTAAATACATATTTCTAAATAGAATCTAAACCACAAAGTTACTAAACCAGAGTTCGTTTTGCCACGAAGCACTTTATTATTTTCATTTTAAAAAGTGTTATCCATATCTATTTTTATCAGTTTTCGAGAAAAAAAAAACAATTATTTACTAACGTGTGGGAAAAAGGTTTCCAGCGGTGAATAAGTTTTGATAATTTTTCTGATAGCATATTCCGAAATTTCAGAAAAAAAATAAGTTATCCCTTTACAACAACAGTTTTGCTCGACTGAACTCTAAAAATAACTGAGAAAATAGGGGTGGAAGTTCTCACGAATCCACTATATACAAGGTGAGTTCGTGAGAATTTCTACCCTTTATTTTAAGAGCTATGAAAATAATGTTTTATAAGGAAAACTTTAAATTCAAAATATGCTGTCAGAAAATCTATCGAAACAAAACTTTAGTAGCTGCTTAATTAACATATCTCTTTTTAATGGAACATATTGTATTTTTTTCATTTGT
Organism: Aromia moschata; assembly: GCA_029963805.1. NCBI lineage: Eukaryota > Metazoa > Arthropoda > Insecta > Coleoptera > Cerambycidae > Aromia > Aromia moschata. The sequence continues at coordinate 1,386,380 of JAPWTK010000074.1, read as the reverse complement.
TGAATGTTGAAATACTCTTATTCTTTTGATTACAATACAAGCCATAACACACTCTTTCAAAGGAAATATTTTTTGTATCTATTTTTGTAAACAAAGAGTAACTATCTCACCAAAGACTAACTAACACAGATAATTACGAATCACGTTATATTACGTGTTATATTATTACGTAATTACGAATATATTATTTTATATATTTATTTAATGCACAATAATTCAAAATTCTGTGGAAAAAGTATGATATAAGCTATATCGTTGCAATCACAGGAACGAGCCAACAAAAGATAAAAAAATGCAGGATATTCCATTAAAAAAAAATGTTAATTTAACAGCTGCTACATTTTTATTTCAATTGTGTTTCTGACTGAATATTCTGAAATTTCAGAAAAAAATAAGTTTAGAAAAAAATATTTTTATGGCTCTAAAAACAACGGAGAAAGAAATAACCCCCCTAGTGAGGATTCTCCCGGACTCACGTATATCTTATTTGTGCAAAATCTCGTATATCTTATCTCACGTAGGCTTAGTGCAAAAATATCTTCTATATTTGTGTAAACTGGAGATATCTGAACAATTAAGCCAAAAACTAGTAAAGTAATAAGTATAATTACAATGCAATAATGTATACTGCCCTTTAAATGAGAACTTTCCTAAACTAAATAGTTTGATAAAAAAAGCAGATTTTTCCTTTTAAAAAATATTAATGTTAGATGTCTCGACAATTACTTTTTCGGACTTTGGACTTCGGTTTTTGCAGTAACCCTACGATATATAGACCGTGAAAGAAATATAATGACTAGATTTAATATCTCTAAGTACAGACATACTTGACATTTTATCTCGTGTACTAAGGTAATTTATTACATTTTTTTGGTTGGCATTGAATATATTAAATATCCTAAATATCAGACAAAATAATAGCAATAAAATTGTGTAATGTTGATTTATCTCTTAGACACCCTGGCTCACATTTCTGTAACAATTCCATACCGTTAGGGTAAAACATTTTATATGAGAGGTAGAAGCAAAAACTGACATAATCAATACTTCACTGTCTCCATGTCTTACATTATTGATGCTGTCGACAAGTTCGTGATGATTCTGAATGGGAGATGTATGAGAATAACATGGTGAATTATTAACTTTATACTGACAGCGTCCTTTACAAATTTTAAATTTTGGCGACGGTTATTCGTGAATCCACCCACACGAAATTAAAAGATTTCGCCCCTAAAACTAAATTCACCCTGTACAATTAATCGTACGTCGAACCGTTTGTGAACTAATTTCTATCTGTTTATGTAATTCTTTTTGCAACTTGATAATAAGTGATTTTTGAATTTAGTTTTATCATCTGCAGAAATTTACGTTTATTCCTTGATGAAAGTTTTTGTTGGCGTCCACATCTTGGTAGACTAAGAACATTCTCGCGGTTCGAATAAATTATGCAAATTGTGTAAACTGTTTGTCGGTTCTTGTTTACTATTTTAGATGTTTTGCCGTAAAATCAATTTGTCCCCTCAAACGTAAAATAGTGTTCCTCTCCTCAACTGTCAATTCTTGCCTACCTGGGGTTATTTAGAATTATTACTCTTTACACCTCGCTTTACACTAAGTACATATACCGTGTGTGTAAAGCCGACATCGTCCAGTTATGAAAAAGGACAAATAGAAGTGAGACGACAGATAAGAAACAACCGCACACGCATCGAAGGTAGTGAGGGAATAAGACCGGCCCTCTCACCACCTGTGCTTGTTGTTGGAATGAGAAGTGTAGCATTTGTCCTTTTTCACATCTGGCCGATGTCGATGTCGGCTTTACACAAACTGTATACATTTTTAGCACATTTTCTTTAGGTTATGTGTCGCACGCAGGATTCTCAGAAGTAATAATTAATGAGTATTATTACAGCTGTATTCAAATTTTTGAACATTTTCTCAACCTTTGAGACATTATGTAACCAGCTTTATTTAGTGGTTGTCAGATGTAATGTATAGCGATCATTTGATTATCAAACGCATAGCTTGATATAAGAATTCAGCGAGAAAATGTTAGGATTGATCGTAATTGATCGTAAAGTCTGATCATAAAAAATAATGATGAAAATGATGAAGAAAAAATCCTGGGTCAATAAATCCATTTCTTCGTCAAAATCGTTTTTTTTTTCAATTTTTTTTTTTCATACATTTTCCTGCCCTTGTTCCCATCCATAATTCGAAATTTATCACAAATATTTAATACACGATTAATCCTAACATTTTCCCGCAATAAAAGCTCTGAGAAATACCAATTTTGTAAAAATCGATTTTTCGTCCAAAAATGATTAAATGATGGTATTTGGGCAATTTGAGACCGTCCATCCTAAAAACTTGGTTGCGCGTGATTTTTTTTGGACGGGGAATCGAATGCGCCATGTTAGAAGACGATCCGTTTGGGGCTAAGGTCATTTTTGGTCAATTTAAAAATTCCAAAAAAAATGGTCTAATTGTAAAATGGACCAATTCTTTTTTTTAGATATTTTCATTGGAAAGAACGGGAAATTTCCGCAAAAAACCTATAAGTATGTATTAAAATTATATTTTAAAAACACAGTATGGAACTCACCCTACTCATGATAAGTAAGGTGAGCCAGATACGCCTCAGTAAAGATTTTTTTTTATTTTTTCAATCAAAATAGTATTTTTTTTTATTCATTTTTTTTGTGTCCAAATTTATTTATACACAATTGTTTCTGTGGAACAAAATTATGATAGAATTATGGTATCTTGGTAGTAGCGACGCCGAAATTACTGACATTTCTGTCAATTCACTTAGATATTAAAAATGTGTTTTCAATTCAACTGTGTAAAATAATCTATGTACTTTATAACATAGTTGTTTATATAACCAGACCAGTTATGTGTATATAACCAGACACAATTATTCCGTTATAAAACAATTAATTATATCCCAAGACCATGATTTTTTTCTTTTTGGGCAACATTTGAAACAAACTTAGGGAAAAAGAAGGAATTCAACCGATGTAAGATTTTTTACGCGATTGCGTCTAAAATAAAACATGATACAATAAAATAAAATAAATATATTTCTAAAGTTGGTCTGTTGTTCCTGTTAAGAAGATTATACCTATATCGTAACAAGTGAATCAACTTGTCAACTAATTAGAGTAAAATACACAAAAATACGTCCAATTATAATACCAAAATTGGATATCCTAGCTTCGGCCGCTTTTATATGACAGCACCGTTTCCAGACTTTCTATCAGCCGTATATACAGTGTGGAACAGCCAAATGGAATAAATTCAGTAGCTCCATTATTATGCATTTTTTTAGAAAATCCTGAGACACTACAATTTCTAATTCTAAAATGACATCTTGCGACGTAAAAATGTCATCCCTAAATTCAACCCCCTTCAGATGATAGCTACAACTCCTAAATTTTCAAATTGGAAGTAGGGGCTTGTGATACTTCTTTTGAAAGGTCTTTCCATTCTCTATTCAAAACTGCTATGGTTTTAAGTTTTCTTGCAGAAATTAACAAGAAAAAGAGATAAGTTTCTCTAGCGTAGGAAAATTGTTACGTTTATCGTTACTTATAAAAGTTTTATAAGTAACACTATTTGTCAATTTTAGGTCCTGAAATGTTAATAATAACAAAAAATAAATGCCTGTAATTGCCGACATTCCCTACTATAAGATAAAAACTTACTTATAAATACGTACGATTTTTTGCTTCACAATTGAAGCAAAAACGAGCACGCAGCAAAAAAACAAACCTGAAATTTAAGAAGTTGGCTATCTTTAGTGAAATTACCTAGAAACGTGCTTGTCATTGTAACAGTAGTTATCAGTGTTAAACTTTTTGCTTTAGTTTTCGTGTTGCAATTCAGAGAGATGGTTTACCTAACAGAAATGCATAAGATAACAATTCTGCAGATGATTGGTTACGGAGACAGAATACGAACGCAGGTTGAAGTTGTTCGCCTATTTCAAGAAAAATATCCGAAGTTGCCGCCGATATCTCAAGGTACCGTAAGTAAAATAGAGAAGCAGTTTCGGGAACGTGGACATGTACGGTAGCTAAAGAAAAATCCTCCCAATAAACCCAAGTGATGATCAGAAATTGGATGTAATGTTTATTATTGAAGAAAATACATACGTCGAGTCGTCAAACAGATTCAGCATTAAATATTAGCCATTCCTCGATTCTCTGCGTATTGACAGAAAATCAGATGCACCCATATAAACTGGTACTAACTAATGAGCTCGCGGAAGACGATTTTGACAGACGAATCCTCTTTTGTGAACAAATGATGCAAATGATAGATGACAATACTTTACAAATAGAAAATGTTTTATTTTCGGATGAATCTACATTTACACTTCACGGCCGTGCTAATCGCAAAAAACTGTCGTTACCGGTAGAGAGAAAATCCTCACTGGATGAGGGAACTACACACGCAAAACCCTGAGAAAGTTAATGTTTGGGCAGGAATAATTGGAGAAAATATCATTGGTCCCTTCTTGATTGACGGCAATTTTAATGGAGAAACTTATTTAGCGCTGCTCCAAAATAATGTTGTACCGATGATGGCAAACTTGTATCCAGCTGAAGGAAACCCACAACTTCCAGGTAATGCAATATGGTTCCAGCAGGATGGTGCACCAGCACATTACGAAGTCAATGTCCGGCAATATCTCCACATAATCTTTCCAAATCGCTGGATATGGAGACGTGGTTCTGTAGAATGGCTTGATTCTGTCTTAGACTTCTTCCTATGGGGATATGTAAAAACTATCGTCTACAAACCAAACCCGACGATTTAGCTGACTTAAGAAGAAGAATAACACTTGCAATTAGGTCGATTACCCCGCAGATGTTAACTAACGTTAGAAGACATTTCTATTTACGTCTAGGATGCTGCTAGATCTGCTGCGTTAATAATGATTTGTTTTTTATTTTAATGTAACGAATTTCCTACGCTGGAAAAACTTTTTTTCTTCTTAATTTCTGCAATAAATTTTAAAACCATGGCAGTTTTGAATAGAGAATGGAAAGACCTTTCAAATGAAGTATCACAATCCCCTACTTCCAATTTGAAAATTTGGGGTTATGTCTGTCACTTGAAGGAGGTTGAATTTAAGAATGACATTTTTACGCCGCAAGATGTCATTTTAGAATTAGAAATTGACGTGTCTCAGAATTTTGTAAGAAAATTCGTATTAATGGAGTTACTGAATTAATTCCATTTGGCTGTTCCACACTGTATACTGCAATATTTGTGATTAAACTTCGCGATCAAGCAACAACACATGCGGTTTTGAAGAACACGATAGGTAAGATTAGGAACGTTACAGCTCCGTTAAACGTTTATACATAGAAATCGTATTTGGGTGTTTGTTTTTTAAGAGGTTTTCATTACCATTTTTTTCAATTCTGAAATACTGTCTCTCCCAGCTCCGCATGGGCAAATATAACCCCATAATTCCTATTCTCATTCACGGGGGCATTCAGATAACCGGGGGCACCAGGTAGCGGGAAAGTAAGAAGTCCGAGCTGGGATCCGAACAAAAACACCCCCTCAACCCTTCGAACCGAACGCAGTAAATTATCGCCGAAGTAACTTCACCTCCAATGTCGGGGGGCCCTAATAGATGACATTAGAGCGCCGCCGATGCCGCTGGGATGACTCCCGGGCGGCGCGGGGAGCAGAGGAACTCCAGCCCACTAATACACTCCATCATGACCGCGACAACTGGAACAAATGGAATCCGTCCGGCTGGCTGGTAATCCCTAGCGCGCTCCTCATACGCATATTTGACAAGTGAAATATGACAGATACGACACGGGACGAATTCGTCGGGCCGCCGCTGCTCGGCTCGAGGCGGCCCGCAACAAATCGCCGTTCCGGTAGGCGAATTTAATTTCAAGATTCATCGGGCTCCCTTATGAGGCCCTTCGCCGACGCGGCGCGAGGACGTCCTCCCCGAGCTGAATAAATGGAGCGGCGGCCGTTCGAGACGGAGAATTTTGCGGTGACATATGTATATTATGTACAGGGTTAGTTTTATAAATGAATTTATAAAATTCATTTTTATATAAAATCACCTTTATTTCGTTAATTTTTTATCGATTTTAAAAAAGTCGGGCGACTCAGATGGTTTTTTTAAGTAGAATGCAGATAAGATTACTAAAAGCTCCTTATATGCAGAGCGGTATAAGAAAGTAAGTTTTTTAAAAGAAACACCATGTATATTTTAATACATTTAGATTCCCTATAACATTCTAATTACACATGTATATTTGACATTTGTTGGTTGACATTTGACAGTTGGTGGGACATTCCACACCAACTTCGCCACAAAAAAAGATTTCTCTGAAACTTTGTATATATGTAAGTAGTATGTGATAAAAAAAGTTGATACCTAAAATTTTAGAGCTCAAGTCACATTACGCTCTCGTCACGAACGGTCACAACTGTTGTAGGCTGTTGTAGGCAAATGAGTGCGAATAAAAAAAAATTGAAAAAACAGTAAAAACATCGCATTTTCCCCGTAGATTGCGATAAAAAAATACTTTTGAATTCATTAAGGGTAGTTTTCACCCCTTTCAGGAAAAGTATGACTTTTTTCAATTTTTTTTGCTTAAAACAAGCTTGACAACTTTACTTTCGGATGGATTTTGTCTCAGAATGGGATGAGCGACGGTATGACCGCTAGAAGGCTCGAAAAGTGAAAAGTTACCATTATTACGTTATATCTTGGTATAAAAAAAGTATATAAATTGTATCTTGGTATAAAAATAGTATAGCGCTTGGTATAAAAAAGAAAATGTATGAAAACCAGTTATATGGTTTTTAGGGTCGCTGATTATGGAATCTGGTGTGCGATTTAAAAAATTCGTTTTATGGGGTCCCATGGGGCCCTAATAACAAAAAATTTGATGAATTTCAAAATTTTAAAAATACCCAGTATTCTACACAAAATTTTGAATAAGAAGGTCAGGCATTTTTTTCAATTTAATGCGTATTTTTAGAGTTATAAAAAATTCGAAAACTTTTTTTTTAGAATTAAAAGTTTTTGAATTTGTTGCTTTAAAAATATGCCTTAAATTGAAAAATAGAATGAGACATTTTTTTACTTAAAATTTTGTGTAGAATACGAAGGTATTTTTTAAATTTCGTAATTCGTCAACTTTTTTGTATTGTGGGGGCCTCATGGGGCTCTATAAAAAACGAATTTTTTACTAAAAAAATTTCCCTTATTGTACGTTAAATTTTAAGTAAAAAATGTCTTCCGTAATTTTTTCATTTAATGCGTACTTTTTGAGTAAAAAATTAATTAACTTCGATGAATTTTATAAGGCAAACCTTGAATAATTTTTTATGAAAAAGCTTGGAAAAAATCATTTTATTTCGGAAGATTTACCACTCACCCTTCTAAATTCGGTTATGTTTGATTTAAAGTTGATATAGCGTCCAGCACTTATGATATAATTTTATTGAAATTAATTTTAAAAATGTGTATAGGGAAATCTCATGAAAATCTACTTAAAATAACGTGTAGAATCTAAATATGCAAAAAAATACTATTCTATTTTAAAATAAGGAAGCTGGTCCGACTTCCAGTATAACCGAAAGAACAACCATATTGAAAAATATTTTTTATCAAGTCCACCATACCTAGATAGACCTGTTAGTTTTCAATTAGTCAAAATTTTCAAAAGTCAGTTATTTCTAAGTCTTAATACTTTTAATGAGTTGTTTCGACCAATCACCCAATGTATGCCATGCATGCATATACCGGGTTGGCCCATATTGACTTAGGTATAGCAAATATTAACCAACTAAAAAACTAAACCATCTAAAAAACATATAACCAACTAAAAAAAATCTATGTGGAAGGGAAGACGGTGTGGAATAGGTCACACAGATGACCCGCTGCCGACTGCTTGAACACGGACTGGGAATGCCGCTGAAGCTGGACGCACGGTATGGCATAGGTAGGGGAGCTTTAAGGGCCTATTCGAACAGGATTACGTGACTTTCGTTACCTGGCAAATTTGACATTAAATGCTTAAAATGGGCCTATTTATTGTGATATCAAAAAGTTTTAATAAGAATTATTGTTTTTTTTTTCCAAATTTTACATGAGTGAAAAACTGATCACTTTATTAGAATTTTTTTGCCAGTTTTTATTATCTGCAGAAACATCCAGAAAAATTAAACATTTAGAATTTCTAAAAATAAAAAACAATTTATTTCGGTATTTGCCACACCACTAACTATTAATAAGAAAATATTGATTAAAATATGCACGTTCTTAAAAAATTGAATCATATTTCTAAATTGTGTTATGTTTGATGCAAAGTTGATATAGCGTCTAACACCAGGATACAAATTTATGGAAATTAAGTTTTTTCAGTACAAAACTGATGCTAGAATCAGTGGCGGTCCGTGGAATTTGACATGCTCGTATTTCCGTAAGGAGAGCATGAGATCCACACCATATTTTAGGGGATGGTTACTGGACCTAAGTGGAAGGCTATAATGGCAAAAATCTTCAGGGAAAACTTGCGAATTTTTTTCCATAAGTGGCTGCCTCCGGGCAGATCTTGGAAACGGTTCGCAAAATATTTTCGAAATATATTTTTTTTTTCATAACCACCGAGTAAATACATTTTTTTATACTTGTGATTTTTGCAAAATTCTTATTTTGCTTAAAGATACAACTATTATAAAATCTCACAGACGAAATGTTGGGATGAAATAAAAATTCAAATTACCATAACTTTTACAGATCTCAAAATGTCAAGAAAATCACAAGTATAAACAAAAATTTATTTACTCGGTGATTATGAAAAAAAATATTTCGAAAATATTTTGCAAGCCGTTTCCAAGATCTGCCCAGAGGCAGCCATTTTTTGGAAAAAAAATTGCAAATTTTCCCTGAAGATTTTTTGCCATCATACCCTTCTACTTAGGTTTAGTAACCACCCTCTAAATTATGGTGTGGGTCCCATGCCTCCTTACGAAAATACGAGCATGTCAAATTCCACCGACCGCCAATGGCTAGAATAATAGTAGGTAAACATCTTCAATAATTTAGCACTGTCAACTTCAACTTTCTACTTTGCATTAATTTTGCAAAATAAATAAAATACTTTTAATTGACTTTTTTATGCTTTATGATGAATACTATTTTATATTATTCAGATTAGATGTTCTAATTTAAATCTAAATTAAATTAGTTTAACCGTGATTTCGTGATTCACACGTGCATGAATAGGCGTGACTCACCTTGAGTTGCACATGAGTGGGCGTCAGCTGGCTTGTAAACTCACTGACATGCCCATCTCTAGTAAGAACCATATTATCTAACAAAGGGTTTTCCAATCTTCTACGATTCGAGACCAATTATGACAACTGTTCGGTTTTCGTGACTCACCTGTAAAAAAGAAGAGCAAGGATAAAAGAATGAAAATAAAAGACAGAGTATTTTACTGTTTTTTAAATATTTTGTAGTATGAAAATTAAATAACGAAGTGTATGTTAGTAAAACTAAAACTAAGTTAAGTGAAAGTAGGATGATAAAAATTTACGTTATTTGTCGTTAGAAATCTCAAATCCGGATATCGATTTTATTAGATCTCATCAGTACGTTATATCTACACTGTGCCAATTTGAAAACGAACAGCATTTAATATTGTCTAAACTAATGACAGTATCAAAATTTGGCGAAACACGTCAATTTACATATCAAGGGGGACAACTTTTGAGGCATTTGTTGTCGTACTACTTTCAACCTCCTGACCCCTAAGGCACTTACCCCTAAAATTTTAAATGGCAACCCCTATTTCTTTTGCAATTTTTGAGTTTCTTGTACAATTCTAGATAAATTCCATTATTTTTTTTTTAATTGAAGTATTTAACCTCACGAATGTGTGAAATGTATTTATTTTCTAAATTGACATAATGCAACTTTTAAAAGGGGTTACAGTCACTGACCCGTCATGGCAGTCACATCCGTTCATTTAAAAATATTTGTTGAAAACGTAGGTACCAAATTATTTCGTTTATTTACATTTTACCGCTACAAAACAGGAAATAATTTAATTTTTTGGTCGTCTTCGAACCTTGTGGTGAACTAAATGGTGAAATTTATGCCGAAATGTTAGACAGAGCTATAGAGCCTCTTATAATTCATGAGGTGGAAAGACAAAGAGATGCCAATGGAAATCTTGCTCTAGGTGAACATTTGCTGCACTTTCCAACAGGATGGAGCACCTTCTCATTATGTACGTCCAGTAAGAGAGTGGTTGGATAATCATTATAATATACCGAGCAGTGGATTAGTAGGAGAGGACCCACTGAATGGCCACCTAGGTCACCCTATCTGACAACTTTCGATTTCTTCCTATGGGGTCACTTGAAATCAGTTGTATTCAAAACTCACCCAGATTCAATTGAACAACTGCAGCCAAGAATTGTACAAGAATGTAGGGCTATTTTACCTGAACTCTTCAACACGTCCGAGAATAGTTTGAATATGGGTTGTGCTTGTGCTTAGAAAACAATGGAAACCATTTTGAACAATTAATAAAGTAAGTAAAAAGTAAAAATTTCAGTATTTTATTATCATACTTTTAAAAGTTGCATTATTTCAATTTAGAAATTAAATATATTCCACACATTCATGAGGTTAACTACCTCTATAAAAAAAGGAAATATGGGACTTATCTAGAATTGTACAAGAAACTCAAAAATGGCAAAAGAAATAGGGGTAGCTATTTAAAATTTTAGGGGTAAGTGCCATGGGCAGTTAGGGGGTTGAAAGTAATACGACAACAAATACCTCAAAAGTTGTCCCCCTTGATATGTAAATTGACGCGTTTCCCAAATTTTGATACTGTCTTTAGTTTAGCAATATTAAATGCTGTTGGTTTTCAAACTGACACCGTGTATATCACGAACAGCAATGAACGAGAGCTTATTTTGTCTCCAGGAGGTTACAGCGATTACGCAAACGGACTGCCCTCTAGTATACCTAAATGCGACTCGACGTATTCCAGTGGATTTAACAAGATCAGCAACCACCAGATATCGTTCTCGGAAGCACACCACTAACGAGTGGTCTGTTAAGTTAAATAAATAGGAGCAATTCCCATTCTTATCCTGCTTTTGTTGCTAAATATGTTGGTCTTTGTGACGTCCTAGCAGAAGTATTGTATATATTCCCTAGCAAACCGACAGCTGGTTGTTTCATCTCACACTTTCCTGAATTTCCTGTGGGTGTTTACTTTGAGCATTTGTATCATTGCTGCCTGCATACGGCAGGGTACTATCGGAAGCAAATCCAAAATATTTCGACTTGCTCCCCGTTGAATCAATTTGTCATCTTCTTTGCTGCTTTTGCACTGTACACAGTCTTCCACTAAACTCTTAGATATACTCGTAGTGTTAGAGTTGATCGCATCCACTACTGCTTGATGACATTCCCATACTGACCACGACACTACATGTGTAGGTTTGTGTTGAATGACCTGTAATGTATTTTACCTGTAGGTAATTTATTTTGCAGTAATGATTAACCCCGCCAGTTCTGTTGATAACACTCTGGCGCGACCATCCATAGTCCACTTCGTTTTAATTTCCAGGCATCTTCAAACACTGCACCATGTGCTATTCTTTATTTTTGATCCATCAGTGAAGATATTTATCATTCCCTCCCTGACTGAAGGATTACCAGCGTTGGTACGGGTTGCATAGGACCTGTCAAGCACAAAGCAAGGGTATATGGTGTCTGAATTAGCCTGCAGTAGAGGCACTTTATTTATAGATTCCCTCCATAGACGACGTTTCCTTTCCCCATATCCTGCGCCATATACTGGATTGTTCACTAAACTGACTGTTCTATGTTTGTAGTTTATCTTTAAAAAATTCTTCTGTCTTCAAGTTCTTCCATATTCCCAATGACCTTAGACGTTCCTGTGCGTGATATTAGTTTGGTCAAGCACTGGGAGTCTGTACTAAATCAACCATTTAAAATGTGTCTCGGTTTCGGCAGGCGAATTTAATTTCAATATTCATTGGGCACCCTTTCTTCCTCCGTCCTCTCGTCCTCCTCCGAGCCTATCTGTAGCTTTAGTATAGCGACGTAAATGCTATAGAGATTATAGACGTCGAAGAAGTAGTTGTGGGTGGTCTTATTTGCAATTCTTTTTGAGACATATGGTTTGTACATAATAGTACCAAATTTAGTGGGAGGTATGTATTTATGGTTCTTGAGACTAACAGGCATGATGCCCTTAAAAAAACTATAAACATCATACTCACCAAATATTTACATATTGAGTATGTTATATTTATATACATTATTATTGTATAGAATGGATACACCACGTAATATCTAACAAAGAGTGAACTATAAAAATGATAGTTGTATAGGAGGAGAGTCTTACCACTACCACTTCATTATATCCTTTTACATATATGCTTTCAGCAATTTGTACAGATTATATTGTTATTTATTGCCATATTGTCTGTGAATAACTATGATTTCGCGTATGTTAGATGCTTTTGTAAGATTCAAAATACACGACACTTCCACAAAGTAAGTATTTCAGCATAATAACTTTTTGTTAGAAAAAAACGCTGTCTAAGGAATTGTTACTTCCACATCCAATATTTTCATTAATTAGGCTAAATTCACAAAAAAAAAAACAGTTTATATTCTTTAAAAGTGTGCGATTTATGTATAACATAAATAATCTTTATGATATTTATAACCTTTGTGGTCTTTATGACCTGATTAACCTCTATGACCTATGTGGCGTTTATGACTAATATAACCTTTATAATCTGCAAGGTCTTCTTGACCAGTTTTGTCATCATTTAGGGCCTATTGGATTTTTATAGCCCATATTTTGAAACTTATGATTTTTATGAATTTCATGACCCATATGATTTTTGACCTTTATGATAATATGATGATAACTAACCTTTACGACCTTTATGACTATATATGTGACTTTTTATTACCTATTTGACCTATATGACCAATATAACCAATTTGATATATCATATAGGTCATGATTATTATGATATTGGAAACGGACATAAATGTAGGAGCAAAAATGAAAACAAATGCTTATTAATGTCGTAATTGATTTCTTCTACGTCTATAACTAAAAACCTATAAAACGACACATTACAATGTTAATTCACATTGAAATACAATGAACTTTCCCCTCTCCTCTCCCCTGGGACAACAAACACCATCAGAAAAATGAATTCATGATGTGGCCTGACCATACATAGTCATACACGTTTTCACAAATAATAATAATTACTAATTAATATTAATTAATTAATAATAAATATCAGTGGCTGAGTGATATTTCAGTTAGCCATATCTTGAAAACGACGCATGGGATCCACTTCACTTTTTAGGTGATGACTATACACCTCTTACAGAAAGGTTTATAGTGAAAAAACCGTCAGCAAAGTTTGCGAAAAAATTTTCTACAGCTTCTCAGTTCTCAGTAACGCTCTGTGGAATATTTGCAGTATATTTTTTTTCATAATCTAGAAACAAATATAAGGAGACGTTTTTCGATTAATTAATTTTATTAATTTTATAGGAACATTTTGTTTCCCAAAATTAAAATGGCCATAACTTTTGAAACAAAAATATTTTGTAACAAATCGAAAAACGTCTCCTTATATTTGTTTCTAGATTATGAAAAAAAATATATTGCAAATATCCCACAGAGCGTTACTGAAAACCCAGGGAGTGCTCCAGTGTTTTTGAAATTTTTTGGCAAACTTTGCTGACGGTTCACTATAAATCCTTTCTGTATGAGGTGTATAGTCATCACCTAAAAAGGAAGTGGGTCCCATGCGTCGTTTTCATGATATGGCTAACTGAAATATCACATACCGCCACTGATAAATATTAATAATTATAATTAATAAATATTAATACTTTTCTAACGCTTTATTTCTGTTGGGCTCGTACTCCTATGTATGTGCAAAGAAGTGAAGGAATTTCTTAGAGCTCTGTCCATTGTATAATAAGTGAAATTTAAGTTAAAGATTTTATTTGATATATCAGTGCATATCCTCCTTGAATCTCCTCAACCCCTATTAAGTTAAAAACTCTCACATTTGTTTTTTTCATGGCGATCTAGAGAACAACAGTTCCAATATAATTATTATTATTTAAACTTAAATAATTCGCTATTGAATGAAATCTCAATAAACAGGGTGTTTAATTGCTTATTTTGATAAGCTTAATAGATAGTTGAGAAAATTTACTGAAACTTTTATATAAGATTGTTTTCCTATTTCGCAACATAAAGCTTATATATATTTTTTCTATTTCACTTAAAAAACTCTGAAAGGTATGCGTCAAAATATAAACGAAAACTCTGTATATGTATAAATGTATATCAAATTTGAAGGGCATATCATGTATCATTTAAAAATTATCTGTACACATAGCGAAAGTGTATTAACACCATGTATACAATAACCTATTATGTTCAAAATCTAATCAGCTCCTGATCTCGTCATGGTACATAAGTGCGTCAAATTTTGAGTTGATATCTTAAAGCGTTCTCGAATTACCGCGTCCACAAAAAAATGTTTACACCTCTTTTTATTGACGAAGTTGCGAGAATTTCAGGTACCACCAGCCGCCATCAGAAAATCCATCCATAATTCTGATGGGTCGCCGGTTGGGTGATGTATGCCTTTATGATAAATCAAAAAAGACGCTCCACCTACGGTATAATCAAACAATTACGGATGGATATCAAAATCGCAATTTATCCGCGGCGCACGTATTCGATTTATGGCGTTTAGCGGCACGGCAGCGTCCCTTCTGCCGACCGATTTCGATCTGTGCCCGTCGCCCTCTTTAATCTCCGAATTAATACCTACGGAGGTGGACTGCCACAAATTACTCCCGCCTTATAAATTAGCCAATTACTATGAACGACCCGGGGTAGATAAGCGGTCGCTGTTTTTTTTTTCGCGTGCCATTGTTTTTTATCGAGTTGTGTTTAGGCGCCCCGCGTCAAGTTATGATAATAATAATAGGTGGGTAATAACTAGAGATCGGATCACTGGCTGCTTTTCCAGAGACGGATTTTGTGTATCGGCGCATGTGTTAATACCAACAGTAGTGCGTGAAGAATTGTGGTAGAGTGTTGCGGAACAATTGTTGAAAAACATATTTTCCACACTCCTTCTATGGAAGTTGACTGTTATAATTTTAATTGTAGAGGTAAGTGGATTTTACAGTGGCATCTAGTGCTAAATAAAAAAATGTGGGGCTTGCAAATGAATACTTGGAATACTATGGCGCAACTGTTTTTTTCTGATTTTTCAAGGTCGAATATAAAATTTTAAGGATCCTAAACATGCTTACATATATACTCTACTCATGTACTTTTTAAGATTTCTTGTTATTATGTTATTCATAACAATGTAATAGTATAAAGCGTATTATTATCTTATTGGAAGAGAAAGTCTACATGACGATCTATGTTTCATCTGGAATTGTAGGTAAATAGTCGACTTCTTTTATTTCCTCTTGGTACAGGTACACTCAACATTTGATTTTGTATTATTTTTGATATACTTACTCTTGAAAACAATTGGTTTTCTCAAATGGTCTTTTAGAGCAACATCCAACTCAGCACTAAATTTAATCATTAATCAATGCAGATCAATGATTCTTTGATACCACAATACAATAATGTGATAGCTGAGCTACAATGTTTACTTTTCCAAAAAAAGTAAATTGCATACAATTATTCATATGTTGTTCTGACACTACTTGACTTTAATTCGGTCTCCTAAATGATTTCATCGGTCATTTCCATTTTTATCCATATTTATTCATCACGATAGTAGGGAAAAACATATATTTATTTTTTTAAATTACAACCGCAAATCCATGTACTTTCGTCATAAATGTCTCGATTCAAGTTTCTACTAAAACTACTAGTTTGTCCGGAAAGTAATATCAGTGAATTTTTTTCCCGAGACTGTACACGCCAGCCCGCGCTTTACAAGCTGGGATGGTGGTGGGGGGATCTGGCAACAAGATCCAATAAGCGTTAGTTGGCTACCGGTCGTTGTAGCGGTGGCATCACTCGTTCTTTGAGAGTCGTTACAGTGACTCGGTGCAAGAAAAAATGCAACGTTCGCTTGAGCAACGGATGGCAAGTTTTGTGTGAAACTGGAGAAGAGTGCTGCGGAAACCATTCCAATGTTGAAGAAGGCTTTCGGCGTCGATTGTCTTTCGGACAGGCAAATTTTTCGGTGGCACAAGGCCTTCGCAGAAGGTCGGGAAGATGTCAACGACGAGAACCGCGCTGGACGGCCATCAACCTCCAGTTCCGACGACAATGTGAAACATGTGCGTGACTTGTTGAACACTGACCGTCGTCTAAGTGTCCGTTTAATTTCCTAAACATTAGACATTACGAAAACCATTGTTCACGAAATTGTGTCGGAGTCTTTAGGAATGAGGAAGGTGTACGCGAAGCTCGTGCCAAAAGTGCTAATGGACGATTAAAAAGCGAGGCGCGTCGAAACCTGCCAAGAACTTTTGGACACCTGCGAAGACAACCCCGCTTTCCTTGACGACGTCATTACCGGGGACGAAAGTTGGGTCTTTGAATACGATCCGGAGACGAAGAGGCAAAGTGCGGAATGGCACACGTCGAACTCCCCTCGCCCCAAGAAGGCTAGGATGTCCAGGTCAAAGATCAAGACAATTCTGATTGTCTTTTTTGATTGCCGGGGATTGGTCCATCATGAGTTCATTCCGCAGGGGACAACCGTAACCGGAAAGTTTTACGTTGGTGCTGATGGCTGAACTGAAGGTCCACCCATACATCTCAAAATCCTGGAAGCTTCACCACGACAATGCGCCTTCGCACACCTGCTTCCTCGTGGCCGATTATCTCGTCAAGGCAGGCATCCCCGTTGTTCCCCAGCCTCCCTACAGCCCCCCCCCCAGACTTTTTTCTGTTTCCACTCCTCAAACGATACTCACAAAAATACTCACAAGCGACACTCTCTTTGCTGCGGCAGAACGAGGACTGGCTAAAATATGTGGCGTGTTTTTAAAGAAAGCAAGCTGCTCAGCAGTGCGACTAGTTTAACTATAATAACTAGAACTACAATAGTTCTGGATACCAATAAGTTGGAATGCAAATCAGCTGGATTTTATTAGCTTATCTTTACGCAAGGAAATCATTTGCTAATGCACACGCGTGCATATCGTATATATTAAATTAGTAGCCAGCCAAGAAAAAGGAAAGGAAGTAAGACCTACGTGAAGGAGTAGAAGAAGGTATATTATATATATATATATTTGCCACGCCTAAAAGGCACGTCCCACTCAGCGGGCGGGTCAGTGATGACGTAGTGGGCCGATTCGCATTTGTTGGCGATTTTGTACCCTTCCTATTTTATTTTAATTACATAAGCCTCGCATCGCTGAATTCAAGGACTGGAGTGGGAGCAGTTTGCTCTGATTTGTGTAACGCCATGGTAACGTCTGTGTCTGTCTCACTTAATGAACTTCTCTCTTCACATTTTGAGAATGGAATTTAGTTCACATACGGTATGTAAAATGCAGTTTGCTTTCCAACGTGCAAATCCTCGATACAATAATGTCGTTCATTGATTCCTAAGCGGGTGGAAGGTATAGTAAGTTGTGTTGTTAGGTACGATGTATGTACAAGTATACGACGGGTATCGGCAAATATGTAGGTATGTTGTTAACAATGAACAAACCTTAGCAGCAATCATTGCGATCTTACCTAGAACAAGTTGGTACTATTACACAGGACCAAAATTTTTTACGCAAACAGGATACGGATTACGGTCTTATACGGATTTTTGGTCTCTGAAAAAAGAATCCGTTATCCGTTTCCCTCTATCCCATCTGGATTTTGCGTGAATCAAGGAAATATATCCTCAAAAGCATGTAAAAATAAAGCAGCAAAAAAAAAAACAAAAAAGTTTTGTAGCAGAAAGCCATTATTATATCATTCCATATGTTTTTTTTTTGTATCCTGGACACGATTTTGAGATCAGAATTGTTCCATATGCCGTGCATCCTAATGCATGTAGGTTATGTCTTAACATAACCTCAAAAAACATCTTGAAATTGAAAAACATAAATACGTTTATCAAGTAAATAAAAAGTTTACATTTTGGAGCATCTAATCCAAATATGTGATCAAAAGTAACAATTCGCGGATTGATTACATAAATTAAAAGATTAAATGAACAAAATAAAAAAAGTTTTGTAGTAGAAAGGTCAGATTCCATGCCATATGTTTGTTGATATGCTGAAAACATCACAATTTTTTGCTGAGTATTAAGACATTGATTGACTAAATTGATTCAAATTGACTAAAATAAATACTTTTTTTAGAGGTATAAGCAGTTAACCTCGTCACAAGTATAACATATTTCCATAAAAACGTCCCCTCGCCTTTCACACTAAAAAACACTAGTTTAAATGTGTTATTTTTTATGAATATTTATAGCACAGTTGTTACTATCATTAACATTATTTACAAAACTTGGATAAAGAAATTTATTTATTTCTACCCTGGTAAACACACTATATTTCTTAAGTTTGTATCCGTCATTCTTTCCCTTCTAAATAACCGCTGCCTAAGGAGCGCAGCTACTACGTCCACTATAATGTTTCCAACTTTAATTAAACTAGATTTATAAGAAAAGAGATGTATTCACCCATTGGCTAGCTAAATTACTGAATAAAATTAGGTAATATTTCAATAATAATAATGATCTTCCTTTAATTACATACCCATCATATATTTGTAATGTAATTCATATATTTGTAACTTAAAACTAATATCATCGTATATTATGAAGTATGTACCTAATATTACAAGCACATGTATGTTCCCCCCTCTGTTGGTAGTTGCTAATCCTCCACCAGTTGCCTGTTATAGCATTACAGCTTTTAACAAATGAAATTACTTCCGTTATTACTTTTCCAAAATTATTACAATTAATGTTATGTATGTTGCAGTAGACACAAATGGTATTTGCAATAATATGTGTATACTATTTGTACTAAATGTTCTCTCAGCATTACACTAACGTCTAGATTCGATAAATCTGGATGAACGTCTAATAACTTTTTTCAATTGTATGTTCCATAAAACGCGTTTTTTTGACATTATGAAGGTGTAGTAATAAACAGCACTCGGTAGCAACAAACAACAACTTACACAGAACTAACCTTGCTAAACAAAAATTATTCTGAAGTGTATGCCTGACAACTGACAGAATAAGTTTATCTTTATCTTTAACAGCTGCTAAAACATGATTTTTTTTCAATTTCGGTGGCTAAAGTATAAGCAGATAATATAAGCAATTCAGGAGGTAAGTATAATTGACCAGTTTCGGTCTCCATTGCCAACGCTCGCCATGTTCGTGTGCAAACTGGATTGATAAATAATTTATCAATCCAGTTTGCACAAGGGAGGTAAGTAAAATGATTTTACGCACCTCTCTTATTGCCTAAACAGTTATTATACACAAAAGTAACTATCAAACTAATTACGTACCTAGTATATAAAAATGTACCAAATTACTTTGAGTTGTAATCAGGGGAGAACTTTTCGTGGGAGAGAGAATTTTAAAAATCGCGGGCATATGGATGCAAATAAAGATCAAATGCGTTGGAAGACGGGAGATCTGTGTGGCGAACGCATTGATCTGTACGCTAATGGATAGGCAGTAGAATAGTCCCCCACCCCGCCTTTTTCGGCGGATTTCAACAGAAGCCATTTTGTAAATTAATAAGGAACTCTGTGTCAGTGCAATCAGCTGTTAGTGCTTATAAATATTGTACAACTCGTTTGTAAATGCCAACACGACCAAATGAAAACTTGTTAAAACAAAAAAAGTTGACAAACATCAATGGTTCAGTGCGCGTATTGTGGTCTGAGTCGGTGAAGAAGTCGGGACGAATATTTTTATAGGTAAGGATAATTTATTCATGGAAAAACATTAAGTTTATCATTCCTGGAAAAATGTCTTGAAGATAAAAATGAGTCTCTATATTTGTATACTATTCAAATCTCTATATCTGAGTCTCTTTATTTTATATGATTTCTCTTGATTTTATGACGTTGTTTCTTTTATAACGTTGTGACTGTCCTATCAGAATAAGGAATAAATTGAAAAATAGCATTAGTACTTTCAATCCACTTTATATTATCCGAATTATTTTTGAAATGAAAATATTTGGATGAATATGAATCATGAATATGAATCATGAATGAACATATACTGTTGAATCATATTTAACATGTAAAATAGACAACTAAATAATTGATGACTGATGACAAAGGCTTTGAAGTGTTTTATTTGATATATTGAACCTTTAATTTTATCTGTTCTCTGTTTTTTTAAATAATTTCTATAATGTTCTTTTTGCACCGATATTTCTTCACATTAAAACATCACATACTGCTCAATAGAAAATAAAACAATTTATATACACTAACTTTTTATTAGTTAGTGTATATATCTTTATAGTTATACACTATAAAGAAGTTATATATAATGTTCACATTCATTATAACTTATATTTTTTTATTAACATCATGATTCTATTCTATAAGCAGATTTATTAATACACATTACTGCTGCGATAGTTCTGCTTATTGCATTACAAGATGGTGGACCTTCAAAATTTTTCTCCCTCTTACGTCCTACTGTTTATCCAGTTAATATACAGATCAGTGGCCGAGCGCGACACAAACCAGTTTCCTCAAGTGCTTTGTCGTTGTCAGTTGTCATGTGAAGTGAGCTCTTAAAAGCTGACATATTTGTAAATTGCTAAACTCAAAATACAGTCCACAAAAAAAAAAAAAAACAGTGTTTTCTTAACCAAACCAAAAGTGCAATTTGCAAGTTTTCTTATTTGTGTTCTCATCTTTTTTAAATAATAACGGAAATATCGCGTGTTAACATCATTGTGGGACATCTCGGTATGATACCTTTTTTACAGGCACACCTGTAGGACGCTTAATAAGTCTAATTGACGCGCGTCCCTCTGCACTAATCCGGAAATTAGTGCCTCCCTGATCTTTCCGCACCTTCCTGCTACTCCGCTCCAACGCATTATCCCTCCCAATAACTTTGGGGCCGAGACTTTTCATTTTCTAGCCGGACGTCTACATAAATAATAGATCAATTTTATTTATTAGCTCTCAATTATCCCTCGCTGTTTCGGACGATCATCGGCAGTCATTAATACTGCGATAATAAAAGTCCACGGCGATCATCCGGCTTTCTGGCCTTTTGAAAAATGCTGCGGCAATTACCCGTTATCTAGTTAGTTTAAGTTCTGTTCGAGCTGATTCAGCACTATTGGAATCGTCGTTTATTTTTCTGTAATAATTGGAGAATTATTTTTACTGTTCATTTTCTCGTGCAGAAAAATAATTCATATTATCCAAAAGTTGAATAATGATAAATCATCTCTTCAATGAACTTAAAAAACATTGTTTTAAAAGAATTTTAAAAGATCGTTTGTTGTCATTGTCACACAATTTTTTTGTCATCTAAATCACACAAAATTTTAATGTCGAATGCTTCAAAGGGCGTTTATGTAGAAATTTTGCTGATATTCTTCAATAACATTCAATATGTACACATTAACTACAGTCTAATAAACAAATAATGAATTGAGTCGTCACAAATCACACGCTACCAACCGGTGAAGGTTTTAAAGAATGACCCCCTCCCCTCCAACTTGGGAAGGGAAAAACTAAAACCATACAAATATACAAAAAATATAAATGTATTTCTAAAACTTACACACACTTTGAGTTTGGATCAATGTGTTTTAAAAATGGCATCACTCAAATAGAGACCTCCATTTTCAATACAGAAGAAATATAGATAAACTGCAAAATACACAGAATTCGGTTTTGGATCAACATCACCTAAGTGGTCACCTCAATTGTCGATACATCTACTGAGTCTCTCTCGGTAGCTCTCCCTCTTCCAGGACCATGCGAGTCAGTTCGGGCGGATTAGGAAGTATGGTTCACTCCCGATCATGCCATTTTGTGAATTGGAAATGGCATGAGCCCAGCTGTTTTGATACACGCCCACTGCTCTACTGCCATCCTTCCTCTGGCATGTCCTTTCCATATCGGAGAGGTCATTCTGCCTCACCTTGTATAATAAATGACCAAATTTGTTTTGGGAGCATTTTACCCCCACCCATGTCCTAACACAATAGTTGAATATTCGTTGATTGCATAACATGCTGGTGGATTAAACTGTGACTGCCTACACCCGACTAATGTCATTATTTTTTTTTGTTCAACTGTAGGGTTAACAATTAAAATTAAAAATAAAATTCTTAACATACTATGTAAGCACAGTAATCTTGTTTATGATCAATAATGCCAAATGTTTTTCACAGTATTGTTTTAATAAACTATTTCGGGTTTATAAGGAAAATAGTATCGAAAAATTTAATAAAAATACATAATATGTAAGTAAAATATGTCGCCGTATGTAAAATTCCATAAGAGTATATTATAAATATATTGTATCATGATTTTTCTAAAATCATTTTCATTGGCTAAATAGGCCTAAAATGTTCTGAAACGTCAAAATGTTAAGTTTAAGCGAAAAAAAGAGTTATATCTGTCCGTCTGTTTGTATGCCACCCTTCTGTGTGTACACGAAAACGTGTTAAGATATCAACTTCAAATGTGGAACACTTATGTACCATGACGACGTCTGGAGATGATTACATTTTGAGCTTAGTCAGTTGAGGTGTTAGGGTTAAATGGGGATAATACACGTTTTCCTTGACTATTGGTAATTTGAAAACGATGCAACATATGTTCTTCAAATTTGAGACATATGTACAATATAACACAGTATACAAATATAAAGGTTTTTTGTAATAAAACTTGTTTTTATTTCATTTTTATGATCAATATTAATACCACCTTTAAGATCAATATCATGTTTATGACCTGTAGGACATAAACAACAAGGTCACATTGGTAATGAAGGTCATATTGGTCATAAATCTCATATTAATCATATTGGTCTTAAAGGTCATAAAAGTCATAAAGGACATACTCGTGATAAAGGGTCATGTGAATCATAAAGGTCATACAGGTCATATTGGTCATCTAGGTTGTAAAGGTCATATAAGTCATAATCGTTTACAAGTTTTATCAGATCATAAAGTTCATATATTTCATAAAGACTACAAAGGCCATCTCCAAGATTATATCCAAATTTAGTGCATTTAAATGCGAACGAAAACGAATACCTATTTTAGCGACAGTTTGAAATTTTAAAATACTATTCTATGATTTGAATTTTAGCGACTTAGTCACTGAATCCAAATTCAATTCATGTAATTGCATCACGTCCCAATTCACAACTAATCTAATACGACGGCTAAATGTCGAAAAATGCTATATTAATGGTATTGTAATGTTCAAATTTTAATAAGACATGAAACCTTGACAGTGGAATATGTACTTAATAATAAATTAATATGTTAGTAACAAAGAGCGCAGATCATTAATATTTATCATTGGGTCAGCATCGGTAACTAAAGTTGGTTGACCGAGTTTCAACATTTTTTAGGTCAGCCGTCTCATGTCGCTGGTACCGTTACTCGGGTCTTTGGAGAACAGGGTATTTGGTCTGTTGGAAGTGACGCGTCCTCGAACCAGGTGCACTGTCACTTGCCATTCCTACTTCTGGCCTGACTTTCGTCGGCAGCCAGAGCAGAGTGAGCCACCAATGACACCTTTGCTAAGGCTTCTCGCAAAACCCATATGTGCCGCAGCTCTGAACCGTGGGCTGCAAACCATTCTGCATATACCATATAATGTCTATAGCCAAGTCGTCGGAAGTTCCAAAGATCTGTACTTACTCATACTGTGGATGTTTCGGCTTTAGAAAAACTCTCATTTAATAAAAATTAATTCTTCATTTTGCGTATCACATGATCAGGCAGATCACTCTAGTGACCCGTAAAGTGCTGCCCTCTGGACGCGACAGAGGCAGAGTTAATCACTATGAGTCGTGATATAGACAGAATATATAGTAGGAGAGAGACGTTGTGATAGCGGAGTGATTGTTCCCGTGTGCGCTTACCTTCGTTATTTTTGGAAAACTTCTACAATCGTTACGCCGGCCGGCCGACACCCAGGACGCCTTCTGGACAAGGTAAGATACTGTGTTCTGCCGATCACCGGTTATGGCATTTTTTGCTCTTTAATCTAGTGTTTCTATTTATGTATTTTACATAGATCATAAATCACGAAACAGTGGAAGAAAATTGTTTTCCAGATTATGATTATTGTGATAATGATTGAGACGATTTATTAAGTGTCAAAATTACCTAATTACAATAATTTACCCAAAATCAGCGATCAATCGCCAAAAAGCCAAATAAGCCACAAAGACAGAGGAGAGTAAAGCACAAAATGCAATAGCACTTACCGAGAGCTAAACTGTAAATGAAGGTCTATCAAAGTGATGTGTGTGCAAATGACGTGTTGTTATGCAAGCATTTCACGCGTCTTCTGAGCAAGACTGAGTGCTGCAATTTGCTATAATAAGACCCGAATTATCTAAAGAACGGGAAGTAGGGGTAAATCGAGAGTAGTGTCATTCGACTCAGCTCGTCGGGTAGATTCTAAACATGTTTTGGTTAGTGTCGAAACCTCCGGGGTACAAAGTAAACTTTAGCGGAAATATATACCATATAACTTCAACGGATTCGATGAATGTTTTAAAAAATTCTCACGTTATCGATCACCTAACCCTACTTCGAATGAAACTAATTTCTCCCCTCTGCCGTCCATTTCCGGCCGTGTTCGAATCAATTTGCTAAAAGTTAGTAATGCTCCCCGAAATTTATTATTTATAATCCACTCGACTGAAGTGTAACTTAATACAAGAGCAACAAACTTTTTTTCGTTCCTTCCCCGACGAGGAATAAGAGCCAAATCTGCCGCGCGAAGGTCTGTCGGCCTCGTCCCTTTTTTTAGCTAGTGATTTCTTTAGGATTCAATTAGTCGACGAGGTTGTCTAATTCTACGCAGGGTTCCCTATGAAATTAAAACGGATAAGTGGGAGTAGACGGTTAAGTGGTTAAGTTAGATTTCACGGGCCCCTCGTGAATTTTTTAAATCAGAGAAAATCGAGAGATCTGGAAAAAACTGAGTGGGTTTAATTATAAGTGTGGGAGACACCTACTTTGTTTTTAATTTGAGCCTTGGACATTTTTTGACACTTAGACTTAGTTGGAAACATACTCCTTTAAATATACAGGATGCTTAAAGACTTTATAAAAAAATGCAGCTATACTTTGGTAAAATGTAAAATCATACTATTTTTTTTTTTTTTTTTTTTTTTTTTGGTTTGGATTAGGTCCAGGTATAATGTAACTATTCGATTTTTGCCAACGTTTCGGACTTTATTTCTCCTTCATCGGGGCTCATCCATGTTGTTATTGTTGTCATGTACAACCCATGTTGAGCCCTGATGAAGGAGAAATAAAGCTCCGAAACGTTGGTAAAATCGAATATTTCTCCTGGCTATCAACCAAACAAAAAAAATAATAGAGAGAGGTCGCTAAATTCCCCACAGATATGTTAAATCATACCTTGAACTAATTGCCACAGCCATGTAAGAGACAGTATTTGGAGAACCATTCTCTAGCGTGGTAGATGGTCTAAGATAGTAACTAACAAAAAGATTATTTTTGCAAAGATAATGACACAGCCAGATAATTCCCCTAGAACAGGTCTTCCCATAACATAATCACCAAAGAATGGCAAAAACGCAGACGGTTTATGTGACGTAATTGACTTTTCAACACGTATTTACTAAGCTCATCTGACTAAATAGGGAATTGGCCTAGGTCAGGATATATTCACTTAATATTGAATCCAATTCAATTATTCATCACTCAAAAAATATTTTCTCAAAATCGGTGCCACTACTAACAAAATTTGCGTTCATGCAGTGCACAATTTATCACATGCCAATACTATTATTTCGTTTTTCATTAATTTGTTTATTTATTTAATATACCAACAACATTCTAAAAGGGAAAATCATTTTTCAGAATTCGTCAAAATTTAAATACACGTCGTTTTTTTTATTGTAACCTAAATAAATGCAGGCTTATTACTCGATTTCTAGGATTAGGACCCCCTTCTACGCACAACAAAACACTATCCGCCACTTGAACATAAATTCAATAATCTATCAGTCTAAAAAAGAATATTTTTATGAAAAATTTAATAAAAGAATATTTTATTCACATTAAGATGCATCAAAATAACCGGCCCCTTCCTTCCTGTGCACAACAAAATCACCATCAGCGAAATAATTCAATAGTTGATTTGGCTACGCATAAGTTTTAAAAGATATATACTTTCCTTATATTTTATCCTAGTTCTCCCTCCCGTACACAAGAGTGGGAATAGGGATGGTAGGAAGAAGGGCAGGAAGATTTTTATAGATCATTTTTCACTATGTAGGTCTTAAGATTAAAATTCATGTTAAAAATATTTTGGTTACCCCTTCAACCCCCAAGCCCCCCAACTTAGTAAGCTAAAAACTTTTTTAATTTGTATCTGATCCCCTCTGATGTATATATATATATGTATGATTATATATATATATATATATATATATATATATATATATATATATATATAATTATATATTATTCAATATATATATATATATATATATATATACAGTGCGTCCATAAAGTGACGCATAAATTCATTATTAGCTAAATGAACAATATTATTGAAAATTCCCGAGACAGGTCAATTTTTGATTGCGATTTACTATTTTGTCACATACTAATTTAATATACAGGGTGTCCCACCTTCGAGTAATGACGCCACCACCGATTTTTTAAATGGAACACTACATTTTTTTCAATTTTCGGATGACCCTGGCCGAGCTGAGTCCAAAAATGTATCACAAGTTGCTTCTATCTATTACAGGGTGGACAACAGTACAAAATTACAAATTATGTATTGCTGATTAAACGCACTAAAAAAAATTAAATTAACGTTATTGTGATACAAAAATACAACTACTTTAATAAACACCAGTTTGGACAAGACGCGCGAATGACGCGAGGCGCGATACGTGGTTCGTTATTTTTTTGTCATTTGTTTTTTGATTGTCATTGTCATTTTTTGCCATATTAAAAACGGCTATTTAGAGTTCACTTTTGTATTGTTAACGCTTCAAAGTAGGTACTTTAAGTGAAACCTAAATCTAATTTATTTAAAACGTTTTGTTGAAAATGCCTTTAAATGAAAGGGATAGGATTGAAATTCTAATGATGATTGGTGTTGGCGACAGAATGCGGACTCAACAAGAGGTGTGTAGATTATTCCATGAAATGCACCCAGATCGTGAACCTGTTTCACAATCTACAGTAAGCAGAATAGAGCGAAAATACAGAGAATTAGGACACGTGAGGGATGCACCAAGGCAAGGTAGACCTAAAATTAATGAAAATGTTCAACAAGACGTAATTTTGTCGGCACTAGAAAATCCACATTGTACAGTACGGCAAGTATCTAGGGATTTGAATATTGGAAAGTCTTCAGTATCGAATATTTTTAAAAAGGTAAAATACCATCCCTATAGAGTACGCCTCATCCATGAATTGGCTGAAGACGACTTTGACCGAAGAACTGAATTCTGCGAGTACATGATGGACCACAATAATCAAAATAACGGTTTCATTGCTAATATTTTATTTTCTGACGAGGCAACGTTTTTTTTGAACGAGGCATGTTAATCGGCAAAACACCCGCTACTGGTCTCAGGAAAATCCACACTGGATGCAAGAATACCATACGCAACATCCACAAAAGGTCAATGTGTGGGCTGGTATTGTGAGAAATAGAATTGTTGGTCCATACTTTTGATGAAAATTTGACAGGAGCATTGTATCTGAATTTTTTACAATATACATTAATTCCTGACTTGACCCAGCTATTTCCTGATATTGAAATAGCTAATACTTTAGACAGCAGAATTTGGTTTCAACAGGATGGTGCACCACCACATTTTGCTATAGCTGTGCGCGAGTTTTTACACAGAACCTTTCCAGATCGGTGGATAGGAAGAGAGAGGATCAGTGGAATGGCCCCCTAGATCACCTGATCTTACTCCACTAGATTTCTTTTTTATGGGGTTATTTGAAATCTAAAGTTTATACTAATAGACCCGAGAACATCCGTGAGCTCAAAGATCGAAGTCAGGCAAGAAACGTTAAACATAACACCTGCTATGTTACAAAATGTCAGAAGCAAATGTATTGCCCGATTCGGTCATTGTTTTGCAGATCAACGGAGAACAATTTGAGCATTTATTGTGACTTTCTAAAAATACAGAAACGTATAACTTTCTAATGAAATTTTTCATAAACACTTTATGTATTGTTGTCCACCCTGTAATAGATAGAAGCAACTTGTGATACATTTTTGGACTCAGCTCGGCCAGGGTCATCCGAAACTTGAAAAAAATGTAGTATTCCATTTAAAAAAAATCGGTGGTGGCGTCATTACTCGAAGGTGGGACACCCTGTATATTAAATTATTATGTGACAAAATAGTAAATCGCAATCAAAAATTGACCTGTCTCAGGAATTTTCAATAATATTGTTCATTTAGCTAATAATGAATTTATGCGTCACTTTATGGACGCACTGTATATATATATATATATATATATATATATATATATATATATATATATATATATATATATATATATATATATATATATATATATATATATATATATATATATATATATATATATGTCGGAATTTGAAGTGGATATCTTGCATGTTTGCGAATTACCTATAGATAAGGAAAAAGTATATTACCCCCATTTATCCCTCAACCCCTTAACATATTAATCTCAAAATCTAATCAACTCTGGAGTATATACCATTACCCATGTACCATAATGAGGTCTGGACCTCATCATGGTACATGGGTGTTCTGAATTTCAAGTTGATATCTTAACGCGTTCTCGAGTTATCGTGTACACATACAAAGTTAAGAGAGTTTAGTTAAAATCTTGACGTTCCTGAACATTTTAGGCGTATTTGGCCAATCAAAAATTTTAAAAAATCATTACTACTATGCTTTCACTCTACTCTGTGGATGTGAAAGTAAAAATAAAATACATATAGATATTATTATTTAGCAATCGTTGCGTTTGTACTTCAGTCTTTAAATAAGAGAAGCTCAGTGATATTGTTATATCTGTATCAAAAATCTAACAAAATCTAATAACATAAAAATGAAATGCAGAAAATAAAGTAGAAGACTACAAAAAACTAATTTGTGACGGTATTGATTCCTTAGGCAACGTTCGTTTTAATTAATTTTCCGACAATTGTTGTTGTCAGGTTAACATCGTGAATGTTTAATTAACTCGAACATCAAATTATTAACGGTCTTTTAACAACGTGGTATCGACGTGGGTTCCTAATACAATAAAAAAATATTCAAATTTTACCCAAGCAAGTCAAACGCAGGCAATTTTTCCTTACTACATATTTTCGATACAAAAAAATATTGCATAGTAATCAGCCCTTAATTGGATGCCAATAATTAGGGCTTTCTTAAATTCGATTATATGTACGTTCGGCCCTTAGATCCATAATTGGCCCCAGCGGGGCTTCATTAATATTAAAATACTCGAGAGCTTCTCCTCCGACGGAACCTGTATCTAATTTGTCTTTTAGTAACCGAAAATAATATATGGGCCGAGAATTACACTTTGGCATCTCTTCAAATTGAATTCGACGGGCTCTTATCTGATTAGGGCCCAATGGAGCGGAACGGCGCGGCGCGTCTGCCGAACGTCAATCGGTATTTGTAACGAAATTAATATTAAGTTACGTTCTATTGGGCGTTTAGGAATACGACACATTTGCAATTCATTACAAATTATTGACCGCAAATTGAAATTGATAATAGAAAAGTACAACTGAAATAAACGAATAATAATTATAATCAATACGTGTATTCTTTTCCATACTGTTATTTCTAATGGTCACGGATTGTTAAACTTTTTTTGGACACCTGAGTCTTTTTAAAGTATCGATGAAAAGATGGGGCTAAAAAAATGGCAATTATGACCCCATTTCAGGAAGTGAATGAACTTCTAAATTGGAACTTAAAATGTGTCATACAGGATCTCAATCAATAGAACATATAAATTGTTTGCCCCTGAAGTGGTGGGAACATGGCTGGAATGGCTCAAACACATAGAACAGGAGAGTGTTACATTGCAATCACAAATTTTCATTAAATACCATTTATAGAAACTTGGTATGTAGTGGTTTTGGGGTTTGTTTGATTACTAATCAGTTCCCCAGATCAGTGTACTAGATTCCCGAAATTCGATAAAATAAATCTAGAGCGATAGCTACTGAAATCGAGGACGCTATATATTTATATGCGATTTGGTATATTAGTGTGTAAAGTTAGTGAATGAGAATGTCATCTTGGAGTACCACACGAGTGTCCCAACGTGAGAACAATATTTTACAAAACATGCCCAATAATTGCATCAATTCCTTGTGTGGGAATCAAGAACCTTCATGCTCTGATACACATAAAACTGTATAAGAGGATTTAGGGCTCTGACTTAATTAACTGCTATATTAGAAATGCCTTATTGAATTTCGAGAATCTGGCAACACCCCGATCGCGATTCCAAGTTTCAATAAATTATATATCAAAATTCGTGATCACAATGTAACATTAACTTGCTTATTTTCACCATGTCAGCAATGTTCTCATCACTTCCGGGGCAAACAATTCATACCTTCTGTTAATTTGGTCCTGTATATTATTGATGTTCATTCACTTCCTGGAAAAAAAACTTCCTGGGCCCAAAATTGATATATTTATAACACTTTCCTTACTACTTTAAAATGTCTCAAGAAGTTTTGTGAATGATTTTGGTTAGCATATAATAGTTAGCTTACAATTAGTTCACTTTTGCATGGAAGTGAAGCTATATATGTTCCAAATCTAGTATTTAAATAAGTTAAAATGTTTAGTAAATGAAAACAAAATGTAATTGTCAAGATATATTATGGCAACGGCCACCTTGCCCCAACCTTGTACCTTATTTTCCTCAATTTCAGTTAGCTATATTTTTTTCAATCTCTCCCCCTCCTGTGAGCAACTTGTTTTCATCTATTTTTCTGTATTTTGCCCGCGTGGAGTTTTTACAATCTTTAAATCTCTAAAATATTAACATATAGTATTGGTACTCTATGATACTAATAGTCTTACCTTCTGCCATGTTTCTTTACTTAAAGCAGGCCCCTTTCCAATCGCATTCAATTTTATCGTAAGTTTTTTTCAATTTTTTCTTGATGTAGTCAGGTGGCACAGTAGGACTAATGGTTTTACTTCTATA
Organism: Aromia moschata; assembly: GCA_029963805.1. Taxonomy (NCBI): domain Eukaryota; kingdom Metazoa; phylum Arthropoda; class Insecta; order Coleoptera; family Cerambycidae; genus Aromia; species Aromia moschata. Next base: position 1,354,808 of record JAPWTK010000074.1, on the reverse strand, counting down.
AACATAATCGTTTTCCATTGCCTCTAAATACAATTAAATATTGTTCAACCATTGTATTCGTAGTCCGTTTTATTTTGTTCGCAATATTGTTTACAAGAAAATTGTTAATTTGTTACTTCTACTACAACATTTACTAACCGTATGTTTTCCATAACAATATCACTTTATGCTTTTTCTGTAAATCAACAATCTCTCAGAACTATTCTAATCTCGGTGACCACAATTTAGAATTACATTGAGGTTAGAAATACAATCGCAAGACAACTAACTGAAGTTAGCGTTCTATTATCATCCCTTCTTAAATGGGCTGGATACATCTGACATTACAGAATACCATTTTTTGGGCCCACTGTAAGTAAACCATTTGTCTCGCGCTATAGACTTACAGCGATGTAATGTTCTGGCATAGGAGAAAGTTACATAATAGCACCATACATTTTTTTTCGGCAAACACAACTTGTTTTAAATAACTCCACAGGAGGAACATTGCAGGCCAAAGTACTTTTAATGCTTTTGTCGTAGATTTATATATATTAACTTGTTTGTGGAATTAAAAAAAAATTAAACATAACTGACATAGACCGTTATAAAACACTAAATTAAGATAATGTCTAGATGTAGTAATTTTGTAATTGTAATTGGCTTCAAGTTTTTTTAAAAATGTTTTTATACAATTGTAGCCCTGAAAAAGTAAGAGTATGTGAATATAGAGCTCTTAAAGAAAATATAAATAACACAAAAATGTTTTCATTTTAATTACTGGTATTGCAACAATAATTTCAATACACTGTAAGTACAACAATTAAACAACACATTTATATAAAAAGTAACTTACTTTGAAGAAGTGTCCACAAATTATTTCGATTTAGTTAAAGTATAGTGCTTATCAGTTGTATTTTTTTTTCTCAAAACTAAGAAGTATCTAAAGAAAACGAAATAAGTTAATATTATATTAACAACATAACTTGACTATGATTAACGAAAAACAAGTAACAAATGTGGACATATATGAGGCATCAATAAATCTTATTAAAAAAACTTTTAACTATTTTTGTTAGATTTTACAAAAAATAAAACAAAATTTCAAAAAAATACTCAAATAAATAAAATCAGGAAATAAAAATCTAAGAGAAGAGAATCAGGCGCTTAAATCTAAACTTAAAATTATCGAAAGAAATACAAAGAATTGTGGAAAATTAATTTCAATAAATAGCTTCGATTTTACTAAATAAACTGCTCCTCAAAATTAGCGTAACATTTTCAGATTAGCGCCATTTGCGTTCTATTCGAGTTAGAGACTTGGGGTTTTTAATTTTCGATAACCTATACGGTTGGTTTTAATGTTCTTAAGTCGCTACGCTTTGGACACTATCGGGTAAAAAAAAACAAAACTTCTTCAATAAGTCATCTCTTTTCAACTATCTCACCGTTTCCAGACCCCGTAAGCCACCCTTTGCATTTACGCTGGGTTTTGCTGGTTGGACCACTGTTGGGCGAATACATTGATCTTAATGCTGTTTAATAAATTGGTATGGGGTGCCATAAATCACTTTCACCCTTTGACAACTCAAGCACCCCTCATTGCTGCACCTACACCGACCCCCACTCACCCAGTCTTTTTCCGCCCCTGTAGGAGCATGCGTGGAATGTCGTTTTGTCTCAAATCCATCTCACGTCATTACTTTAAGGCTCTGGAAGTTGGCAGTGGGTCCCGCCAACTTCAAGAGCCTTCAAGTAATGCCATTAGGTGAATTCGAGACAAATAGACATACAACGCAGGTTCCTACAGGGGCGGAAAAGACTGGGTGAGTGGGGGTCGGTGTAGGTGCGGCAATGAGGGGTGTTTGAGTTGTCAAAGGGTGAAAACGAGTTGTGGCATCCACACCAATTTATTTGGCAGATTAGGATCAATAGATTCACCAAACAGAGGTCAAACCACGCAAAACCCAGCGTAAATGCAAAGGAGTGGCTACGGGGTCTGGAAATGGGTTGAAGAGATAGGACAGCGACCAAATACATATAACTTATTGAGGAGGTCTTAATATGTGCAGAGATGGAGTATTTACCCGACAGCGTCCTCCTCAGTCCATCTTGTAGGTCTCTGAAATTGCGTCAAAATCTTGTGAATACAAATTTCGACATGGGGTTGGTTTTAAGGGCGTGGACGGCGAACCATTTAAGTCACAGCATAGCGCCTTCGGAAATTAAAACCAATCCTATAGAATATCGAAAATTAGAAACCGCATGTCTCTAACTAACTGGAATAGAACTTAAATGACGCTGATCTGAAAAGTGTTCCGCTAATTTTGACGAGCAGTTTATTTAGGCATTCATACAAATAATGAGTTTATAAAATGGTATATGCATATACACGGTGGAGACTTTAACTGGAATATATTCGCTAGTGGGGTGGTGAATGATTTTTCAAAAAAATCCCGAGACACGTCACCTTTTAAATGTATTTACCAACATTTTGCAAGTAATGTGAAAAATATAGCCCTTCAGGGGTGGCTGAAACCACCCTCGACATGATTTTTTCAAATGCAACCCTATGGCTTGTGACGCCTCATTGTAAAGCTGGTGGAAAGAGGAATCCAACGCACTGATCAAATTTTAATTTTTAGTATGTTTGTAGGGTTGCATACAATTAAAACAATTTAAAAATTAAATTTATTTTCAACGTAACAATTGTTCAAAATGTGCACCATTCACTTGTTGGCAGCATCCCAGTCTGTGGTAGGTTTCGTCCCTTACATTATGCAACATTTGCGGTGTCATTTTTCCGATTTCCTCTCTTATCCTTTCCTGCAGATCTGCTATGTTGTTGGGTTTCTGAATGTAAACCCTACTTTTAAAATGTCCCCACAAAAAGAAATCCAGTGGTGTAAGATCTGGAGATCTTGCTGGCCACTCAATATTACCTCGCCTCCCAATCCACCTACCGGGAAAAATTCTGTCCAGGTACTGACGAACAATGGCAGCATAGTGTGGTGGGGCCCCATCTTGCTGAAACCATAACCTCTCGTCGGTCAAGTTAGGGTTTAAGGGGTTTGGAAATAAATGACATAGCACTGGCATTAGTTCGTGCTGGAGTAAACGCAAGTATCTTGCTCCATTAAGAATGTCATCAAAGAAAAATGGTCCTACAATTCTATCTTGTATTATTCCGGCCCACACATTTTTTCTGTGGGTGCTGAGTATGAAGTTCCCTCATCCAATGGGGGTTCTCTTCAGCACAGTAACGACAATTTTGGCGATTTACGTGCCCATTTAATGTAAAAGTAGCCTCGTCAGAGAAAACTATCCACTCTAAAGATAACTGGTTTTGATTTATACAAGTCATCAATAAATCGCAAAATTCCACTCGTCGATCTGGATAATCTTCAAGTAGCTCTTGAACAGCTTGTATTTTATATGGGCGATTTTTCTCATATTTAAGAATTTTTAAAACTGTTTTGTGATTAAGATTACTATCACGGGCCAGTTGACGGGCTGGAGTGATTGGATTTTCTTCTAGAGCAAGCAACAAATTCAACTTCGTGTCGTCATCAACAACAGCCTGCCTCTTACTCGGTACTTTCCTGACATGACCCATCTCTCGATATTGTGCCTCAATTTTACTAATGGCACCTTGATTTAGTGGTGGCAAGTCAGGATGCGTTTCTCGAAACAAGCGAACAACTTCGCATTGAGTTCGCGCCCTATCACCATATCCAATCATCATCAAAATTTCGATTTTTAGTGATTCAGTTAAATAAGACATTTTCACCAATTTGAAATAACACTTCGTTTCAAACTCTGAATACAGCATACAAACTAAATTACTCTTTGCGGCCGTGTAAAAACACTAGCAAAAAATAACAAATATCAGTTGTGGCAAAAAATTGCATGGAATTTTTTGTGGGGACATATGAAAAGTAAGGTTTACATTCCAAAACTAAACAACACACATTTTGAGTACGAAATTGTTGCGTTAAAAATAAATTAAACTATAAAATTACGTTTTAATTGTATGCAACCCTACAAACATACTAAAAATTAAAATTTGATCAGTGCGTTGGATTCCTCTTTCCACCAGGTTTACAATGAGAGGTCACAAGCCATAGGGTTTCATTTGAAAAAATAATGTTGAGGGTGGTTTCAGCCACCCCTGAAGGACTATATTTTTCACATTACTTGCAAAATGTAGGTAAATACATTTAAAAGTTGACGTGTCTCGGGAATTTTTTGAAAAATCATTCACCACCCCGCTAGCGAATATATTCCAGTTAAAGTCTCCACCGTGTATATAAAGGCACAGAAAAACTCTTGTATAAATTACAATTTTTAAGTGAAGTAGATACAATGCAAATGAAAATAATATTACATGCGTTAGTGGAATCGAGACTGTCATACAGGGTGTTAGGATGGGGAGGTGTATTAGATGTACTACATTTAAAATACTTGTAGATGTAGTACATTCAAAAAATTAACTGTACGGCAAGAGAGATTTATAAAATAATGTTAAAAAGAACACATAGATATTCGTCAGATTTGTTATATACGGAGGCTAAACTTTTGGATATCAGACAGCCATTTTTGTACAAGTGGTAAACAATCAATATAAAACAGAAAAGGTAGAACAACCAACTCATGCTATTCCACAGGGAGTAAAACTAGCTATAAGTTACAAATCCCGAGTTCACTGAGGAGAATAGGTCAAAGGAGTTTTCTGTTCCTTTCACCACGTTTTTGCAATGTCTTGCCTTTAAATGTTGTTAATTATAAGAATAAAAAACAATTTACAACACAATTCGAAAATATATATTTTGAGTAAAGAAAGAGATTTTTGTCTTTCATTAATTCATTTAAAGAATAATTTTGTTTGCTTCTTTTTTTATCAATTCTATTATATTAATATAATTAGGTTAGGTATATTTAAAATAATTGCAATGTACTAAAAACAAAAACAAAAAAAATGATCATAATTTTCTATAACTGAACACGCAAGGCCTCATAGATAAATTTATTTTTTGTGGGATTTTGTTTATCTATAGTTAATTATTGTTTTGTAAAATAAGTATAGTAGTGGAATTTAAGTATGTATACTTTACACTGTATAAAATATATGTACAACAAAAACAGTAAATAAGCATTATTATTATTATTATTTTAGAGACTGGAAAATATCCACCAGGCAAAATACAGGAAAATAGATGAAAATAGGTCTCACAGAAGGAGAGCCCGAAACAATAGAGCTAACTAAAATAGAGGAAAGTTGACTACAAGTTTGGAGCAAAGAGGCCGGGGGAAGAGGTAACCGTAACAGAGTGAAACATAACATTATGGTGAGGTATTATATAAAAATTCGTTAAAGGACATATCAATATGAATATGAGAATGTTTAAAAAAAACCGACTATTTTTTTTTCAGAGAACATTGAAAAATCTTCAGAGTATGCCTAGAAATTGACCCTGTTAAAATATGAGCCCTTAATATTAATATTTAGAGGTGGCGATTCTCAATCTTCTATTTCCCGTTTAAATAACATGGGAAATTTTTTTTTCTGAACTTTGGAATTTTATTACTCAAGGAAGAATCGCTAGATAGTGATACTCAAGATAGTTTTTTGTAGGAAATTGAACGCTCTATAAATCGCTCTAATTGAAGATTTGCCTGAGGCAAGCCGTTTGGGAGTCATTAAGACTCAAAAAAATGAACTGTTTAACCCTTTAACGCCCAAGTGCACTGTCCAGACATGAACTTAGAAGCTCATATTACTGATAGAAAAAATTAAGAAAAAATAAATAAAACCATGTATCCCTATGTTTTCGAGGTCGCTATTTCGAATGGAATCCTTAATATTTGCAAAAAAATTGATGTAACCACCATCCCGAATCAAATTTCAAAATTTTCGATTATTTTGCCTAAAACTTTGTAAACCAAAGGTTTTCGGGGTCGCTAATCACGATCCCGATGTTAGAATTTCAAAATTCAGGATGGTAGATATGACATGGCGATCATTTTGAAGCAAATTTCGAAATCCTGAATTTTGAGGCTTAATAACTCCGAAACGGCTTGCCTCACGCAAATCTTCAATCATACCTTTTTTTATGGAACGGTCAATTCCTACAAAAAACTATCTTGAGTATCACTATCCAGCGATTCTTCCTTGAGTAATAAAATTCCAAAGTTCAGAAAAAAATTCCCATGTGATTTAAATGGGAAATAGAAAATTGAGAATCGCCACCTCTAAATATTAATAATAAGGGTTTTCTAGGTATACTCTGAAGATTTTTCAATGTTCTTTGAGGAAAAAAAATTGTCTTTTTTTTTGAAACACTAATGTATATAATATGGTTCAAATGCAACGTAATACGTTGGAAGAATTAAGATTTCAGTTTGAAATTGCGAAGTACAAATATGAACACAAAGATTTTGAGTCAAAATTTCTGAAGTGGGCCACTAAAAATCGACTGGTTGAATTTAATACCTTTGATTGAAGATTTCGAAAGGTTTATATCTGAAATTGATTATTCCAATTTCTTTTTTTAATTTTCATTTTTGCGAAAGTTATAAACAAATGAATTTTCAGACGCTTTTTTTTAATGTCAATTTCTCAGCGACTAATTGATAAAAATTAACGAAAATTTAATGGCGTATATAGAATTAGTTGCAGAATCGAAATACATATCGCACACATGGATAAAATACATTAATTTATTAATGAATAATTAATTTTGCAATAAACAATTGACGATTTTACCATGTTCTCCTTGTGTTAAAAAAATTACTTACATCCTTAAAATATACACTAATTGATCCTCAAAAATATTTCAGTGCACTCGATCCGAAAAAAGGATATGAATTTTTAACGTTGATGAAAATATGCGGGACTGCGGCCGAGGCCGGAGCGCAGCACCGATTAACCGAGCGCTCGTGCCTATTTGTTCGCTTATGTCTTTCCTGAAGAATCTTATAAAAGAACTATGCATTTTTAAAGTAATTCCGCCTGTTGATTTATTTATTTGTTTACATCGATTATTTATTTTTTACTATTTTTACAACTGTAGATTCAGAGTAGCTTGAAAAAAATCTTACATTCAAAAGAATTCGAATCGAATGGTTTGTAGCAATGAAATCTGCGTGTGCCACTGATGATTTTAGCTGTATTAAAGCGTTTCTTTAGCACTTTTTCGTGTTTTTTGTATTCTTCTAATTTGCAAAATTCAAAATCAATTTTTTTTTTAAATAATCGCGCGCCCATTCAAACATTTTTTGTTGAAATAATAGTTTTATCCGGTAAACTAGCGCGGTATGCATTTTTTTATACAGCCACCGATACCATCGCAAGCTCCTTTACCATGGGCAGTGGCAAAGAAGTGCCACTCTGCTTTAATCTTAAAATCCTTCTCATGGTACAATAAATTCAAAAAATTAAATCTATTTTTATATTTATTAAATCAATTTTTATATTTATAAAAATAGATTTAATTTTTTGAATTTACTATACCATGAGAAGGATTTTTAAGATTAAAGCAGAGTGGCACTTTTTTGCCACTGCCCATGGTAAAGGAGCTTGCGATGGTATCGGTGGCTGTATAAAAAAAAATGCATACCGCGCTAGTTTACAGGATCAAACTATTATTTCAACAGTAAAGCTGTTTGAATGGGCGAACGATTATTTTAAAAAAAATTGATTTTGAATTTTGCAAATTAAACGAATACAAAAAAACACGAAAAAGCGCTAAAGAAACGCTTTAATACAGCTAAAATCATCAGTGGCACACGCTAATTTCATTGCTACAAGTCATTCGATTCGAATTGTTTAGAATGTAAGATTTTTTCAAGCTACTCTGAATCTACACAGTTGTAAAAATAGTAAAAAAGAAATAATCGGTGTAAATAAATAAATAAATCAATAGGCGTAATTATTTAAAAAATGCATAGATCTTTTATAAGATTCTTCAGTAAAAACATAAGCGAACAAATAGGCACGAGTGCTCGGTTAATCGGCTCTGTGCTCCGGCCTCGGCCGCAGTCCCGCTTATTTTCATCAACTTTAAAAAATTCATATCTTTTTTCGGATCGAGTGCACTGAAATATTTTTGCAGGATCAATTAGTGTATAATTTAACGGTGTGCGATATACCTTTCGATTCTGCAACTAATTCTGTACACGCCATTAAATTTTCGTTAATTTTTATCAATCAGTCGCTGAGAAATTGACGTGTAAAAAAAGCGTCTGACAATTCATTTGTTTATAACTTTCGCAAAAATTAAAATGTTTAAAAAAATTTTGGGATAATCAATTTCAGATATAAACCTTTCGAAATCTTCAATTAAAAGTATTAAATTCAACCAGTCGATTTTTAGTGGCCCACTTCAGAATGTTTGACTCTTTGAATTTTTGAAAAATACCCTTAATGTTGCATGAACTTCAGTCACGTATTTTTCCTTATGAAATACCCCCTGACTGGAAATCATCAATATGCTAAATATTTCACCAATAGTATTTGCCATGATCTTGAATATCTGCCATGAAACAACAGTTTGAAATTCGGTTCATTGAGGTCCAAAAAATGGGTAAAACTTGCCTTTACTCTCCAAGGATAATTCAAAAATGGATGTTTCGTTTGGAACATTAGTGTCGGATAACCTGTGGCTTTTTAGAGTATCCTGTTCATTTGATTATACAATGGTTACAGACGTTTTTTAAATATAATACCTTCTCTGTTCAACATTTCTTTCTGTAAAACCATTTTCGAGATAATGCTGGTTTGTTTAAGTAGTTGTGGGACACCGGGTATACCACAATATACATTTTGTATCATATTGGGTGTACATATATATCGTTTGCGATATACAGGATGAACGATGTGTCGACATACACATACCTACTTTTATTCAGTCTGTCGAATATTACAACGATGACATTAATTTCATTGAGGAACATCGTCTTCTCTCTGCGGTCTGTAAACTGTCAACTATAAATTATATTTGTTTGTAAGCTATAATATTAAGTAAAGATGATGTTTTAGTTGTAATCTGTTAAGACATTCCCTTGGCTTATTCTAATGATATTTTCATTTACATAATTTCTATATCGAAATTCTTTCCCTTTTTATAACAGCATTACGTTAAGTCGAAGTACGTGCAATGAAGTTACACGTCTAATAAAAAGCGTTTTTCTTTTCAGTTGACGTCTTTAAAGAATAACCCAATAAATATGTATACTTCGTCGGTCTCATAAAAGCAGTCCATATATCTCGGCAATTTTCCGGCAACCAGATGGATTTACCATATCCTCATTTTTACTCCGGTTTTATTCTCTTAGCTTGTCTCGCAAAGAGACTTATTATTTTTGGCTTTCAGTTCCCCGACGAATCCACTCAACGGGAAGCAGCTTTATGTTTTCAGGTCGCCGTTTTTCCAAAGGAAAATTATGTTGTCCCCTTTCGAACGTCTTTTGTTTCTTATAAATGCAATTATTTCGGTAAGCGTGTTGTGTCCGTATGTGTGTGTCCGCGCCCCGGACAACCTTTCGGCTTTTTTTGTCCCTTTAATCGACTGACCGCTGTTGCCGGGAAAATATTCCTTTCCTGATGTGAACTTACTAAGCAAGAAAGTTTTTGTAATTAACTGCTCGTTCTGTAGTTTTTTAGATACACCGCCTCCTTTATCGTAGAATGTAGCGCTGCATAGTGGTCGCAAACGATCGAAAAGTTGTCCAAAAATTGAATTGTTAGCGAATATTCTTGAATATATGTATGGCAACGTTTTCGAGCTCAAGGAATCCAAATCTAAAATTTTCAAAAACAAGATGGTTGACCGACTTTTTCAAAAAATGACGTCACTCTTGCGAAAATCGGTATTTTCGAGTTTTCGGCGTCGAGGAATCCGAATCTGACCAATATTTTAAAACACAAAATGCCCGACCCAAAATGGCAGACTGATTTTGTCACAAATTATGTCGCTCTTGAGAAAATTAGTAGGTACTAAAAGTTAATGCGATAGTACAACAATCCACATATATTTTCAAAATGTTGTCGGAACGTTCAATATAAGATTCCAAATCAGCAACACCGAAAAGCCTAGTAAACAAACTTTTGTGAAGATCGGATATATTTTTGGAAAATTTGTCTGCCATTTTGTTTTGAAAAAACTGAATAATAAATGCATAATCAGCGACCCTGATTGTAGCGAGCGTAAACCATGAGTCACCACGACGCGACGTCGGCCGCGATTTCCCTAAGAAGCTGACGTACGCCTCTCGCTCCTTTCGATGGATTCGCGTAAACATACACTTTCGAGCAGACGCCACAAATGCGGAGGACATTCGAAATTTGAGTGGCTGAGATATACAAGTATATTCCGCAGCGACGGCAGATCGGGCAGTCTTAAAGATAAATACATGCCGTTCACCTTGTAAAATGTACACTGATATAAATTCGGATATACATTTTTGTATATAAACTAGTGTTATGTTAGTTATTAGTTTATTTCGTTATTGTGTTTCGTTAAATAAACTATGTTTTGAAAGTGTGTGTTTTACTTTTTCACACTAAAACGAACCCGAGTTGGAGAAAACGTTACAATATATAAATTTTCGTGAAAATTAGCTTCATTTTTATGAAACTTACCCATTATTTTGTGTCCGCTATTTTGTTTTAGAACAATTCAATACTAAATTCATGCTCAGTAATCCCGAAAATTCTTGAATACAGTTTTGTGAAGATCGGGTCCATTTTTTTAAAAAGAATGTTTCGCCATGTTGTGGACGCCATTATATTTTAAATAATTTAATGCAAGATTCGTAATCAACCCTAAAAATCACTAGTAATACAATTCTATGAACAATATAAACTTTTGTTTGGAATTCTTCCCCCTGTGAGTGGAATTGGCACTTTCACTTCACTTCATTATTGTGCATGTGAATGTGAGCGCGACTACAAAAACATGTTTTACAACGAAAATCACAAAAAGTCTCACATAATCTTGAGTTGTCCTAATCAGAACATCTTCACCCTTAAGGACTGAAAATCTCAGAAGAGGGAGACCTACCTCAGAGAACTCGTAAAGAATTGAAACAAATAGAAATGTTGTCCCTGAGAGCCTACATCTAGTGTATAATGAATCTAGCGATATGAGTCACATTCAGAAAGCTCTCGCAGTTCCAACTGAATTTTGTAGGGATGTATCTAGATTATTGTCTTTTAATGTATTCTGAATTGTTGACCAATGTATATCATGTATATATTATACTGATTAGCTCGGCTGTAGAGTAGTAAATTTTTTGACCAAGATGTATTTTTGCCAAGATAGACAAAGGCATATTTTGCTTGATCTGCGAAACAGGTATTCCATTTTTTCCTGTTACCTACATTTCTAGTTGCTTGAATTTTTTACAAGTTCACTGATGTATTTACAAGATACAACAGATTCGTGTGCATTGTGTTGGGACTGCCAAAAAACTATAACGGCGAAAACTTTTTCTTCAGTGAAACGCATATCACAAAAAAAATAATTTAATAAAAGTAAAAAAAAAATGTGAGACTAAAGACTACGGTTGTAGAATTTACTTAAACTTTCGATTATGTCAGATCAATATTTTCCTTGTTTACATTAAACTGTCTTGACTTTTATTTTAGTCGCTGGTATAGTCATTTTAATATACTTTTCAAGGGTTTGGCTATCTGATATTGACGTTATAACTTATACTGTCTTTATATTAGATATTATAAAGGTATACACATTTATAAACGAGAATAATTCCCGTTCACTGTTATACTTCGTCAGAAATCATTGATTGATCCGGATTTCGACCTAATTGGATTTCATCAGCATGATATATCTGACGACGAACAGCAACGAACGAAAGATTCGACTTGGTATCTTGCCAAGAGAAATGCTATGGTGACACATATCGACTGCCTTCTAATTTGTGTAAATAGGAGTCTACATGTTCCAGCGGGTCTGACGGGGTCAGCCATGATGGCGTTTCTGCATCACACTTCTAACGGTAGATCCCTGTTGAGCTCAAATGTAAATGAGAATAATTCCCGTTCACTATCATACGTCATCAGATACACCATGCTGATACAGCTGATAAGACCCAATGAGTTTGAAACCCGGATCCATGATTTTTGATGACATACATTACATAACAGTGAACGGGAATTGTTCCCATTTACATTTTAATTTATTCGACCTATCACTAGTGGTGTGCTGCAGGAACGACATCTAGCGATTGCTGACATTGTCAAACCTACTGGGACTCGAGTCTTATTTATACAAATTAGAGGGTAGTCCATATGTGTTACCACTGTATATAAACATTTGTTGAAAACGTGATACATTGAAAATGACACATCGAAAGCTTTTATTTACTTAGAACATTCCTATTACTATTTTTTTGCAAAAAAAAAAAATAATTAAACTAAAAACCTAAATTTGCTAACAAAAGCAAATGAAATAAATTAATTATACCAATCTAATTAAAAAGTTTTTTAAGTAATGTGACGTTTATATTTCATATTGTAATAATGAAAATACCTGACCGACAGGTATTTTGAGTAACACGATATACTACTCTTAACTCGTTATAAATTCCATGATTACTATTATGCATTCGGTATGTTCTAGCTTTGAATATTCAGACATTCTATAAAGCTTCTATATGAATGTACTTTATTAGTTCGATTTGAAATTAATGGAAATTAAATAGAATTAACTTTAACAAAGCATTTTAAAATAATTGTAGTTGACTAGTGGGATGAGGTCAATTGTTTCCAAAAAAAAAACTAATTTTCACTTAGTCGACGTTTCGCAAAATTTATTTGCATCCTCAGGACTCTGAAATATGACAAACACGCAATGTAGATAATAAAACAAACGTAATACCAAACACAGATTAAAATAAGAAATCAGGATTACATTTTCATATTTCATACATACAATTGAATTTGCATTTTATTGTCGTTGGTAAAAATAAATATGAATGAAACATTGATACTCTCTATAAATAATAAGGTACAACGTACTGTCCCACAGACGTGCATCGGCTATCTACCCGTACAATTCTAATTAGTTTAAAAACTACACATATAAATATAAGAAATAAATAAAAATATATATTTTTTTTTTTAAAAGACACTAAAAATTGTAAAACTTGCTAAAATACTTTTGTACAGGGAAGCATTATTAAAACTCACATTAAAAGCGTATGTATATAACATCTGTTTTTTGTTTACATATTAGGTATTTGTCATGTAAGTGTATCTTCTAAGTCTAGTATACAGAGTTTAAGATATTAAATTAAAATACGCCGTATTTAAATTGTTAATATCTGCTCGTATGTTGACTGAATTACTATTTTTTATAGCAATCATTTCATGTAACAATCGCTTTTTGTAATTGTTTTGTTGTCCAATAATTTTGATTTCGTCAAATTAAAAATTATGTCCTGTTTTTGTATGTGCCACCAATGCCGTCTCATTTACCTTATTCTTTTGCAAATTGTTAGCACTAACATCATTTCTATGTTCATATAATCTTTTTTTCAAATACCTCCCGGTCTGACCCACATAAACTTTATTACATGTGCCTCATGGTATTCCATATATTATATTAGATCTTAGTTCATTCGGCGTTTTTGATTTTAATTTTGTAAAAAAATGTTTTTTAATTGTGTTTTCGCTCTTGAATGCTACTTTTGTATTGTTAGTTGATAAAATTGGCTCTAGTTTTTCCGAAAGTCCTTTTACATATGGAATTTTAAAATATTTTGTGTTGTCATTAGTAATATTATGTATGTTATTGTTACTATTATTAGTATTGTCATTCAAAATTTTGTTTATTATATGTTTTGGATAATTATTATTGATAAGATATTTTTGGATACTTATTTTGTTTTGTTCTTTAAAAACATCATGTGACAACATTTGAGCCCTATGTTTCAAATTCTTTATAATATTGATTTTCCGTTTGAACGGATGGTTAGAAAAGTAATTCAAATATCTTTCGGAGAAAGTTGGTTTATGAAACCAATTTGTAATAATACTCCCATCTTCTTTTCTTATTAGTGAAATATCTAAGAAGGCAATGGTATTTTCTTTTTTCAGTTTCAACGGTAAAATTTAATTTCTGATGGTAATTATTAAATATATTCAATATATCATTTACCTGATGTGTTGGCACTGCTGTGATTATGTCGTCCACATATCTCTTATAAAAAGGTAGACAAAAAGGTAATTGATTAATACTAGTATTTTGTAAGTCAGACATAATTATATCGGAACAGATTGGTGACAGACAGTTTCCCATATCTAGACCGTAAATCTGTTTATAAAACTGTTCATTAAATTTAAAATAATTGTTTTCCACACAGAAAGTGAAAAGTTTTAAAAAAATTCTCCAGACGCAGGGTGGTATGGCTTTCAATTGATTGCCAACGCTTTTTTATAATTTCAATAGTAAGGTCTACTGGTATGTTGGTGAAGAGTGAAACTACATCTAATGAAATCAAAATATAATCATTCGGTATTTGAATTGACTAAAGATTGCTTCAATTCAAAAGAGTTTTTAACATAATACTCATCTTTAACGAAGGCGTACGTTAACAATTCAGCCAAAAATGTTGATAGATTATATAGAGGAGAGCCTACAAAACTCACTATAGGTCTTAAAGGAAAATTAATTTTATGAATCTTAGGTAGAAAATAAATTTTTTGGGAACACTCTGTTCGTAGACTTTAGGAATTTATTTTGTACTGGTGTCAATTGTCCATTTTTTGTCAATTCCATACATAATTTATTTAATTTATTTTGAATAGTATTTGTAGGATCGTAAGTTAATTGTTGATAAGTAGACGTGTCGTTAAGAAGGGTTAAAGCTTTGTCAATATAATCTTTTTTGTCCATAGCAACGGTTGTATTTCCCTTATCTGCTCTTAATATAAAAATATCAGAGTTGTTTTTTAAAAAACAATGTGTTTCTTTAGCGTACTTTATGATGTTTAGATTTTCGCGTGAAATGTTGTTGTTCTTATTAACAAAATTTGTAATTATATTGACCGCTTTATTTCTAACCTCTGTTTTTTCAACATTTTCAATTTTGTCTATGACATATTCAACATCTATTATTAACTGATCTAATACAGACAAATTTTTTGTTGAATATGGAAGGTTGAACTTATCGCCTAAACTTAGAAGATACTGCACGTTATTTGGAAACTCTAAACAGCTGAGATGTATAAACCATTTGTTGTTAATAGATACTGTTTCCACGTTTTTTTGAGATTTAATTAATCGTTCTTTATTTGTTTCTTTTTATTTGAAAGATATTGATTTTTGTAAAAAAAGATCTTGATAATCTGCATACTTATTGTAAATGTGTGTCGGGATTAAGTCTTTCACTATGCTTTTAATATAATATTTTAATAAAATATTTTAAAATAATATTGTATACGTATGCAACATGCCTTAATAGCAACATGATCTAATAATGAAACTTTAGTTCTAAAATGTTAGTGTATAGTGCAGCAACACTGGCTTTTTCCTTGGCCGCAGACAAAGCCTAAAATTGTACACATTTGCCGTGAACGATTCGAAAAGTACAGTCTGTTATTATTTGTTTGTGGGTATCTCTTATATGTACCTATCTCTAGGGCAGTTGTCGGCAAACTCATTAGACAAAAGAGCCAAATATCAAAAGTACAACGATTGAGATATCTATTAAGAGCCAAATTAAACTTAAATTATATAGGTAGGTACTTTGTTTATTACCTTAATAAACTTTAATTGTAAGTCTTAAGACTTTTGTCTTAAGTCTTTACTCTTTGAGTCTTAATTAAACTATTAGTACACTAAATAAAACTTGATATCATAATAATGCTTAATAATGATCTTGTATATTGATATAAATTAAGTTTTAAGTAAAATATCTATAAAATTTAGTAATGACAATGACTGACATATACTTGATGTGAACAATGGCCCTGCATCTCCTTCGAAAGTTTGGATAACTTAGGTTTGTATGTTATTTTTAATTTTAGGCACGAATCCAAGTTCTCATCAGTAAGAGGACTTCTTAATTTACTCTTGATGAGGTTCACGATCGAAAAAGATTGTTCGCATGAATATGTAGAACCGAAAAGTGAAAGAACATCAAACCCATAGGAAAGCCAACATAGCGTACGCACTTCGTTAAGTAAAGTTGATGCGCTATTTTATTATGTTATACACGATATTAACCATTATTAGCGTCCGCACGCGGTCTTTTGCGACAGAGCCACACTCAAGGGGCCAAAGAGCCACATGTGGCTCGCGAGCCACGGTTTGCCGACCGCTACCCTGGGCATGGTCTACCTCGTACAACGTTTGTTGTGCGCATTTCTTGGGTAAATTTATTCTGGGTGTACTGTACATTATTATCCTGTACATTAGTTTTAAAAAGTTTGCTTAAAACATTACAAGGTGACCATAATCTTCCTTTAACTCACTGTCCTTGTATGTGTTATAAATAATTATTTATTAATTAAATGTCATATTTTGTCAGAGTCTGGTATTAAGGAGTAAACGGTAGGTAGCGAAGGTGGCGACTAAAATTCTCATAATTTTGTAATGAAACATGGAACCCATTTCATATTTTGGGAAATAATTACAGTTAGACCTAAATAGAAGGCTATAGCACCAAAAAAAGAAAGATTCAAATGAAACTTGTATTTGTTTTTCTCAAAAAAAAAAAATCAAAAATCAATACAGGCTGTTTCTTAAACTTATTTCAAAGTTTCTTCTCAAAAAAAAGACCGGTTTTTCGAAATCCCGAGATCTGTTAAAGTTATTGAATTTTTTATTTCTATTTTATACTAATATTTCATTTCTGATATTTCTGATAAAAACTTTTATGTTCACTGCTACCTACTTTTCCGTAATATGTTATATTATTACGGTCAGCAGACTATTGACTCTAATTACAATGATAATTAATTTTTGACAAATTGTTAACATTATAAGGTTCTATGTAACTATTTTAGGATTTAGGGTTTCTTTAAGTTTAAAAAAACAAGTATTTTATATGTAGGCAATACCCTAAAGTAAAACATACACACCCATAGTTAAACTTTGTTTGGCAGTGCAATCAAAATAAAGCAATGAAATATAAAAAGGAGATACAAAATTTTTAATAGGAAAAGGCTGTTTTTGAGGTAGTTGCCACTTTTTATGGGTTTTCTCAAAAAAGTTTCTGTCTCTCAGACAATTCAAAGGTAGCAAATATACAAAGGTATCATTGAAATCATGATCATATTAATTTATTTACAGGACGGAAACGTTCAAAGGTATACACTAGATATAAGTGGACCTATTTGGAGATATTAGACACCGGAATAACACTTCAACTGTAAAAACAAATTTTCAAACAGAATGAATGCTCTATACCGGGTGAGCACGAAAGGCGCGAAAATGGATATAGATTTCAAAGTTTTGGGATTTATATTAATTAAATGGATGCAAAATTTCAACACAAAAACAATTGACTATCACTTCCGGTTTAACCGAAGATGCCATCAACTTCTTTATTTTATATGGAACACTGCGGATTCTTGGATTTTTGTATTCCATGGATAATTCTAAGCAACTTGTGTATAATATATTATACATAAGCTCGATAGTTTTCAAAAAAAAAAACGCGTTTTAAAGTTTAAATTAACTTTTAAATTACGTTTTGTACAAAAACAATTAAAGGTGGGGTTCAAACTAACATGATTTATTAAAATTATAGTGTCTCTAATGTATAGTAATGCGTTTACAAACAAAAGCCTTTCAAAGATTCGTAGATTAAGATTAATAGGAACTTCTGATTGGGACACTGAATTATTTATTATTTTCCATTTGGATAATTTTAAGAACATTTTAACATTAAATATTTACGAGTGTATCAAGTTTATTTTCGAAATATCAAGTAGGAATTGACAGGAACAATTTAATTATTATCTATGTAGGTAAAGTGCATTTTCTAACGAAAATATCAAAAGATTACGTCAAGAAAAATTGTTCAGAATTGAGAAGTATAGCCGTGTGCCAAATTTCAAAACCATTAGCGTACCAATTAATTACCTACCAATTAAAAAATATTACGTACAGATGATTTGATTTTTACGTAATTCAAGTAGGATGCAATGAACAATTTGTAAATGTAATACAAAAAATTGTTGTTTTTTTTTAGCACGCTTATATTAGCTTGGCCTGCATGTTTATTACGTATTATGTGTGTATAGTATTATTAATTGGAGAGGTAAGCCGCAAATCGTCTTATTTGACATGTATTCCCAAAACACCGCCAATTCTAAAAAAGAACTACCTCCTTTCGAGATTGGGATATGGTCAGGGCCGTATTCAATTTCTTTTTATGCGAGTGGGAATATTGTTGAACTTTAAGTTTTTAATAACTTCTTAATGTTGAACTTGTGTAATATTGAATAATAAGGCGAGCGAGGCAGCTCGGCAAAGCGAGCGAAAAAGGAAGTGGCAAAGCTTTGTATCCACTTGTAACTTATATCATGAACTGTAACAACTATTGCAACTCAATTTTCACTCACTTCTGATCCTCCAATTGGTTTGAAATTTTGCAAACTTCCTATTCTTCGACCACAATGCAGTATTTTAAGATAAACAGCCCGGATAGTCGAGCGGTAACAAATTTGCTTCCGCGATACGACTTCCGGGTTCAGCTCTGCACTGGTCAAGTCGACTTTTTTTTGTTTTAAATATACTTAGATAGTGGCATATACTAAACTTATCTTAGTCCAATTGTTGATAATAAATAACCAATATTGTCAGACGTGTCAGAGTGTTAATTTTATTTTCGATTTTTCCATATAAATAATTTCTGAATAGCGATAACTAACTGAACGAAGCTAAAATAACTTAGCTAAATCACATTATTTTGGCTCAACGAGTTCGCTGTTGCACTAAGTACCATTATTTATGAATTACACTGTAGATTATCACATTATTTTGACCTCAGAAATTTGCTATTGCAGTATGTGCCGTTACTTATGGATTACCTTGCATATCAATAAGCTACCTACAGTATTTATCTCAGTTTAGTTGACTGTAGTGACTTAATTGTTTCTGAGTGGGAGCAGCATAAGAGATTTCATTTTATTAAATTTAAACAAAAATCGTTAGGAAAAAATCAATATTTTACCTTTAGAACGCTCCCCTTCGTTTATCGATGACTGAGAACCCATAGCGGCCTATTCAGTCTGGCCGGAATAAATTCATTACACGACGAGTTTATAAAGAAGGGCAGCAGGCATCTCGTCTCGGCAATTAGCGGAACATCTGCTATTATTTTCCATCGATTTACAACTAAATTCGTTCCGATGTACTTACCTCATAATCGGACAATATAAAACTTTGCTAATTAGAACACAGTCAACCTAATAATGTTCGCCGAGCTTCCTAATTACTACTAACAAAGTACATTTCGCGATAATAAATATGTACGTAATTACATGCGATAATCTGCAAGTTAAACTCCTTGCAGAATAGGGGTGCAACGTTTGAGGATATATTTTGGGAAAATGAATGAACTAAAATGCTGGAAATTGTATAGGGTTGCAGACCTTCGAGCCTGTGTGGTTTGGTGGTGTTGAATATTTCATTTTCGTCGATAATTTGCATTGCATCGAATTATCTAGAGATTTCGAAATTTGAATTAGTTTTGTGGTGTGTTGAAAAACATGTTTGTGGGTACAGAGATGGAAAAATAAAATTGGAGGGATTCAGCTTGATATCATATAAAAACTTGTGTTAAAAAGAAACATCGTGTGGTGTTTAAATTTGATAGTATAGGACTGGTACTGTCCAAGTCTAACTTGTTTCGATATCTTCAAGTACGACAATTTTATTTTTTGTACAGTTAAGTGTATTGTACCTACTCATAGTGGACAGACAAAAACTTAATTATTTTAATTAGTATATATTTTTTAAATCGTATTTTATTTTTCATTTAAATTTTTTAATCTCATCTGCTCTTTTTTGCTCTCATTTTGCTCGCTTTGAAGAACATTTTCTTTAAAGGAATTCCATGCCACGTTGTTTTTATATGCTGACACAGTCCCCTTCTTTATAAAACCGAGATACGCCTAGTGGGGATTCTTCAAACGTAGTCTCATTCTGAAATATAAAAAATCTTGCAAAAAGTGAACGCAAAATATCTACGTTTTGGCAACGAATTATCTGGCCTCCTTAGAGACTCTGAAATCTTAAAATATATCATAATATGTAAACCTAAACATAATACATATTGTATAGAATAAGTTATGTATACACTCTAATTAGTATTGATAAGAATATACAAACTGAATTTCCATTCTAAATTGAAAATAGGTAGAAAAAAGCAAGGTTGCAGGTTAGATATATTTCCTAAAATTGCTAAGTACAAGTATACTTCATACTTCAGTAAAATTTTAGTTCGTGACGTTCTTAGAAAGCTAGTTTGGAAATATTAAAAAAAAATACATAGATATAAATTTATTAGTTAGCATTAAAATAAAGCGTTTAAATTTGCTGGAAAAAATAATTATAAATTAAAACAACTTTATGTATATTACTATACTTTTGAAGAGCCGGCAACGCGATGCCGCGATCCGCGAGCGAATGCCGATCCAGTATACTATTGGATTGCTTTGTATCTAATACTCCTTAATTACTTATTCGGTCCACTGTGCCATAAAATGTTTACGACGTCGTTAAAATGATTTACGACTTTAGTAATTCTGACTTGTTTAAGACGCCAGTGACGTGTATTTCAGCTAGGTTTATTAAAACAGACAATTTTTTGAGATTGTCTGGCTAAATGAGCATTATTTACAGCAAATTATATTACAAATATTAAGAGTTTTGTATGCAGGCTAATTTTAATCTCCTATATTGATTTGAATGAAAAAAAATATTTCACAATTTTCGAATTTATAAAAGATATATGCACGCCCATGGAATCATAAAGTTTCACCGCCTTTCACCGCTTTTTTTGTTCCCCAGGCGTATCTATCATTTTCAATTAAAAATAGAAGGACTATATACATAGTAAATTATATATCTCTTCATATTGCGGGTGCAAAATTCATTTCACACTTGGTATATGTTTGGTTATAAAAGTTCGTATAATGTCACAGCAAAGTTTAATTTCTATATTTGTTGTCCCTGTTAAAAATTACCTATACAACGTACTAGGAAATTACCGCCTAAAGCAAAGTTGTGTAAAATTACAAAGTGACTTTACAAAAAATTTAATGTAATCGCAGTGCAAAATTACTATATAATACCACACTCAATATGGAATTTTCACGTGTAAAGTTTTTATATTTAATGTGATTTTATCACACAGGTAATATAAAGCTAGAAGGTCATGTAATAATAAATATACACGGTGGAGACTTTAACTGGAATATATTCGCTAGCGGGGTGGTGAATGATTTTTCCAAAAAATTCCCGAGACACGTCAACTTTTAAAATGTATTTACCTACATTTTGCAAGTAATGTGAAAAATATAGCCCTTCAGGGGTGGCTGAAACCACCCTCGACATGATTTTTTCAAATGCAACCCTATGGCTTGTGACCCCTCATTGTAAAGCTGGTGGAAAGAGGAATCCAACGCACTGATCAAATTTTAATTTTTAGTATGTTTGTAGGGTTGCATACAATTAAAACGTAATTTTATAGTTTAATTTATTTTTAACGCAACAATTTCGTACTCAAAATGTGTGTTGTTTAGTTTTGGAATGTAAACCTTACTTTTCATATGTCCCCACAAAAAAATTCCAAGCAATTTTTTGCCACAACTGATATTTGTTATTTTTTTGCTAGTGTTTTTACACGGCCGCAAAGAGTAATTTAGTTTGTATGCTGTATTCAGAGTTTGAAACGAAGTGTTATTTCAAATTGGTGAAAATGTCTTATTTAACTGAATCACTAAAAATCGAAATTTTGATGATGATTGGATATGGTGATAGGGCGCGAACTCAATGCGAAGTTGTTCGCTTGTTTCGAGAAACGCATCCTGACTTGACACCACTAAATCAAGGTACCATTAGTAAAATTGAGGCACAATATCGAGAGATGGGTCATGTCAGGAAAGTACCGAGTAAGAGGCAGGTTGTTGTTGATGACGACACGAAGTTGAATTTGTTGCTTGCTCTAGAAGAAAATCCAATCATTCCAGCCCGTCAATTGGCCCGTGATAGTAATCTTAATCACAAAACAGTTTTAAAAATACTTAAATATGAGAAAAAACGCCCATATAAAATGCAAGCTGTTCAAGAGCTACTTGAAGATGATCCAGATCGACGAGTGGAATTTTGCGATTTATTGATGATTTGTATTGATCAAAACCAGTTATCTTTAGAGTGGATAGATTTTCTCTGACGAGGCTACTTTTACATTAAATGGGCACGTAAATCGCCAAAATTGTCGTTACTGGGCTGAAGAGAACCCCCATTGGATGAGGGAACTTCATACTCAGCGCCCACAGAAAACTAATGTGTGGGCCGGAATAATACAAGATAGAATTGTAGGACCATTTTTCTTTGATGACACTCTTAATGGAGCAAGATACTTGCGTTTACTCCAGCACTAACTAATGCCAGTGCTATGTCATTTATTTCCAAACCCCTTAAAGCCTAACTTGACCGATGAGAGGTTATGGTTTCAGCAAGATGGGGCCCCACCACACTATGCTGCCATTGTTCGTCAGTATCTGGACAGAATTTTTCCCGGTAGGTGGATTGGGAGGCAAGGTAATATTGAGTGGCCAGCAAAATCTCCAGATCTTACACCACTGGATTTCTTTTTGTGGGGACATCTTAAAAGTAGGGTTTACATTCAGAAACCCAACAACATAGCAGATCTGCAGGAAAGGATAAGAGATGAAATCGGAAAAATAACACCGCAAATGTTGCATAATGTAAGGGACGAAACCTACCACAGACTGGGATGCTGCCAACAAGTGAATGGTGCACATTTTGAACAATTGTTACGTTGAAAATAAATTTAATTTTTAAATTGTTTTAATTGTATGCAACCCTATAAACATACTAAAAATTAAAATTTGATCAGTGCGTTGGATTCCTCTTTCCACCAGCTTTACAATGAGGGGTCACAAGCCATAGGGTTGCATTTGAAAAAATCATGTCGAGGGTGGTTTCAGCCACCCCTGAAGGGCTATATTTTTCATATTACTTGCAAAATATAGGTAAATACATTTAAAAGTTGACGTGTCTCGGGAATTTTTTGAAAAATCATTTACCACCCCGCTAGCGAATATATTCCAGTTAAAGTCTCCACCGTGTATATTCAAACTAAATATATACATATCATTCACAAAATATATACATATAATGTATTCAATATGTAACTTGAAATGTATATTTACGTTATAAATTTCTTCTAAATCATTACATATTCATAAATCATTACATATGTAATTTTACATAACACAGGTCTACAAAAAAAATTGCTCCAGGAGCTAAACCTATCAAATCCGATGTATTTTGTTTATGCTGAAACCGAATTTTTAACTCAAAAAAACTTTCTACCGCGTAGTTTCTCAGTAAATTCCGATTTTTTTGTTGTCAAAATACGTTTTTATGCGAAATATTTTTTATACAGTGTGGAACAGTCAAATGGAATAAATTCAGTAGCTCCAGTATAATCAGTTTATATATAAACTGGTACCGAGCTGGTACCAACTGGTAATGAGCTCGTGGAAGACGATTTTGATAGACGAATTCTCTTTTGTAAACAAATGATGCAAATGATAGATGACAATACTTTACAAATAGAAAATGTTTTATTTTCGGATGAATCTACATTTACACTTCACGGCCATGTTAATCGCCAAAACTGTCGTTACTGGTCGAGAGAACAACCTCACTGGATGAGGGAACTACACACGCAAAACCCTGAGAAAGTTAATGTTTTGGCAGGGATAATTGGAGAAAATATCATTGGTTCCTTCTTCATTGACGGCAATTTGAATTGAGAAATTTATTTAGCGCTGCTCCAAAATAATGTTGTACCGACGATGGCAAACTTGTACCCAGCTGAAGGAAACCCACAACTTCCAGGTAATGCAATATGATTCCAGCAGGATGGTGTACTAGCACATTACGAAGTCAATGTCCGGCAATATCTCCACACAATCTTTCCAAATCGCTGGATAGGGAGACGTGGTTCTGTAGAATGGCCTGCTCGATCACCTGATCTCACGCCATTAGACTTCTTCCTATGGGGATATGTAAAAAAGTATTGTCTACAAAACCAAACCCGACGATTTGGCTGACTTAAGAAGAAGAATAACATTTGCAATTAGGTCGATTACCCCGCAGATGTTAATTAACGTTAGAAGACTTTTCTGTTTACATTTAGGATGCCTCCAAGATGTTGGAGGCGTGCATTTTTGAAATGTATCTGCTGCATTAATAATTATTTGTTTTTTATTTTAATGTAACGAATTTCCTACGCTGGTGAATTTTTTTCTTATTAATTTCTACAAAAAAAATTGAAAACCATAGCAGTTTTGAATAGAGAATGAAAAGGCCTTTCAAACGAAGTATCACAAGCCCCTACTTCCAATTTGAAAATTTAGGGATTGTAGCTGTCACCTGAAGGGGGTTGAATTTAGGAATGACATTTTTACGTCGCAAGATCTCATTTTAGAATTAGAAATTGATGTGTCTTATAATTTTCTAAAAAAATGCATAATAATGGAGCTACTGAATTTATTTCATTTGGCTGTTCCACATTGTATATTAATCAGATTTATCATTATTTATTAACTAGGTAGACATGTTATTTCCGAAGTATTTTTACGCGCTGAATACGATTCCGTTGTCAAGTTACTATTTTAAGAAAATATATTTTTTTTTAACAAGAAACAAATATGTCTTGTTGAAAATTCTTTAAATATAAGTCGCAAGTCAATGTTGTCGAGAGCAGCGACCACTGATTTATGTAGGTTTCGCAAAAAAAACTTTTACCTAGATCGGATTACAACTTTCGAATCTTTTTTTGTTTTACTTACAATTAGAAAGAAGAGAATAATTTTCATTTGCCATTTGTGTCTCGAAATGTGCGTGTGAAAATGTTTGCACCCGACAACAAAAATAATCTAAACGTACAACTGAACTTTCCTCGCGTTAGCAGGGAGAGCAAAAAAAGCAATGGCCGTTTTCCCCTCGCCTAAGACGGCGTACCGAATACTAACTGCCGTTACACGCGAACGCGAAAAAATGTAAAGACCCATCGCGATGCGAGCATTCGCGGAATAAATGCAAATGTGAATCAGGCGCAACGGCCGTTCCCCACCCTTAAAACGTAAATAGAGAGTATCGCAAACACTCTGTTGTGCTTATTATTTTTGAGTTTAACGGCGGCTCTTAGAATAATATTGCATGCTATCGCAGCCGGCTAGATAGGATCTCGCCAATTTAAGGGTCTGGAACACGCCACCCGCGGCTCAAAAAACGCGCCGCCAACTCGTCGACTGTTAACCTTTTCGAACGCTTTACATTAGGATAACTATTAGGATAGAATACCCAATTGTTGGCACTTTAAGCCTAACGTTTCACTTTTTTTATAATAGTGTGACTTTTTTTATTAAATGTGATAAAGTATCAATTTTATTAGGTCAAAATGTATTTGATATAAAATAATTACGTTTCTTATGCCTATAAATAGTCAAAAATTAGTAAAATACCATAAATTTTAATTTTCTTCATAAAACCCAGTTGTTGGCACTCAAATATTAATTTTTGTCAGGGGAATATACTCGTATGCTAGTAATAGGCACCCCATTTATTGTTGTCAGCCTAATTGTTGACATGGGAGACATTTAAGGGGTTGATAATAAAATAAACAAAAAGTAGGTACCTATTTGTATTTGTTACTTTTTTATTATTAAATATGAAAAATTCTTCGAATAGCCCTTTCTTTTCTAAACAAAGAGCATGGCATGTTCTACTACATTTCTGACACCTAATTCCCGTATTACAGGAAGTTATAGTCCGTGTACAAATAAAACCTTGGTGAACAAAGAAGTTTTTGATTCGTCATTTCTGCATCTCGTCATAGAATCATCGTTGCAATAATTTGTTTTTGTGACTTTCAGGGTTGGAATTGGCTTCTTTTAAAATTACTTCTGAAACTAATGTCAGCTTAACAGGTGAACTATTACCTTCAACTTTGCTATTTGTATTTGTCTCATTAATAAAAGTTTTTACTATGTCATATTCATTCTCGTTTATATCTGTTTCTCATCTTTTATTTAGCGTTTCTGTCCTCTCGCATTCCTTTAGTTTTTTTCTTGTATTTATTTCCATGGAAAATTCTCGTTTGTCTAAGATATTTTCATTTCTATTATAGCCTTTTATCTTGTTTCTGTTTCTTTGGCGAACTTCTTGTACTTTTGCTTTCTCTAGTAATTTTTCTTCTGTGTCTCTTGCTCTCTTCAACTTAATTTCCTCTTTTTTTCTCTCTTTTTCTCTTTTTGCCACTTCTTTTTCTTCGAGGCTTTTTTTATATGCTGATGAAACTAAGACAAATGATGTTCTTTCCAAATTTCGGTTACCTTTCCTTTCAGGAGTTTTTGGTTTTTCTAAGGAAGCCCAAGATACTTTTCTTTTCTGTTCTCTACTCCCCAAAATCCGTTTGTTTAGACTAAGGTGGTAGTACAACTGAGGTTTCTTCCTCATGTTTCTCAGTTTCTGTTCTTTGGAAGTATTTGTTGGCATCTAGAGGAAATAAGAAGTTATTTTTGAAGAACTTTGAAGGTGTTTTTGCCGAAAAAGTTATTCCTTTCCAAGTTTAAAAAAACTTGGGAAGGTGTAACTTACCTGGTTAATAAAAATAATAAATAATTCAGAAATCATAAATTAACTGTTTAGTTGGTTTCTAAATAACAGAGTCTAATATTTTTGTGTTCATTGCAATGATTGTTGTGTGAAAATTGATGTGTGCCAATAATTAGTCATCTTATTATATGGGCAAATTATTGGAAATTAACATTTTCATCATACCAATTATTGGCACCCTAAAGAAACCTCACAACATTTGCACAATCTTGTACCTATTTCTCTGAATAATACTTAATACAGATTTAATTTTAATTACAGAAACACCTGCAACATTTGCTTACTAGTTTAACTGTCAAATGTCATAATTTTTGAGGTACACTTCTTATCGTTAAATGTTAAATATAACACTTCTTGTGGCACTGACACAAATGTATTACAATTTCGTGGCCATCTTGGACCTGCGCACTTGAACACTATATACGTACCGTAACGTGGAATTGTCTGTATCTTTATTTAACAAAACATACTCAATACTTTGGTGGAATATTTAAAAAATTGAACAAAACCTACTAAGGTGCCAATCAGTGGTCAGATGCCAACAATTGGATATTTTATCCTATTACGAGTAGTTTACCAATGGAAATATACCTATATGAATAAAAGTAAGATGTGAAGAAACTATAACGAATCTATCTAAAAACGGTATCATTGAATTACACAGGCACACGAAAAAAACAAAAGTCGTGAACTTTTGTAATTAGAATGATACCCCCTCCCTTCCTATATCTTGACTCAGGATTCGCTCTGATTTCATAATCATACGTGAAGCGGATTATTAAAATTATTTTAATGATAAGATCATTAAAATAATTATAATAATCCTCATTTTTTTGGAGGTGATCGAAAAAAGAGGGTGATGAGACGCAAAAAAGGAGACGACGACTCGATGCGTGCCAAAAAGAGTTCATGCGTCCTCAGGAAAGCTTTCTCAGTCACCCCACGTATCAACACCTGCTTACAACCCTTTAGGGTGGCAAATTTTCAGGAGGTGGGTTGGAATATAATTTTTGGCGCTTAATTGGCCGCCCACAGTGTATTCGGCCAACTTCGAGAACCTTCACCATGACATGACATGAATTCGAGACAAAACGACACCTCAGGCAGCCTTTTACAGGGGTGGAAACAGAGGGGGTGAGTGGGGGGTCGGTGTAGATGTGGCCTGGAAGGGTGCTTGAGTTGACAAAGGGTGAAAGTGAGTTGCGGCACCCCACACCAATTTATTAGGCAGCATTAGGATCAATGGATTCGCCCAATAGAGGTTAAACCACGCAAAACCCTGCGTAAATCCAAAGGGCTGGAAATGAATTGAAGAGATGGGACGGCGACTAAATACACAGAACTTATTAAGGAGGTTTTAGTGTGTACCGGAATGGAGTTTTTACCCGACAGCGTCCTTTTTAGGCGATCCTGTAGGTCTCTGTAATTGGCGTCAAAATCTTACGAAATCAAATTTCGACGTGGGGTTGCTTTTTGGGGTGTGGACGGTGAACCGTTTAAGTCACAGCGTAGCGACTTCTGGGGCGTTAAAACCAACTCTATAGACTACCGAAAGTTAAAAACTGCAAGTCTTTATCTCAAAGAAAACGCAAATGGCGCTAATCTAAAAAGTCTTAGATTAGTTAATATATTGTCAAGAATATTGTGTTATATATTCTATGCATACTATTTTTTAAAAACCTATGGCATATCGTTTTAAAGGGCAGAAAAAGCCGAATTCAACAAATACAAAAATGCAGGGTGTTCCAAAATATTACATACGTATGTGTTAAAAAATAGTGTTGAAACTAATGAATGCTACATTTTTATTTAAATTATTTTTCTGACGTACTCAAAAATTTAACGAAAAATAAGTTGCCACATCAATTTTTTTGTAGCTCAAAAAATAACGGTGAAAATGGGTGGTGGGAATTCTCACAAATCCATCCAAACATTGTACATGAAAATGTATGTTTTCAAGTGTACTAATTACGAATATGAAGGTTAAAAATCGATATCATCTCTAATAACTGGGGTAGTATAATGATATGTCATGTTTTCGGTAATAGTTCATTCAAAACAATTTTATTTTTAGACATATCAGTTTTTAACTCTCATATTCGTTGTTTGTGTTCATAACGATTTGATGTTCATTATTGTATACTAGACGCAGAAATAACATTTGTATTGAATATTCGAGATTAATAAAGGTAGCAATAACAAATATAATTGTAATTGGTATCAATATGTTAACCTTGGT
Source organism: Aromia moschata (assembly GCA_029963805.1). Taxonomy (NCBI): domain Eukaryota; kingdom Metazoa; phylum Arthropoda; class Insecta; order Coleoptera; family Cerambycidae; genus Aromia; species Aromia moschata. The sequence goes on along the minus strand of JAPWTK010000074.1, from coordinate 1,325,672 downwards.
GCATTCGCCGTATTCATAATAAAAAGTAGGTCAGTTGCGTTTTAAAATTTCACTACCACAATAGAAAATTATGATTAATTTTTAGTCAAGGCAAGCTTTGCATTTAAATATCACAAATGTCTAGTTTACTACTAAATGACAATTAAGTAGTATGTATTTCACTTTATACCATATAAAAGAGAGACATTTTTACTGGACTATTTAATTTTATTTATTACAAAGTACAGTGTAGGCAAAATGCTTTATATATTTTATTGATAATAAAAATAAGTGTCCTAAATCTGATACTACCTTTGTTTTCTGTATAAATAAAATTCGGTCGGAAAGTAAATCTGTATTTCATGGTAAAAGTAGTTTTTGCTGAAAAAAGCAAGTTTAACTTTAGGTATCCACCTAATTGTGGAATATTGGTGTCCATTAAGAAAATAACACAATCTTCTAGAAGTGATAATTATTTTACGTAAACTTTTGAAAAATTCAGGGAACAAAAATTAGAAACAAAAACACGGATTTGCTTTTTGCTCCTTTTTCTCTCTTTTGCGTCTTCTTTTTGTCCTCTTGAAGTTTGGATTCTGAAAAATGACTTTTTTCCCCTATGATACAAAATTTGTATACAGTCCAATTTTCCCAATGTTCATAAATGTAGATAGCCAGTGCAGTTAGGATTTGATGAATGAATAACTCTATTTAGGGTAAGTTGGGGAGAGATGGACCACATTTAAAAAAAATTAAAAATATTTTTTAATATAAGAAATATATTTTCCAAAAATTAACATATATTCTTTAGACATTTAGGAATGTACAGTATTAGTGAAGTGAATGAAATTATATAAGCCTAAACATTTTTTAGAAAATAAAATATGAAGAAAATGTTTAATTGGTCCATCTCACCTACATAGGGCAGGTGAGATGGATCATGTATAGGAGGTGAGACAGACCAGTAAAAAACTATTTCTATTTGGCTGTATTGTCATGTTTCCCCAAACAAGACACTTGTCAACGCTTTTTAACATTTACAACACAATTAATAATATTAGCTACATTTCTTCCACGTTTACTAAGACTGACTATTGTTGGAGTTATAAACATTTTCAATAAACGCGTATTTACGAATAGCGTCAGAGTTGAAAAAGATAATACCCGTTACATGAAATCGCTGATTTGTTCCATGCCTCACCCAGAAGTTAGCCAAACTGAAGCCTTAATATTTTACGATTGGGGTTTGATTTATGTACCTTGTGCAAGCATTATAAAAATATGATTTTATTGACTTGAATAATGCTCGATCCAGTAGGTAATGCGTCGAGTGGGAACCTAATTATTTTGAATTTTCCTCCACGAATTCAAGCATTTGTAAGTTATTGGAATGTGACGAATGTCTATCTACGGTTCGTTTTTTTTTTTTATATAAACAGAGGCACTTACTTTCATCATTGTTGAATTTGTGAGGGATACCCATTTTCTCGGTTATACTCTACGACATTTGTCCAAAACCACTTTTTGCATTTTTTTTTATGTGGCTGACTATTTTTTTTCTCTGCCCTTTCTCCCAGGGTGGAGGCGGGTCCTATACGTTTACTTTTTCATTCTGGTTCCTTAGACGTCTTAATAACGTTGTTTCAGGAATATTAAAATGTCTAACCATATCCCAATCCATAACTGTCTTCATTGGGTTTTTTATCATCCCCATATATATACAGTAGGCATTGTTATAAAAAAGTTGGAACTCAATTTGAAATAAAGTCCATTACTCCTCAGTAAAAGTAGTCCATCTATCCTCTGAATGGAGGAGAGACGGACTACAGAATTTTTTATGTATACCGATTAGGAAAGTGCAAGATTTCAAAGCCGAGCATTAATAAATAAGAAAAGAATAAACTCTGACAGATAGAGGAACTGGCAGAGAAATATTATATCCATAGTTGCCAGACTGACATGTCATTTTAAAAACTCTATGGGCGTTATTCTCTGTCTTTCGTGATAGGGTAGCAATAAAATATGTAGGCGGGACGCCCCGCCCATAAATTATAATGCGCACGTGTGAATTGAATTATTACATCGTTATTGGTCTACGGAAAAAAACACTTGAGTATTCCTTGCGTACGCAGTTGGTATTTTAGGCGATTCAATCGTTGGGCCATTTTTTATAAACGGTTCCTTAAATGCAAACAAATATTTAACAAATAAAACAAACTGTTTACGGACATGGACATGAAAGACCACGAAATTTAAATGATTTACGGGCCAGAATTGTACAAGTCCTAAATTGTTACGCTTAAGAAATGTTAGAACGCGTATGAACTGAGTTTTACGATAGACCAGGGTTTTACGAAGAACAAAGGGGCGACATTTTGAACCACTTATTCAATAGGCATTTTTTCTTTCTTTCGTCTTATGACCGGGTTGATTTATATTTATATGTTTTTATTTTTTATAGAACTTCAATTTTGTTTTCTTGCAGGCCGGTTACTTAAGGAATACAAAAATTTGAAAATAAATACAATTATGTTCGTACACTTCTTTTAAGTGTATGGGATACTTTTAAGTCAGAATTACGTAAGAATTTCGTTTCATATAGCTAAGTCGATGTACACGCTCATTGCTGCGAAAAAAGTACTGAGTCCGACTCACTCAAATTCGTTAGGTGATGGGCGGTGTCTCTCCACCTCCACATTCCAGTTTCTGTTAAGGCGCAGGTAACTTAGCATAATTTAAAGTTAGATACCCGCACATGGATCTAATATGCTACGTAGTATATAAAAAATATATAAAGACCTACCTAATTTTTTACATTTATATTCAAATTGCATTCAATGAAAAATACGAGTATTTATTAAGACGATAATATTTTTTTTTTTAGATGTGAAATTTGTAGCTGCCATATGCATTCACGTATAGGTCGGAATAATACTAACATGTGGTTAAAAGAGTGGCTGTATATAGGGCATAGACAAAAAGTTATTCCAATCGGGCCGTCTCTAATCTAGGTCTGTCTCTCCCTCGACTTACCCTATATACATAAAATTCTTGTTAAAAAACATAAACATTCTATTTTTGTCAAATAACTATTAAACATTCAAGTGAATTAAAACTGTAAAATTAGGAGCAATTTTTGATTTCAAAGTCATTTGAAATTTTTTTGTTTTTAAAAGAATTGAAATTCCCCCTTTTCAATGGTACCTATCAATTTTATTACGGTATCATTATTTTAGCGTTTCGTAGACAAAATACCCGTTTCCTTGCCCGTAAATTGCGCACTATGAATGCAGTATGATCTAGAACGACCATACCCAATATATATTACTCAAGTGTTACAACATTAAAAATAAGCATTTAATCCAACTACATGTTTTGTAATTATAGTTTAATCCAACTACATACATGGTTTATAAAAGTCGCTTTGCCTCTGGCCGCAGTAGACAAAACCTGAAATTGTGCACATTTCTTTTGTAGCTGCAGCCGTGAACACCTCGAGAAGCACCGTTTGTTATTGTTTGTTTATGGGTATCTCATATATGTCTCGGGTATGGTCGTTCTACCTCATAATACGCTCGTTGCGTGCAATTCATGGGTAAAGCTATTCTTGGTGTACTTTATGTACATTTCCATGGAAACAACAAAATCAAATGGCTATCGCATGATACGGAACTGTTTAAACTGAAGACTGAAGCATCGGATTATGATAAAATCATATATTTTCTTTTCATTCTTTATTTCATAACTCTTTTAAACATTATTTTATTATTGCTCTCTGATTACTGATGAAGAACTAACTACCTTTATTCCTTCTTTAACACCACTGACTTCATGTCAATTATCTAACAACTTTTTTCCTTTATTTAAACTTTTCCACACGTGATTATAATTACCATATTTAATAGTATCAAATAAACAATCGAGTCTTTAAATAAACTCTCGTCAAAATTAGCGTAACACTATTTAGATTAGCACCATTTGCATTCCATTCGAGTTAGAGGCTTGCGGTTCTTAATTTTCGGTAGCCAGTAGGGTTGGTTTGCTCCAAAGTCGCTACGCTGTGACTTAAACGGTTCGCCGTCGACACCCCAAAAAGCAACCCCATATTGAAATTTGAATTCGCAAATTCGAAGATTTTGACGGCAATTTCAGAGACCTAAAGGATCGACTAAAAAGGACGCTGTCGTGTAAAAACTCCATCCCGGCACACATTCAGACCTCCTCGATAGTCGAAGTTCTTTGTATTTGGTCGCTGTCCTATCTCTTCAACCCATTTCCAGACCCCCCTAAGCCACCCCTTTGCGTTTACGCAGGGTTTTGCGTGGTTTGACCTGTTAGGTGAATCCATTGATCCTAATGCTGCATAATAAATTGGTATGGGGTACCACAACTCACTTTCACCCTTTGAGATCTCAAGTACCCCTCCAGGCCACATCCACACTGACCCCCACTCACCCATCTGGTTCCGCCTCTGTAGAAGGCTGCGTGAGATGTCGTTTTGTCTCGAATTCATGCTACGGCTTTACTTGAAGGCTCTCGAAGTTGGCGGAACACATTGCGGATGGCCGATTGAGCGCCAAAAGTGATATTCCAACTTCAACCCACCTCCTGAAAATATACCGCCCTAATGCATTGTAAGCAGGTCTTGATGCGTGGGGAGACTCAGAAAGCTTTTTAGAGGATGCTTGATCTCTTTTTGGCACACCTCGAGTCGTCCATCTCCTTCAAATCCTCTTTTGCGTCCCACCAATTTCTTTTTTTGACCACATCCAAAAAGTTTTTGAGTGGATGAAAATTCCTGAAATAGGACTCGTTGGATAAGCGGAACCTTCCTTTGCACTTGTGTCAATCGACAATCGCCAAATTCGCGAGAGATGCTTGGTTCGCGCGACAAGTGTTCTTGGGCTCATGAACCCTCGACTACAGACTACCCAAACAGCACCTTTTTTCACTAATTTTACGAGCGAGAGCATGTTTGGGTGGCCTACCTCGCAGGCGCTAACCTAGTCGAGACTTCATGAGCCCAAGTCACAGTGAATACCTGACGCGTGTACCAAGCATCTCGCGAATTTCGCGATTGTCTATTCACACAAGTGCAAAGGAAGGTTCCGCCTACCCAACGAGCCACTTTCAGGAATTTTCACCCACTTAAAAAATTTTTGGAGAGAGTTAAAAAAAGAAGACTTGAGGGAGATAAACGATTCGAAATGGGCCGAAAAGGGTTCAAGCATCCTCAGGAAGATTTTCAGTCATCCCACGCATCAAGACCTGCTTATGACCCCTCAGCGCGGCAAATTTTGAGGGGGGTGGGTTGGAGATAGTATATCACATTTGGTGCTCAATCGGCCGTTCACAGTGGGTCTCGTCAACTTCAAGAGCCTTCAAGTAATGCCATGACATGAATTCTAGACAAATAGATATCCCACGTAACCTTCTACAGGGACGGAACTAGTGGGGGTAGGTGGGGGTCGGAGTAGGTGTAGCTTTGGAGGGGTGCTTAGGTTGTCAAAGGGTGAAAGCGAGTTGTGGCACCCCACACCAATTTATTTTGGAGCATTAAGATCAATGGATTCGCACAACAGAGGTCAAACCACGCAAACTCTGCGTAAATGCAAAGGGGGTCTGGAAATGGGTTGATGAATTGGGAGAGCGATCAAATACACAGACCTTATCGAGGAGGTCTTAATGTGTGCCGAGATGGAGTTTTTACCCAACAGCGTCCTTCTTAGTACATCCCGTATGTCTCTGAAATTGCCGTCATAATCTTGCGAATTCAAATTTCGACATGGGGTTGCTTTTTGGGATGTGGACGGCAAACCGTTTAAATCATAACGTAGCGCCTTCGGGGCATTGAAACCAACTCTATAGGATACAGTTAAAAACCGCAAGTCCTTAACTCAAAGAGAACGCAAATGGCGCTAATCTAAAAAATGTTACGCTAATTTTAACGAGTAGTTTATGTTCCAATGTATAGGAATGATCTAGCTCTTATTTTAATATACTTGAATGTCATTGTTTTTTAATGAAACATGAATAATAATTGAGTGTAGGAGCTTACGCTTTTCCGCCATGTGATTAGTGAATGGCGTTCTGATCCGATCTTATCTGATCTTAGTATGATTTAATTTTTTCCTGAGTTATTGCCCTGTCGCGGAGGCTGTGAATATCGACACCATGGAATGCCCCTGCGTAGGGTGGAAGTTCTCTAAACGGACACTGTTTTGAGCAGGAGGATCTTAAGAATGTTAGGGGTGACCTAGTTTGGGTCAGTTACCTATCAACTCAATCATAGATATGAGTTGAGTTGAGTTGTCAGGGACGGAATCTGGCCGGTGCCTGGCCTTGATCGAGGCTAAGAAGTATGCCAGATTGCGTTACCAGATTGCGAACCAGTAGCCTCAGGTTCAACCGACAGCATCATTTCGAAGACTGGTAAAGTAGTAATTTTGGAAACAACTATCAACGCATTTTTAGTATTTTTTTGTTTGTTTCGACTCTCAGTCGTTTTTGCCTCTGTTATTATTTTCTTCAGTCCATTTTTACTGTTCTTCTTGCTATTACTAACTGCTTGTGGTTCTTAAGTGTATTTTGGGACGGGTGACCTCTTGCGTTTCAATGGGGCTTTTGTTTTGATATAACCCATTGAGAGGTTCACTAGTACAAGAGTTGAGGGCGTACTGTGTGTCAGCGTTTCAATGGGTCTTATGTTTTGTTTTGGTATAACCCATTGTGAGGTTCGCTAGTACAACGGTTGAGGGCGTACTGTGTGTCATGCGTTTCAAGCTCATATTATTGTTTGGATATTTATAATCCATTGGGAGGTTCGCAAATACGGCAGTTGAGCACTGCTCGTCACTTGTTTTAAATTCATATTTTTGTTTCATAGAGATGGCATTCTTCGGTTAACAAGTCCTTAATAAATCCAGGATGTGAACATGCTCTAGCCTATTTTAATGAATAACTGAATCGAATCACTTAAGAATCCACTGAATGTAAATCCACTTCTGGCTTATTAACACAGGCGCACACACCTGTTAGGTTTCGAAAGTAGGGAAGTTTTTTTTTCATTAAGGCTTTAAGGGGTACACATTAAAACATATAAAGCCTATGTAATTTACTGTTCTGTTGTGGCATTGAGGGATGTTAAATTATTCCAAGTTATTGTGAACATTTTATGTTGTATTTTTAATTAGCGGAAGAGTTTCTTCATACTAATAAATGTAGTTATTTAAATAATTTAATAATAGCTTTAAGCATTTTCCTTTGGATCATTTCTTTGGTTTCTTCGGTTTTTGATCTATTTCCTTACGGTTTTGGTTTTTGTTGGACATTTAAATTATTGGACTCGTGTTAGCTCGGATGAAATTCTCAACCTTGGGTCCAAGACTGGACTGATTTATGTTTCCTACCAATACAACGGGGTGTGAAGATTCGAGCAACTTCCTCCTTGTATAACACCTATCTCTGTGTAATTAATGCGAAGTTTAGACTATCAAGGAACGTAACTAGGGTTTAGAATTTAGAACAAAACTTCATACTGAAGTGTGAAGATAAGTGTACTTACTAATCACTAGGGTCCGGAAAGTATGCTACAACGCAGAGATCGTTAATCCGACTCGTAATCCGTCATGTCATTGACGGAGGATGACATATGAGAGATCAAAAGACAGGAGAAAACGTGTTAATAATGTACATATTTATCGCTTGTGTTATTCAAAAACGCCGATTATCTTCATTACTTGAGCGTACGCCGCCACAACCAGTAGTCTTTCTGCATTTCTTCTCCTTAAACGTGAGCAATTTGGCCTGCACATATGGTTGTAGAAGGAAAATGATCGTTCCACATCTACTGAAGTTAAAGGTGCAAATTCAAAATAGTTCACATGGACAGAAGACGACATACCACGCACATTATTTTCACGAATTTCGCACAGTTGTTTGTATCACTAACAGTTGTTTGTTGTCACTAACATCAGTACATTATTATTTTTACTACTACTATTTCTATACTTTTAGACATTATTTGCAAAACCCGTTTACTAGCTATCAATATTGGGGGCGAAATACTTGAAACACCTAAAATTCGTATTAGAACATTAACGACCTCATTACCGCAAAAATCTGTTGTTTCGTCCACTGTCAGCCACAGAAATTTATTGCGTATGTCTTCTTTGATATTTCCTGTGACACATTGATATGTCTTCTCTAAATATGTTTTACGCAATGTATTAGTAATAGGTAATGGAAAATCGAATACATATTTGGCAAGAAACGTTTAAAGTGAATATTGTCAATCACGTTTCACGAAATGCTACATGCGCAAAACATTATGCACAAATCGAACCAAAATTCCTTTTTTCTAACAGTACCAGTAATATTTTGTTGATGGATATTCGAATCTAAATGTTTTTTACACTCTCGGCGACTACGGAATATCAACGATTGCAAGGAATACACAAAATATGTGATCCGTCTATTGTAAAATCGTCGTAATTTTCAATAATTTGTTGCAGCCTATTCACAAATAGTAATGACTGTACCATTATTGTAAAAATCCACATAAATTCAGGTAATCTGTAAAAACTACACGAACTCACGAGTTAGTCTCTCCCGACACAAAATTGAGCCCAAGTCTTTATACATTCTGCATAAATAAACTTTTAAATATGACTGGACCGAAGTATATTGTTGCTTTTTGCAAAAATCGGCGAGGTGAAACTAAAAATATTGCCTACTAGAGGTAACTAAATATTTCAGTTTGTGAAAACTTAAAGAGTGTTAATTATTTTAATTATTATTTTAGATTAACTGCTGCTGAACGGTATGAATCATCGATGCGAGCAATTGGCAGAGATCCCAAGAAAAATTTGCCCATAACACACAATGCTATTTGTTCACATCATTTTACACAAGATTCACATATATACGTTGATGACAAGAAGGTTTTGAAAAAGTTTGCGTTGCTATCAGTTAGTTTAAAACCAGTGAAACGAACTTCTCATGAATATCGGTGAGAATTTGTTGCATACAAATTTAAATATATATCTCAACTGAAGTGAAAACTGTCAGTCTCGCAAGTGTGTCCTATGTATAGCCATATCTGACGGTCTTTTTCTAAATTTTTAAGATTTTTTATTTTTAGAAGTGATGGGTCTACTTTACAAGAAGGTGGTATTGATTAAGACATCAGCCGACCATCGACACGTTTCGTTACAAAAGTATCTAAAGAATTCATAAAAAGAATCCGGCACAGATATATGCCAGCCATCTAAATCGTACACCTATGTTTTCAGAAGCACGTAAAGAATTGAGGTAATTTTATCCTGTATTTTGTAAATATGTTTGAAAGAGTTTAATGAAAATTCTAATTAATTTTTATTTACTATCTGTTATCTACTGTAGCTACTATATACTATAATTAAAATTACTGTCTGCTATCTTAATAAATCTAATAGTTAATGTAATCTATATACCATATTTATACGACATCTTATATTATTATAATTTTAGTTTCTCATTATTTGGATCAACACAGAGCTCACAGAGCCACATCTCCAGCAAAAAAAGGAAAGGCAATATGTCTACAGATAGTAAAGGATTATCTGGAAGCCCTAAGAGAAGACGGAAGTTCTTACGAACATTTCACAATTATGCGTAAGAATTCTGTGACTAATATGTCATAAGTAGAATAATAGTTTTTAATACTTAATATTATTTAGTTTAGGCAAATTAATTGCTGTGTTAATCATATCGAGTACTTTTTACAAAAAGTAATATATTGAAATATGTTGTTTTAGAGTATCGCCAAGAAAACTGAAGAAACAAGTAGGAGATCTTAGGGAAGAAAATAAAAAATTAAAACAAGAATTGAAAGTCTTAAAGGCACAATCAAAACGGCTACCTGATAAAGTGGACCATCTAAAAGATGTAATTAAGGAGCTAAAAGACAAGAATCTAATTAGCGAAGATGCTGTAAATGTTTGAGATAAAACCTATTATAACATTCCGTATGAGTTGATTTTACTATTATTTTACAATACTTAAAAATACGTTTTTATAGTATAGCTAAGAGACAAACTGAAAGTAAGCACGGAGAACTCATAAGAAAAACTTATTCCAAGTTAATATTACTTAAAAATCAGTAGCTTTATCAGGTTTGTTTTAATTTCATATTATGATATAATTCTCTTTTTATTATTGTATTTTGATATTATGAGATACCATAAAAAAATACATAATGAACTACATTTTTCAAAATTGAGTGACAGCGCTATGTGTTCGATATATTTCACTAGATTAATAAAGAAATACGAATTTTACTTTCTGCTAAACGGAAAGACTTTGTTTTATTTATTCACTTAGTTACGCTTATTATAATTATTATTATAAGTTATTTAAAATTATTTCTGTGTATTATTTCTCAAAATGAAATAAAAAATACTTGAGATCATTCTTTCATTCCTTAAAGGTACTACCTATTATAAATGTCTGTTGATTTTTGAAAGAATGAACAATACTGGGTAAGTAAAGGTAAGGGTAAATAAGGACTTTGAAGTCGGTGAAACTGAAAATGCATTGCATTACTTATAATTACATAATTTGAATATTGAAATCAAAAATAGAGGATAATTGTATTAAAATTATTAATTTCAAATAGATTGTAATTTTTAAGTCACATATTAAATATAATCTTCTTAGAACATATACATGTAATATTGTGTTATTATACACTTTAGACTTATGGACGCATTGCATAATTATTTATAGAATTCTGTGCGAAACGCGAGGCGACAACTTTAATTTGTTCCTATTCCATGAAAATACAACAAACTAAAGTAAGATAATGTAGGTTGTTGCCTTATATTTCACATATAATTATTCACCATGTCATATGACTCTTAAATATGTACCTTACATATTTCAAACATTGTTAGAGAATTCATTTATCTGGACAAGAATTAATTTAAATATTCGCGCAACTATAAGGATGCAGTGCGCACACTCAGTAATACCATGCGCAGAACCAATTTGATCAGGCAGTGGAATATTGTACTGATCCTCTATTTATATATACATCTCGGTGGTTTCACCCCCTTGGTAACAAGTTTATAATGCAAGGCTTTATTGAACGAGTCCGGTTTATGGCTGAGCGAGCGTTGCTAGAAAGGCCATAAAGAGGGCGAGTTCAATAAAGCCTTATTATGGACGAGTTGCATACAAAGCTTCATGTTCGACTGCTAAAATTGACTTATTAACAAAAAAAATAATTCAATGATATTTTTACCATAAACAGTCCTTTATAACATGGTCGGACATAAAAATATATAAACAAATAGAATTAGGCCAATTTATCCATAAATTGTGATATTAACATAACTTTAAATTGACTAACTTATTTAAGGAACTTTTAAGTAACTTTTCTTATGACTTTTTTCTACAATTATTAAAATAAAGGCAGTTAACTCCTTACCATTTTCCAGTTTTTTTGCTTTTATAAACACCCAGTACCTATAGTTTTAGGGTTATCAATGTTAATCTCATTCTAAAAACAAGTAAAATTTTTTGTCGGGAATGACTTTTCAGTAAAATGAAAAAGAAATGCTTTTGGAAACCCTAACCGTAGACCTGTATAAGACAAATACCTTAACAAGTTTGGTATTGTTGAAAATATTTCAAAGATTTTAAAACATACTGTACCCGGGGAATTTCCATTTGAAAACAAGAGTTAAATGACCTTGAAATTAAACGTTGCTCTTAATTTTAGTTTTAATGAAAATCGTTTTTTTAACATTTTTATGAGAAAATTAGAATGCTATGATGTTTTTCTTCACTGCATCCACAGGACTATAGATTTAAAAATAAATACTGATATCTTGACGAAAATTTCTAATAAAAATTATTTTGAAATCTTTTTACTGAGAATGACTTGTAAACTGAAATTTTACTAACATATGTACTGTAGGCAAAGTCAGACCTTCGGTCCGGAAATTAAATTTAAGTAATTCGTTGGTTAGACGGAAGGGCTACAGACCAATAATATCATCCTTAACGGTAGTCTTGCCTACTATGAAGAATGTAATGTTGTTGGTTTGCAGCCGTTCCCCCTAACCAATGAATTACTTACATCACTTCCCGATCGAAGGTTTGTCTGACTTTACTAACGATGTATAGAACGTCCCATTTAAAAATTTAAATTTTCTCTTTATTTATTAGACGTATTGGCTAAGGAAAAATGCAAATTCAAAAAAGGCTCGAGCCATTTGCAACAGTGAAAACCCGAAACGCGTATCTCTTTCCGTTCAAAAGTAATTGAGTGTAACCTATCTTCGTAGACACCCGGTACAGATTTTATAAAAATTCATTTTTAAAAATGTATCATTTAATATCTCTATTATTGTTTTTATTCTCACCGATTAAACCGTTTACCCGATGTGACGACTTGGCCCTTCCCCCTCCCCGACCGTCCCGCCGTTACCCGTTCAGATTAGACATTAGGTTCCTCCTTAATTTCGTTAAGCCCAGGTGTTAGCATGATTTACACCTCGATAAAAGGGCCCCGATATATTCCGTATAATTACCCTAATTGGCGTAATTACGTCGCTCTAATCTTGTTTCGTAAGTCGCGAATATTTTTTCGCGTGGAACTTTTTTGTCGCACGATGCCGCAGTGAGATTTCCGCGGCGATAAAGCGTAATGAATAAGCGCGAGCGAGAGCGCGCCGCGATTCGCCGTCCCTTCGACGATAAACGGCGCGTTTTATGGAGTGGGGGGGCTGGTTGAGGGGTAGCATCCTTTTTTAAAATTTCGGCGTTAATTCGGGGTTTTAATGGGGAGGCGAATAAACGTGCTGGCAAAGTACTTATTAAAATTAAAATTTTAATTTTGGCCCCACTAGTGCTCCAGTGTTATGTCCAGTTTAATATACATTTATGGACTATTCTATATGTAACTAGCTGCATTTCTAAATGAGGCGGGTCATAAAGTACACCTACAAGCATTGACGCACAGAGGGTCAGATTTAAAAATTTGTTGCCAAAATTCTTGAAACTCATGGAAACGCCCCAATATCAGCTGGCGGTTACAGGATAAATAATTTAAAAAATCCATCGACGAATGGGGGTGGGTTTCAGGGGTAGAAATTGAAATAATTGTATAAAATTGTGAAATTTAAAATAAAATGTGGAAACTTAGGATACTAATAGTATTTCATCTCAAAAAACATTTTAACAATGTATTATTTTACATAATCAAAGGATGAATCGTCAGTTCTTCGGCTTTTTTGCCACCTTATCGACAATTTATCGCAAAAATTGAAGACAGTTTGTCTAACTTGAACTAAATATTCTTCGGACATGCATTCTTCTTCTAATCCTTTCGATACCGCATTTTGAATATGTTGACATTTCTCACTGGAACATCCAGATTTTTTCTCTCCAAATATTAAATAAGTCGCTTGGGTTTATAAGATGGAACATGGGCGCTAGGATCTGAAAGAAACGCAAAAGAGGAGGTATTATGTTTGCCAATTCCATTTGTTTACTTATCTAATATAGGGGTTGAAATGAAAAGGATGGTATACATTAGAGATGTTGTGTATTGAGGGTAAATTTCACTTTGAAATAGTGATTATTGAACAAATTGATGAATTGAATTAAATCAGTGCTGCAAAATCAACAATAATCATTACTACTCCTAAAATTGGGTGTTTTTCACCTGCATCAACTTATTCAAAACGTCTTTATTTAAAAAGGCAGCCATAGGCAGCTGCAATTAACAGGAAATGTAGTGAGCACTGCATTCAATATCATCAAAAAAATATAAGGCGGAAGCTTGCGGGAGTAAAGCATAATAAAAATGTAAAGTTTCATTTTCATCAAAATTCACGGCAAAAACCGCTCACTCCATAAAAGTCTATAACTTAGGTACCAAATGGTAAACAAAGTCAACTAACTGCTTGCAATAAAGCTCTTACCTTGTTCTGTATCAGACATAGTCGATTCATTCAGTTGAAGATAAAGAAACCAAAAATTCACAGTCCAAAAAACACTGAATATTCACTGCACAACTTTAACACGTAACGCACGTTTCGTTCTCGAGTCGTAGAACGCAAATGAAGACGGTATAACGTTCGGGGTCTTGTGTTCCCCTAAGTATAACAGTCACTCTTACAAAGAAGCTTGTTCATTACTCATTTCTCGGAAATCTGTTAAAACCGGTTCATTTGAGTTTTGGCCTGTTAATTAGGCGCAAAGCCGTTTTGAAATTGTCATATACATTTACTAGTAGTTCTGCGTGGGTTGTGACGTAAAACGGTTGATTCGATGCCTCAAGTATACTATTCTTTTTTCATGACTTTTTTTAAAGCGACATGTGTCGATTAGTTTGTCAAAATCATTTATTTTTGCCGCCTATAACTTTTAAATAAGGTATTTGTTGAAAATACTTCCTGGTATTTACCTCATAACTCATAAATTCAATTACCTAATATAACACCTAAAATTTGGAACTCTATTGGTAAACATATAAAGATATAGATTCATTTTATGTGTACGCAGTAGCAACATTTTGGCCCATATCGGTGCATTCGAGCACGAGTAAATATAATTGGAGGATGATCTCTCTAGCGGCATGGTGACATCGGCGCATAAACACGGTAGTGATTCAGGAAAGAGTAGAAAACCACTTAGTAGGTGGTCGCATTTGCACTTTCTTCTGAGTCTTCACTAGCGAAGAAATGTCTCATTTTTAACCCCCTACCACAACTATTACAGACGCGAGTGTGTCTACTGCTACTGGTAGCAAGTTGACTTTTCACTGAGACCCCTCTACCTAAAATCTGATTTGAGGTAAATAAGAACATATTGAGTTGGATCGGTAATCCAACTCAATATGACCGCCTACATTAGAGGGTCAAAAAAGCGATTGCTTTTGTTTTTGATTAAATTGAAAGTATATCTGTAGAATATGCTCCCAAAGTTTCAAGTCCGAATTCGAACTGTAAACAGTCGAAATATAATATATAGTGCGCGTGCTCCGAAGCGTCGGTAGAACGATGCCGAATCAAGACGAATCAAGCCGAAGCGTCGGTAGAACGACTGTTGCTGCAACGTGCGCGTCTGTTGTATTTATTGTGCTCTTGCTCGTTGCTCTGCTCTTGTGCCGTAAATATTTATAAATTATCGTGATTTTATCGACGATTTTTTATGTACGAAAACTTTTTTAAACGCGTTTTTCTCGAAACGATGTTTTTCAAATTGGCGTGCACAATTACTCAAAAACTATTGGACGGATCGACTTTTTTTTAAATTAAAGCTTATTTAATTACCTTCTATTTGAACTAAAAAAAGCAGTAAAAATTATTGCCAAAAAAAAGTTATTAACAAAAAAAACACGAAAATTTTCCCCAAAAAAAAAATTTTTTTCGTTTAAACAACATTTTTTTTTATTTATTTTAATAAATTCATGATTTTTCTTTTAGTTCAAATAGAAGCTATACTCATAAACTACTTTTTTTTTTTAATTTTTATGATTCAGATGATTCTATGGGACGCTATCCTGCACGCCGCGCCGTGGAGAAGGAATTTTCAGAGGCATCGGCATTCAATTATTAATAACTTATTTAAACATATGAAATTCAATTTAAAAAAATGTTTTTGTAAACCTTTTGATATACATAATAAACAGTAAAAATTTCAAAACAATCCATTGTGGAGTTTCTTTGTAAAAAATTCACGAAAAAGTGCTTGATTTTGGCCTCCTAATGTAGGCGATCACCTTAAAGGGTGTGTTGTACAGGCACAAACCATTTTTTCGATTTGAACACCCTGCAAAGAAATTCGCACATACAAGGCGAGCCAAAAATGTATGAACTATACTGTGCTATATGGATGGATACCGCACAGTTGTTTTTGAAAACGTTTTTCCCTCTTTCTATTTTTTTTTAAAATATGCAACGATTATCAAAGAAAATATTAAATTTTAAGTAAAAACGCATAGTAGGCATGTGTCACTTAATGTTTTTTTTTTATTTACACTTCACAAAGTATTTGGCTTTTTGTCCAATGTGAGTTAGTAAGCTAGTTGTGTGTAGTTCAAACTATATATTCATTTTCTAAAAAAAAATTGTAACAGCGCAGAAAAATGAGTTGAACTACACAAAACTAACTTACATTTGACAAACGCCAAATACTTTGTAAAATGTAATAAAAGAAAACATTAAAGCGACACACGCCGACCATGTGTTTTTCCGAATTCATAGTCACATTTTAAATAGGACCATAAAACGAGTTTCATTTTATTCCTTAATAACCGGTGCATATTCGAAAAAAATAGAGAGAGATAAAAAACTTGATATATGACCCACCCACAAAAAATGACACTAAAATGAATAGCGGATGCTTGTTTTAACCGCATGTGGGTACAGGGGGAAATACCCCAAGATCTCCTTCTGTAAGTAAAAGATACACACCAAATTCGAACACCCGATAGTCGTTGGTTTATCTGTTTTCGCTCTAGAAAAGTATGTGATTTTAAACGTTAAAATTGTTTAAAAAAAAAAACTTCCTTTTTACTGTGAACATATTGTGATGCCGTGAAGAACAGTGAATTAAAAAATAGTGAACTGATTCTAACGCCTTCAAGTGTAATCAAAATTTATTTTTTCCTAATAGGATACAAACTGTAAGTAGTTCCAATATTTGTCTGTTCCCACTCTTGCTGTTATCAAAATATCACGTGGAGGTCGTGGCCGGCTCCTCGCTGTGTTATTTCTTGGACTAATAAATCAGTAATCCGTTCTGTGTGACGGTGACCACTTCGCATATGTTTGACAATAATTATGGCAGATGATCTCACAAACAAAGAGCTTTACAAATTGCTTGCAGAAAATTTCAGAACTGAAATTAAACGTTACAAGACAAGTTTGATTCCTTTTCTCTTTAAATTTGAAGATCAACTTAATCATCTGAGTTATTCAGTGGACGAATTACAGAAACAAAATTCTGAATTTAAGTTTAAGATGAAATTTTCTGGAGAGAAGAGTTAAACGAAATAATATTGTCTTACACGGTCTCACTGTTGAAGATGAAAACTTGTTAGATGCTATCATCCAACAGCTAAATTCTCTCTTAGATATTCAGTTAAACTCTCAGGACGTTAACAATATATATAAGCTAGGCAAACCTGAAAATAAACTCCGACCAATTTTGATTGAACTGACAACAACAATCAAGAAGCAACAAATATTACGCAACTGCTTCAAATTAAAAAGCAAAAACATATATATTAATAATGACCTATCTAAGGAAGACCAGAAAGTTCAAAAAAGTACTTAGAAGTAATTTAAAGATGGCAAGAGCGGAAAAATGTGACGCTAAAATTAAAAACAATTTGTTGGTCATAAATGGCGAAGAATTTACGTATGAAGAACTTATCCAATTAGAAGATTGTCAAGGTGTGGATAAAGCTATCACTCAAAAGCCACAAGCTAGTAAGGTTGCTCAACAAGCTGAAAAGGAGAAAAAAGCTAATCCCAAGAAAAAGCAAGTTAACTCAACGTTAATCGAGAGTCTACGTTCACGGCAAAAACCTATTTAGCTAAATCATTGTCAAATAATAAATAGCGTTGTTCAATATTTATATTAATTCTAGGGCTATTATGTTTTTGTTATTATTTTTTTTTATCAATTGTCTTTTAGGAAATAAATTATGAAATTTAAAATTGGACACTTAAATGTTAGGTCTCTTTCTACAGGTTTTCAGGAATTAACAGACATTATGTCAAATGAATTGTGCAATATTATGGCAATATCAGAGACCTGGCTTAATAATAATATTGATTCTGATGTAGTAGCAATACCTGGGTACAGTATCGTTAGAAAAGATAGAGAGGGTGATATTAGAGGGGGAGGGGTTGCTTTGTTATATACAAAGGTTATGTACAAAGCAAAACAGGACTAGTTTATAATATACTTGATATAGGTGAACAAAACAGTCAATTTCTTGGAGGAACTATGGATCAAATTTAAAATTCGAGGTAAATGCTTTTGGAGTCGTGTACAGATCTCCAAAAAGTAATGTATCTAATTCTTTAAATGCATTAGAAAACTCGATTACTAATTTACTGTCGGAGGTGGATGGTGTCATTTGTGTAGGAGACTTAAACATAAACCAGTTCAATATTGTTAATTCAGATGTATGTAAATTTTGTAATTTATTGGAGTCTTTAGATCTTACGCAAATTATTACAGAGGCAACGAGAGGGACCAATTTCAGCGAGACGCTACTAGATGTTGTAATAACTAGCAAAAATTTTCCCAATATTAATATTCGTATTGAAGATGTCAATATTTCAGATCACCGTATTATTATCTGTGAGCTACCCTTATCTGCTGATTCTGAAAAACAATTTTTTTACACCTACCGTGACTTCAGATATTTCAACTATGACCATTTTTTAAGTGATTTACACAGTATTTTTTTGGATAAAATATACACCTATAATAATGTTAATGATCAGTTAAAATTTTTTAATGACAATATTGTGCGGTTATTTGATATTCATGCACCTATTAGAACTGTAAGAATTTCCAAACCTAGGGCTCCTTGGCTCACTGATGTTCTAAAGATCATGATTAAAAATAAAAACAAAGCTCTATCTAGATATAAACAAACAAATAATCCTAATGATTTTTTAGTATATAAGAATTTACGCAATTTCACAAACAGGGCTATTAATAGGGAGAAAAAATCTAATATTGAATTTGTTCAACAGAACAATAATGTAAAAGAGTTATGGCAAACTTTAAATTCTGTTAATGTTACTAATGCGAAAAGTGCCTATGAGATTCCGGGGACTCTGTCTGATGTCAATCAACTTAATGATTATTTTGTATCAGTCTGTAAATCTGAGGATATTTCTTATGAAAATTTTAATACCAACGTTTTTAAAAATGGTGTTAGTTTTTCTTTTAAAGAGGTATCTGAAGAAGAGGTTCATAAAGCTTTAATTGCAATAAAATCGAATGCGTATGGATGTGACTGTATTTCTAATAAAATGTTGCTGTACTGTATACCATACCTATTACCTATTATAACTCATATGATAAATCAGTGCCTTTTACATAATTGTTTTCCTCAAATATTAAAACAGGCAGCTGTCAAGCCACTGGCTAAAGTAGTCAATCCAACAGTTTTTAATGATATTCGCCCTATCAGTCTTTTGCCAGTTATGTCAAAAATTATTGCAAGAATAATGCACACTCAGTTAATCACTTATTTTAATGAGAACACTATTTTGCCAAAATATCAGTCGGGTTTTAGATCTGGTCATAGTACTATAAGTGCACTTTTAAAAATAAATAATGATATAGTTTTGGGTATAGACAGCAATAAAGCAACTTTACTTGTCTTACTAGATTACTCTAAAGCCTTTGATAAGATAAATCATGATTTATTGTTAGCAAAATTGAAATTTGGACTGGAATTGATGGATTGAAATTTGGAAACAGGAAACAATGTGTTCTTTTGAATGGTCATTATTCAGAATATCAATCATTAGATGTTGGTCTTCCACAGCATCTAATCTTTCTAATGCTATAAAAAGTTGTTGTTTCCACAGCTATGCAGATGACACGCAGTTGTACCTAACTTTCAATCCGGAGAATTTAATGCAATCGATTACTAACATCAATATTGACATTGAATCTGTTGTTAAATATTCTCAACAAAATGGGCTTAAGATTAATGCTCAAAAATCATCTGCCATAGTTTTTGGCACTAAAAAAATTGTAAAGATATATAATCGAAAGTAATGCAGAAATGTTTGTACAAGGACAAAAACTAACTTTTCAAAAGTCTGTCAAAAATCTTGGCATGTTAATGGATCAGAAATTAAATTATCGTTTGCACATAAATAACGTGTTAAAGAAAACTTACTGTTCACTAAAGCGTATCTGTCAGAGTCGCAATATTTTAAATTTGCGCTTAAAAGTCTTGCTTAGTGAATCCTTAGTTTTAGCGCACTTTAATTATGGTGATACAATTTATGGACCATGCATTGATAAGTTATACTCCAATAAAATTCAAAAAGTGCAAAATATATGTTTAAGATTTATATTTAACCTTAAACGATATGATCATGTGTCAAACAAATTAAAAATATTGGACTGGTTAGATATGTCTAAAAGAAGAAAACATCATTTAGCATGTTTTACTCATAAAGTCCTTCTTACATCCAATCCTCCCTACCTTAAAGAATGCTTAACACCTAGACGTTTTTTACATAGCCGAAATCTTAGACATATTGATAATCTACATATACCAAAACATAATCTATCTTTTTTTAAAAACGTTTCACTTATGCAGCTGCATCCACCTATAATTCCATCCCTCAACACCTTAAACTTCTATCTGTAAGTTCTTTTAAAAAAACATTATAAAAAAATATTACTGTCATTGTAGGAGTAGGTAATTTTTTAAATTACATGTATACTCCTTAAGGAATATTCTTTTTCTTGACATACATATGTATGTATTTTTGTTTTCTTTAGGCAAGTAACAATATAATTTTATTTGTGTAGGTGGTAGGGAAGTGTTATTTTTTGCGACTATTTAAATTTCAAGTTATCGTTTCTTTTATTTTTGGGTTTCGTGATATTGGGATCATTGTTACCCGGTAAAATTATTGTATTAATATTTTTAAATAATTAAGATATGTGTTTATATATGTGTATATGTACATATTTCTGTAATTTAAATTTGTATGTTATGGGTGTTGTTATATAATTTATATGTCTAAATGTAATTATCACCATGTAATTAAACATTGTAGGTGTAGCTCTGCTTTGCAACAAAAAGTTAAAACCTTGTACATACTAGGGTTTAAAATTCTTGATATGGCATACAATGTACTCCGTCAAAATTGTTGAAGTAAGTTTTTATCAAGAGTATTTTCATAAAATTAGATAGCACCACAGTTATGCCTTCATGAATATAAGAATTGATTTTGCTATCAAGTAACTACTTTCCTTAATTAATTAGAGTAATGTCAAGAAGACGTTTATGAATATGTAAGATGTTCAGTCATTAAAAACGTTACTGAAGCACAAAAAGACTTAATTATTTCAATAGCTCATGTGCCCAGTCCCTAAAGCTCATTGAGTTCGTCAAGTGTGGGCTCAGTAATTCAAGTAATTCGTTTTTCGTTAGTATTTTTTGTGAAGTATTGTTAAAATCATGGATTTTACAAAGCACATTAAACCATTGTCCGGTGAGTCAGACTGGCCAATGTGGAAACGAAAGATACGTGATTTACTCGATTACCATGAAGGAGCTTTGGACGCACTCGATAATAAGTTGGTCAAGCCAGAACCACTGAAGGAGGAAGCAACGAAAGCTGAGGCCATAGATTACAAAGAGGCATGTCCTGCGTATCGTAAGGCAAACAGTATTGCAAAGTCAATATTACCAGTACCGTCACAGATGCAGTTTACCAAAAGATCATGGACAGGGAGACTGCCCATGATGTGTGGGAGGCGTTGAAGCAGCAGTTTGAGGCTACGACTAAAGATCGGCTATTTAAGATTTGTACAGATTTCTTCGCATTTTGTTGGTCAACAGGTGATGATGTTTCCACTCACGTTGACAAGGTAAAAAATGTACGGTTGGAGCTCAATTCAGGTTGAGAGCAAAAGACGAGACTCCTTTACCTGATATATTATTGGTACGTAAAACTACATATTTTACCCAATACTTTTGAAACTTTTCGTTCAAGCTGGATGTTACTCACAAAAGACGAAGTTAAAACTTTTGATGAGTTAGTTATGTAGCTTTGTATGTTCGAACGAAATATGAGACAGTCTACGAGTAATAATAGTGCTACTCAAGAAGCTTTGCTTGCGAAATTTGATAAGAAAAAGTTAAACAGTAGCAACAATAGTAGCACTCCGGATTTAAGTCGCAGTAAGAAAGAAGATACCTGCAACTACTGTCAAAGAAAGGGACATTGGGTACGTACTTGTAGAAAGTGGATTGCAGACGGTCGTCCTGCTCGTAAAATCAGTGTTTTTAGTAATGTAGCTAGTAGTAGTAGCGCTCAAAGCAATTCTTCAGAAACTCAGATTGCTCTCGTATCCATTCATAATACTGTTCTCGCAGCTGAGCCAAATTCAGTCGATTGGTGGGTGGATATTGGAGCTACGAAACATGTTACTAACCGTTTAGACTGGTTTAGTTCGAAAATTCCCATTATATCAAGGCAGCTGGTAACGAGTGTTTGAATGCTGTAGGTAGTGGTACAATAGAGGCGTTTTCAGTTACTGATGGTAAAAGTAGAAGTATTTTACTACAAGAAGTTTGGTTCGTTCCCAAAATTTCAAGGAATTTATTTTCTCCCATTGCTGCACACGATAAGAATACTGGCAGTGAATTTAGATCGACAGTAAATTCCTGTTCGTTTTCGGTGAAAGGTAATGCAGTGCTGAATGGTGTTCGAGAGAAATTTGGGACGCTATACAAAGCAGATATCAAAGCTGTGATTCCAGAAAAAATATACGAGCATAAATGTAGCGGTTTCGAATGATTCCATGTTGCAGTTATACCACGAGAGATGGGGCCATCAATATAAACATCATATTCAACAAAAGCTTGAAAGAGAGCTTGATTTGACAATAAAGTTAGATCATAAGATTTGTGAACCTTGTATATATGGCAAAGCTCATTGTCTACCGTTTGGGACTAGAAAAAAGGCGTCGAAACCAGGTGAACTATTTTCAGCAGACGTTTGCGGGCCATTTGACGAGTCTTTTCAGAAGAACCGATATTTAGTTGTATTTAGAGACGACTACACTAAATTTCGATATGGTTTTGTCATCAAGGCGAAATCTGATGTCAAATTTGTTTTAGAAGAGATGCTCACTCATGCTGAAAAGTTAGGTCACACAGTTCAAGAGCTATTCAGCGATAATGGTGGCGAATTCGACAATGCAGAAGTTCGACACATTCTTCGAAAGAAAGGCGTTATTCAGAGACTTACAGCACCATATACTCTATAGAGCAGAATTGTGGTAGCGAACGTGAAAATTGAACTATAGCTGAAATGGCCAGAACTTTCAAGTATTCAAATCCAGATATCAAGTTTCCTGAGGCCATTTGGGCTGAACTAGTGTTAACCGCAGTGTACGTGTTGAACAGAACTGGGAAATCATCAGAAAAAGGTGTCAGTCCATATGAGCTTTGGTTTAAGAAGAAACCTAGAATCAAACACATTCGTATCGTCGGTTCTACCTGCTTCCATATTCCTTCACAGAAAAGACGTAAAATGGACAAGAAAGCTCAGAAAGGCTATCTAGTAGGTTACGGTGGTCTCTTCACGATGGTGAAGAGAGATACAGAATTTACGTTCCAGAAGAAAAACGCGTCGTTCTGTCCAAAGATGTGACTTTTCAAGAAACACTTAGAGAGTGTGTAGAAAAAGTTAAAGTACCGTTTTCGAGCTTATTGTGCAAGGAAGTTCCTGAAAAGACGAAACCGCCATGGAAGAAATGGAATTAAGTCCTGAAATCAATACAGAAGATGCTGAATCGAGTGATGAAGCCAGTGAGTACAAGTCAAATACTGAAACTGAAGAGCAACCAGAGAATACTCGATGTATGCGCAACAGAGACACTATTCAGGCTCCAAAATACGATTTTCTTATGATAATGAAGACAGAAGATTTTCCAGAAACTTACGAAGAAGCAATCAGAGACAAAGATAGCGCTGCCTGGCAGAAAGATATGGAGTGTGAAATGGCTTCTTTGCAAGAGAACGAAACTTGGGAGTTAGTAAATTTACCCAAAAATGCAAAAGTTATTCCTTGTAAATGGATTTATCGAGTCAAAACGAACCCTGATGGCAGTATTACAAAATACAAGGCTAGATTAGTCGCTAAGGGCTATAATCAGAGAAAAGGCATCGATTATAGCAAAACTTTCAGTCCAGTTGCAAAGTTACAGACTATTCGTTTGTTATTAGGAGTTGCTGCAACAGAGAATATGCACTTAATCCGATTCGACGTATCCACAGCCTTTCTATACGGAGAGCTTGAAGAAAATATTTACACGAAGCAGTCAGATGGATACCATGATGGATCTGATCGAGTTTGTAAGCTTAAGAAAAGTTTTATGGACTTAAGCAGTCGCCGAGATGCTGGAATAAGAGAATAGGAAAATTTCTAGCATCACTGAATTTCAAAACTAGCCGAGAAGAACCGTGTATGTTTGTTCGTGAGAAAAATGGGAATAAGATGATTCTGGCCTTATATGTAGATGATGGTCTTATTGTTGCTACCAACAAAGAAGATTTAGCAGAATTTTTGGTTCAACTCAGATCCGAATTTAAAATCGTGTCGAAAGAAGCTTCTTATTTTTTGGGCCTTGAGATCAGTCAATGATCCTACGCTATGTTTAAAGTTCCTTTAATTTTAAATTTTATTTAAATAAGGGAAACTGTTAAAGTAAGTTTTTATCAAGAGTATTTTCATAAAATTAGATAGCACCACAGTTATGCCTTCACGAATTTAAGAATTGATTTTATTATCAAGTAACAACTGTCTTTAATTAATTAAAGTAATGTCAAGAAGACGTTTATGAATATGTAAGATGTTTAGTCATTAAAAACGTTATTGAAGCACAAAAAGACTGAATTATTTCAATACAAATAACTGTTAATTAATATACCGGGTATCCCACATCTACTTAAACTGGCATTATCTCGAAAATGGCTTGGCATAGAAGGAAATGTTAAATATAAAAGATATTATTTTTAATAAAATGAATATAACCATTTTATAATCGAATGTGCAGGGTTCTCAAAAAATGTCGCAGGTTATTCAACTATAATTTTTCAAATAGAACACTTTGTATATTTTCCATTTTTGGATTCTCCTCATATTTCTGGTCAAGTTTTGTAAACCATATCCTATACCATAATTTTAACCACTGCGAGATATTTGAAAAAAATCTATTTTTGAGGTACATTTATGTGTAAATACAGCAGCTCATAGATAATGCTCAACGAGCATCAATCCAAACGATAAAAGATGCTCAAACTGGCTACCATTTTGTGCTTGGTACAGCTCGCACCTTCAGAAAAGTTTTCTTGTACAAAAAGCCCTTATATCCGGGGTTATTTGCAGGTAATACAATTTATTCTGTTATTCTGCTTATTACCTTCATAAAATTATGTTTCGAATCACCTATTAAATAAGCCCACTAGACATTAATTCGCAAAAAAATTCATCATAATGCATATAATAAACATAATACTCTTTCTGAGTTAGAGATTTGCAAGGACCTGGACCTTATTACCTGTTGACTTTATGACCTGTATGACTCGTCATAATCTAGGTCATATGACCTATATGAACTTTGTAACCAATATGACGTTTCTGACCTAACAAGTATGATCTTTATGACCAGTATGTTCTCTATGACCAATATGACTTTTATGTCCTTTATAACCTGTATGACCATTATAACTTTTATCTCTTTCATGACATGTATGAACTATATGGCCAAAATAATATAACCTATGTTATATAGATCATAATTATGGTATTGGAAATGGGCATAGTAGTAAAAATAAGAGTGGACGCTTATTAATGTGATATTTGAATTCCTCTACCCCAAAAAACTAATAAAACGACACGTCACACGAATATCTTTCTTAATTCGTATTGAAATGCAACCTGCTTACCCCCACCCCTACCGTAGGACAACCAATAACACAATCAGCCAAATCAAAACAAATGTACTTAGCTTGGCCATACGCATACGTTTTCACAATTTTTTAATAATTTCTTTATATTTTGTGTTAGTTACCTCTGTATCTTCTGAGGGCGCGGGTAGCGGTGAAGAAGACAATTTTTTTTAGAGCTTCGCCCACTGTGTCATTGTTAAAATTATAGTTAAACAAGTTTAACTTGCCCACTTTCAACCCCTGAACCCTATTAACTTAAATACATGTGTCCCAAATTTCAAGCAAGCGCATATGTTGCATCGTTTACGAATTACCGATTAAGCTCAGAATCTAATCAGCTTCAGACCTCGCCATGGCACAAATGACTTCCAAATTTGCATCAATATCTTAACGTGTTCTCGAGTTGTCGTGTACGCAAAAAAAGGTTACAAACAGAACAGAAAAAACATGTTCGCATCAACTTAAAATCTCGAAGTTTCAGAACATTTTAGGCCTATTTAGCCAATATTTTTTTTAAATATTTTTCATGAAGACTATACTTCCACCCTACTACGTGGATATGGAAGTAATTAGGTAATATATAGTCGAAATAAATGTATGAAAAAGAAAACAAATTGGGGTGGTACCTCATAACAGCAAAAATATGATGAATTTTGTTTTTCGATATTTTTTTAAAAATCGAATTCAAAATATGTTTTTTTAATAGTTCAAAACAATGTGTTACATAAGCCTATTTTTTTTTTGAATTTTCGATTGTAGGGGTCAGAAGGAGGAAGTTCGGAGGCTGTGAACCAGTTTTAAACGTTTCTTTTATCATCAGGAACATGGATATAACCTCGAAATTTAAAAAACCTTTCTAGGGGCTATTTGACTGCCTGGTCCTGGGGAACCCTTTATGAACACAAGTATGAAAAATTATGCAGGGTGTTCCATTTGAAAAAATGAAAGTATGAAATGCGTAATCTGTGGCATATTTGAAAAGCGCTGTACATTTGATTATAAAACGGTTACAAGCATTTTTATTGTAGATTAACTTTCTACTGAGATTTCTATCTATGTCAAACTATTATCGAGACCATACCTGTCTAAGCAGTTGTGAGACACCCGGTATACCTTCGCAAAGCATTGATGAATTTAATTCATTTCAGTGTAGCCCGTAGGGTCTCAAATGACACTTGGCCAACGACCGGAAAACAAAAGCGAGAGACAGGTCACATCACATCAAAAATGATTTTGATCTTGTCTCAGACAGATAGGTGAAAATCCTATGAGTAGCTTTTGCCGCCGATATTAGTGGACATGGTTTATGACGTCATTTATAATATGGAAATTATTATATTTTCATAATTATACGGAGATGAAGAGAAGGGATAACGTCCTTTTTAAATTTCATTGTTAATTAGGTGCTTTAATGATAAGGTAAATAAACCGGTCGGTAATGCTAGAATTCCAACGTTATGGCCGGTTAGATTTTATTAACTCAAGTTCTGATGTTCAAATAAGACATTTATGGATTATTTTATATGTCTGGCTGTATTCGCGAATTTTGTCAGCGATTCTAGTCCTCGTTTATGATGTCATGACAGGAGAATGGCCGTCAAGAATGCACTCTATGTTAAAGATAGATAAATCATGATTCAAGATTGGAAAAACTCAATAGGCACTTTGATTGTATAATTCCAAGCAACTTTTTTTTTTTTTTTTTGATATTTTCTATGACATCATCAACATTCGTTTGTAGTATGTAGTATGTATTGGTCGATTGTCCTTACGCATACTACTGTTGCACTTAATGATTTCTAAACTTTCAAAAGCACCCAACTGTCTACTCTTTGTTACATTTCTAATTAATTTTAAATTATTTACGTCTATCCTATGGTTGTTGTCAAAAGCGTGTTGGGCAACACAAGATTTTTCCGTTCTGCCATATTTCAAATGGGCCATGTATTCTTTAAATCTAATCAAAATAGATATTTTTGTTTGCCCAATATACATTTGATTACAGTATTTACAACTTATTTCGTATATATCTGCCTTTTCGTTATTGTCGATTTTGTCTTCGGGGTTGCCCAAAAGCGTGTGTAGTTTATTTTTAGAATTATAAACCAAATTGGTATTAATATTTTTAAAAACTTTATCTAGTCCGCGAGTGAATTTAGGTTCATATGGTAACGAAACAAACGAATTGTCAGTGTCTCGAACTGTTGTGGAATTGTCGTGCGAAAAATCGTTCTGTTAAATTTATGCTTCCTTATTAACGTATCTATTAAATGGACTGAGTAACAGTTATTCTTAGCTATATCCTTAATTCATTTTTTCTTATGTTCAAACTTCTTTTTATTAAGCGGAAAATTATCTAAACTAATTGCTTTTGTATCAAATACTGCGAAGACATCGTCCACGTACCTAAACCAGACTCTAGGGAAATACTCGAATTTTGCTTCTGTTTCAAATTTACTCATAAAAAGATTTGCAATGAAAGGTGACTAGGATTTACTCATTGCCGTTCCCTCATGTTGTTGAAAGTTTTCACCATTATACTGAAAACAATTCTGATTCATAGAAATACTATGACATAGAAATTATAAACCAAATTGGTACTAATATTTTTAAAAACTTTATCTAGTCCGCGAGTGAATTTAGGTTCATATGGTAACGAAACAAACGAATTGTCAGTGTCTCGAACTGTTGTGGAATTGTCGTGCGAAAAATCGTTCTGTTAAATTTATGCTTCCTTATTAACGTATCTATTAAATGGACTGAGTAACCGTTATTCTTAGCTATATCCTTAATTCATTTTTTCTTATGTTCAAACTTCTTTTTATTAAGCGGAAAATTATCTAAACTAATTGCTTTTGTATCAAATACTGCGAAGACATCGTCCACGTACCTAAACCAGACTCTAGGGAAATACTCGAATTTTGCTTCTGTTTCAAATTTACTCATAAAAAGATTTGCAATGAAAGGTGACTAGAATTTACTCATTGCCGTTCCCTCATGTTGTTGAAAGTTTTCACCATTATACTGAAAACAATTCTGATTCATAGAAATACTACGATAGTAAGCCGAATGTAATCCTTAATAATTGTATCGTCTAAACCATTTAATTTGAGTAATTCCCTGAGGTAGTCCAAAGTTTGCGGGATTGGGACACTTAGAAATAATGAGCATATCAGACAAGACCAACATTTTTGATATTTTTAATGAACTCACTAGAATTTTTAACTAAAAAGCTTGTTTGTGCAATAGGCAAATTTTCGAATCCGTTCGTTAACCATTTTGACAAATTATAAGTTGGGGATCCTATCGCTGAGACAATTGGTCTTACAGATTTTCCTGGTTTATGTATTTTTGGTAAACAATATAATTTAGGTATTACTGGATTTGACAATTGTAATTTTTATCTCAGTGAAGGGGTAATAAGGTGGTTACATTATTTTAAAGATGTTTTAATATCAGTTGTCATTTTTTGGCAAAGGATTTTTTGATAGTTTCTTGAAAGGACCACTATTAATTCAATTGTCTACTCTCTCAAAATAATCACTTTTGTTTAAGATAACAACCTTATTTCCCTTGTCAGCTTTTAAACAAAAAACAACCCTTCTCTCGTAATTGTTAGACAACGTTCTTCTTTTTCTTAGAATTTCTTAGAGAATTTCTTTTGGTTTCAATGGTCCAATACCCTGCAGTCCACTATTTGCTATGATAAACAAATACAGTGAACCGTAGCGACAAATTTGATTTATTCTGAGAAAATGGCCGATGGGGGGACAAGACTGACTACGCCACTGGATTCTAAATACAAATTGGATTCTAAAACAAATTGGATTCTAAAAACTGGATTCTAAATAGAAATCCGTTTGTACATTTCCAATAATATCAAAAAAGAGTGAGTTAGAGGTGGCGTCCGAAAAGTACACAATTTCAGTTTCACACTGTATCTTAAAAACTAAAAGGGCTACGAAAATTCTGTTTACTGTATCTTTCACTTCACAAAAAGAAATGTACAAAGCGCACCTCTCCATATTTAAAGACAACTGAGTTATCCCGCAAAAAGTGCCGAAAATTGGACACACTGTAGAATTGAACAGTTCATTATTTAACAATAATAAGGTTTATTAAAATAAGACGTGTAAACGCGTTTTGTAAAAGTGTATTTTTTGGTAAATGTGAGTTTTTTAATTATTTTTAATTTTTGAAATATGACGTCATCAACATATATTTCTTAATCACAACTATTTATTTTTTACAGAATTTGGTAGGCGTTTTTCCAATTTTCCACATACAACACTGTTGAAACAGTTTAATCTTGAAGAGGAGACCCTACGCAGCAAGAGGACCAGTTGAATAGCCAGCCCGATCGCCAGATCTGACACCCTTAGTCTATTTTTGTGGGTATACTTAAACAGTAATATTTATATAAACTGGTCGTCAAAATTAGTGTAACTCTAAGAGACACGCCGTTTTTAATTTTCGGTAGTCTATAGGGCTGGTTTTAATGTCCCGTAGTCGCTACGCTGTGACTTAAATGGTCCACACTCCCAAAAGCCACCCCATGTCGAAATTAGAATTCGCAAGGACGCTGTCAGGTAAAAACTTCATCCCGGCACGTATTAAGACCTCCCTCAATAAGTTCTGTGTATTTGGTCACTGTCCCATTTCTTCAACCCACTTCCAGACACCTCCCTAAGCCACCCCTTCGCATTTGCGCAGGGTTTTGCGTGGATTGACGTCCTTGGTGTTGGGCGAATCCACTGATTCTAATGCTGCCTAATAAATTGGTGTGGGATGCCACAACTCACTTTCACCCTTTGACAACTCAAGCACCGCTCCAGGTCACATCCACGCCGACTCCCCCCTCTCACCCCTCTGGTTTCGCCCCTGTAGAAAGCTGCATGGGATATCGTTTTGTCTCGAATTCATGTCACGGCATTACTTAAAGGCTCTCGAAGTTGTTGGAACACACTGCGGACGGCCGATTGAACGCCAAAAGTGATATTCCAACTCCAACCCACCCTCTGAAAATTTGCCGCGCTGAGGGGTTGTAAGCAGGTCTTGATGTATGGGGTGACTCTGAGAGCTTTCCTGGGGATGCTTGATCTGGAAATGGGTTAAAGAAATGGGACAGCGAGCGACCAAATACACAGAACTTATTGAGGAGGTCTTAATGTGTGTCTGGATGGAGTTTTTACTGACAGCGTCCTTCTTAGTCATACTGTTTGTCTGAAATTGCCGTCAAAATCTTACAAAAGTCGATTTTCTTAAAAAAAAATCGTTGTGATCTACATTGACATTTACCTTACTCTATGCGGGAAAAGTTCTCTTTTTGAGAAAAGTTGTTATTAACAAAAATATCAATCATATTATAGCCCTTTGACCGAAGTGGCCGAAAAAAACTTAAGGCCTGTATCAAAAAATGGCAATTGATATATATCCTTTGACGTGTCCTATTTATGCTTCCAAAAAAGTGACAGTTTTTCAAACCGTTATTCATTTTATCCACTACTTTCCCACGGCACCGTATGTATTAATGAAAATTAATACACGAATATTTCTTAGACCTTGAGGACTCTGTATCTCACTATCAATCGACTTAATTATTCTGACTTCCATATTCACTGGCATCATTTATGCCACTTCATTTAGAAACTCCCTGTATAACTTTCAAAACTTCTACCTATGTGTGTACCTATGTGTGTACCTATGTGTGAATATTATTCAGCACAGCTGACATATGAATGCGATTTTGAATTTTTATTATGTCACGTGAGGATAATAGGTAAATAAATTGAGAAACACCCACCAAAAATTGTTATAATCAGTCCGAAATTTAAGCTGCAAGGAACATCCACTACTACACTCTACATTCATATTAGTGCTTCAACAGGGCATATTAACATGTTGAACCATGTTAATAATAACATTAATAACTGTATGGGTAATGTCTTTTAGAAATTTTTTAGAATTTATCATGATTCTTCGTGGTACATAATTCATTTTGGTAGATATACTAAACGATTTCGTAAAATTATGTAAAAAATCTGGTATTAGCTTTAGGAAAATAGAAATCAATGACTGCCATACATTGTCAACAGTGTCTAAGGATTCGGTTAAAAATACTTTCGGTCACCAGCTTGCTAAAAAAAAATTATATTCCTCAAGGAACAGTGCGGTGTATGGTAAAAAACTTCAAAACTACTAGACAATTTAAAGCAAAGATGAGAAAATGGCAAAAATAATAAATTACGCCCATTAAGAGAACTTCGTACCTTGAGGGCACTTATTAGACAATTTCATCTACTTTTCTGTCTCTGTTTTACTTCTACTCATAACTTTGATAAGTCTCAAATAATGACCAGCACGTATTACTGTGTGGGCCAAGTCATGTGCCTCGGGTTAAAATCATTTTGAAATTTGTTTACTAATCAAAACTAAGAGCTTGTAAATAAAATGTATTAATGATTACTGACATCTGCTTGAAGTTCAGGTAGAGTAAGGCTAACTTCGTCGCTGTTTTCATAATAAATTGTTAACAAATTCAACACAAATTTGACTTTAAACACTAATTTCAAGGAATTTACAAGGAATATTAAGTGACAAGACTCAACGATTTAATCTAGATTTGACAGAACATTTGTCGTAGCATAGCGTACTGGAGAAATCAGTGGACACTGGCGTTTATATTTATATTAGTCTAGAGTTCTTGAGTGTAGCTGGCCAGTTGGTTTTTTTCCAGTGCCATGATAGTGATGATAATACACACACACACACAGATTTCTTGAAAGTGAACTAGTGAGAATGAAAAAAACTTTTTTATTTCGTATTTTTATATGTATTATGTTTATATTACTGTTATATGCTTATATTACTTCTATTGTCTTAAGTTTTTTTTTAATCTACTTTTTATCTATATTTTAAAACCTTCGTATTATCTCCTAAATTTGATGTTAATGCCATAGACTTTTAAACTAGAGGGACAAAAAATTGTATTCCTTTGGCATTACAAAAATATTCCCAAGTGTGAATGTGAGACTAAAATAGCACTTTTAGCACCAAAATATTTTCTAACACCGCTTTTGCATTACCTACTTTTTACTCGTTTTTTTTTATTTGGTCTAATTACAATATATTATTTTTTTTATATATAAGAAATTGTCATCCCGTAAAAATCCCTCTTTATGGATCCGACTCTGAAAGCCAGATGGGCGGAAGCTGGGTTCGAGAAAGGCCTAATTAATTAAAAATGCCTTTGCTACAACTTCCAAGCTCTTTATTACTTTGTGCGCTTATTTAACGTTCCTCAAAAAGCTACACGCCGGAAGTAGACTCAAAATAAAATAATTTAAATAAATTACATATCGCATTACGTTGGCAATCAGATTTTTTAGTCACCAATAAAATTCCGCATAACAAATCGGCCGTATATGGCTTCAACTTCATTAGGAATAATTTGCAGGACGGAAATTCAGCACGGTATAATGTAGTTATTTCTTTTTTATGGGCCCGAAATGGAATGCATATAAATTGTGATGTAACGCGTAATAAAAATCTAGCCGGCCATGGAAATACGGTTTATGATTATTTTATTTTTATGTCCCTTTATGAAGTTGTAGGCTAATATTGCTTGCGTTTTTTGCACGAACTTGCATGACCAACCAAACAACCAATAAAGGAGCAAGTAACGGCGACTGTTAAGCGTCGTTTACATTGCTATAGTAAACGGGTAAGCTACTTGTACCAATAACTTACAGGACAGCGACTAATTCAATGTAAACTATAAAATAACTTACTTGCACCAGTATCTACTAGTACCAGCAGACTGGCCAGGAAAGTAAATAGCTCCCTTGGCTATTTACTAGCCTGCTAGCTTCCCCTACTATAGTGTGTTATAATATGTGAGTTTTGAAGTACGAAACAAATACCGAAGAGCTCTACCTGTATGACTATTTTGAGTAGATA
This sequence comes from Aromia moschata, assembly GCA_029963805.1. Taxonomy (NCBI): domain Eukaryota; kingdom Metazoa; phylum Arthropoda; class Insecta; order Coleoptera; family Cerambycidae; genus Aromia; species Aromia moschata. The sequence goes on along the minus strand of JAPWTK010000074.1, from coordinate 1,291,999 downwards.
AAAAATTAAGTAATACCTCTAATTTTATACGAACTATTGCATCTCCAATTTGAGTACCGAACCGTTGAGTGGCAGGTGTCATCATAGTTAATAAAGTTTCAATTGTTTAGGAGTTAATCGATGATACAATTTATATTCCTCGGGATCCTCTGTTCTTTTAAAAGCAAGGTAGATGTTCCTTTGATAATTCTTCTACAAATAAATTTTCTAACTCACAATTTTTTCTGGTACATTCTTTCTGATCATTGATTACTTGCATTAGACACTGGAAAACTGTTACTAGTGACCTATTATTTAAAAAATACGTTGTGTTTAGACGTTTACTAAACTTGGGTATAGTTCACTAGTAAACTAGTTACTAGCTATACCAGTGTAAACGCTGCTTTAGCCTGTTGTTTCAAGTAATAACAATGAAACACATATACCTATTACTAAAATATATATGGTAAGAATTGTGTGGATTGGGTAATTTGGATACATTATGATTATACACTGATTTGCAACTAACCTGGGTATCTATAATTTACTCGAATAAAATAATTAACAATAATTTATATTAGTTATTTATTACTGAACAACGTGTTTTTAAAACGTTATCAAAATTATAGAACATGTAGATCAATTGGAAAGACGACAAAAGCATAGGGGTCGGTCGCAGCATACATTAAAAACTATGCGTTCTGTGTGAAGAAATTGAATTTCATTGAAAAAATTACAATAAAACCACCGTAAGTACCTTGTGTTTATTTTATTATATTCAGGGCTAGCGATATTTTAATATTTTTAGTAAATTTTAGTAAAAAAATCATGTTTAACATGGACGAGACAGGAGTGAGAACTTCATCGACTAAACCACCTAAAGTCCTGTCTACCTATGAGAAAAAACAGGTTGGGATTGTTTCCAGCAATGAAAAACCATCTGCAAACGAAAATGACCAAAACTCAAACATGAATGAGAATGAGAAAATTACCGACCTGATTAACAATTTAGCTATTACACAACCAGAAAATGCGTCGAACATGAATGTTTTGGAAAAAATCTGGATGGAGTAAGGACGAAAACAACAAAAATCTGAAATATTGACTAGTTCACCAATAAAGATGGCTCAAAAACAAAAACAAGATGCTTCAGCAGCTAAAAAGAATATTTCGCCCAACGCTTCTTCTGGTTCAGTCAAGAAGGCACCGAAACTAAAGCAAGTTGTTGTAGCAGCTAAAAAAGAAAGTTCCGTTCGATGGTCCTGGTCCGTCAAACAGCAAAAAAATGAAATTGACAGGTAAAATGCAAAACCTAAAAACTAACACAAAGCAACATGAGTCATACTTTTACACTGTGTGCAAAGAAGCTTACATTCACCCGCCTATTGAAGACTGGATACAGTGTGGAGATTGTGGAGAATGGACTCATGAAGCGTGTTCAACATATCCAGACCGAGGATCGTACTTTTGTGACGATTGTCTTGATTAGCTCTCAATATTCGTTTTGCCCGACCTATGTATTCATTTTGCCCGCCCTAGGTGGGCAAAACGGATAATTGGTCTTTTTTTTAAACTAGTAAAAATCAAAGAATCATTTTTTTTAGAATTTTGATCTTAATTACTAAGATAACAATCTCCAAAGATTATAAATATAAAGTTACAAATACATATAATCAAAACTTATGTTTTTTATTTATTTTTAAAATTAATATATCCTTCTTGCCCGTCCGCCCCCTATAATATTTTTTTTGCAGTTTGTGTTATATTGTTTAATTACAATGAATTATTAACATTAGTAAGTACACAATTTTGTTGTACGTCTTAATATTTTATTAAAAAATATAAACAGGGTGTCGGTAAATTGCAATTGACGGTCAACGTCCTACGACGGATTACTGCGATAAAAATAAGACGATTTAATCCAACTTACCTATATCCAAAAATATACCCTCCAATATACAGTCCCTTAAAATTGTTAAATCCCAACCATTTTTTTTTTAAATTAGAATAGGAGTGATAAGAAATACAGACTTTTCTTCTGTAGTACCTATTTTAATTCAGTAGCCTGTTTAATAACTCAAATATAATTCGGCATATTTAAGACAATATTATTATACAGGGTGCTCATTTTTACGTGAGACATTCTTATTCATTGTCAACGATAATTTTTATCCAATATTTCATAAGGTCAATTCATTTGGAAACTTTTTCGTTTCTTGAAAAAATGTTATATCTCTCACGGTTTTCCAGCAACAGCAGATTCTTTAGTAGGCTGCATTTTGTGTTTGTGGTAGATATTGAATAATAGTAAGTGGGCTATTGGAGAAAGGGTGTTAGGCTATCGTTAAAGAAATTATGGTTACCGAATTAAGTACCCAATTGTAAAACTTTTGATAATATTGAGCACCGTTTGCGTGAAAATGGAAGTTTAATATCCACCAATGTATGTAGCAATGTAAATCTTACTGTATATAGGGTCTCCACTTTTATTAATGTACAAAACCATTTAATCCTCATTTTTCAAGATAATCGATTTAACTTTTTTAGTACTATTATGTATACCGAAATTCAGTATGAGCATTTAGATATTATTTCTATATACAAATAAAAACTGAATCCATAGCCTTAATCAGGCCTCTTCAAAACCCACATATGCGAAATTTGAACAAAAAAATATATAAGGTGTTTATTCCTAGTCGATTTCAAATTTGGTCAAAATATCGAAGCCGCTAGATGAATCACTTGCCATGGAATTATGTCAAGGCAGTTGAATGCTATAGCTTAAACAATCCAAAACCTAAAACATTTTTACATTATTTTAAACTAGTGATCGTACTTTTTCATTAATATCCTTCACTTAGACACAAAAAAATCATCAAATATATAATTTTGTGTATCTTAACTGATACATTATGCAACCTGGTCATAAACTGTCTGGGTTAATTTTATTCTGACTGCAGTAGACAAAAAATATTTTTTGTCTACTGCGGTTATTTTTTCTTGTAGGTACATATTAATATTAATAAGCACATTTTATAAGAAAACCTCCTACCTACTTTTATAAAAAATAATAAACATTAGGTAAGTAAATTATTATTTACTATTTTATGTATTATTATTTTTATTTATTAGTAAATTATTATTACATACTATATTAGGTATTAAAGGACTATAATTAAAGGAAAATATTGAGCCGAAAATTAAGTTTAAGTGATTCCCGATAAAATTTAAATGTGTCAACATAATTCTATAGCACATATAACTCGTGTAGCGGATATCAAATTTGATATTTTGCTGAATCTATAGTCCTTAATGCCATAGATTCAAATTTTAAATAAAAAATATTGCTACATGGTCAAATCGAATTTCGGGGGTATTAAAACAGGCCATGGGTCTGCATCTTAAAAGCAGCGGTAGGGTCAGAAGAAGCTGTTTTCAGTGCTTTTTAAACCAAAAAAAGTTTAGTCGATTATCTTGAAACATGAGAATTATATGGATTTGTACAGAAATGAAAGTAGACACCCATATCTTTTATTTGTTGAGTCCGCGTGTTCTGATTACAACGAAATAACATATGACGTACTTTTTCTTATTAGTTTTGAAATGATTTTTATATTAATCTTATATATAAAAAATCTCGTGTCACGGTGTTTGTGGTCGCACCTCCGAAACGGCTCGACCGATTTTCATGATTTTTTTTTATGTATATTTGGTAGGTATGAGAATAGGTTGTAAAGTATATTTCGTACCGCTAGGTGATTAGGGTGTCTCTACTCAGAAAATTTTTTCTATGTTTTTGACAATTTTTTTTTTGTATTTTTTTTTGATTTGGCAGCAAAAAATACCTATAAACCCAAATTTTCAATATGGCAGAACAACGTTTGCCGAGTCAGCTAGTAATTAATATAAAAATCATTACTACAATTATTGTACTAATATCAGAACAATAAAATGAACATACTAAATACCTGAAATTATTATTATTCAAGGGAGCTATGAAACAAAATAATCAAATACGAGTAAATTGTCACTGTTAGGTCCATATTTTAATCCCTCAAGACAGCAATTTTTGTATAAATTTTTGACAACCGATAATTTTTGACAACAGCATAAATTAAGTGACAGACGCCATATTGCCGCGTATATTATTTCATATACCTACCCGATGATTATCAAAAGAGGCTCAGCCCTATGGCTTTGTTGTTTTTAGAGATAAAATAACGAAATTTTAGAATGGAAGATTAGACATAAATCTGCATTCATCGACTTAGTTGGCAATTTTTATTCACATCAGCATGTTATATTCATTTTGACTTGTTTTGAGTCTAAAAGTAATTCTGAGGACATATATGTGCCCTTCCCATATTATGCGACTGCCCAGCAGGGGCAACTGTTAGGCATTCGACCTTTAGGGCTACAACAATAGAAAAAAAAGAAGTAACAGACGCTCCACTAGAAACTGTCCTTAAACTTTTTAAGGAAACAGGACTAATAGAAGGACTAGCCTGCACCATAAGCATCGACTTGGTGCACAGTCACCTACCCCATACGTAATTGTAATTGTACAATTAATTATATGTCATTTGTCACTTTTTGACACATCATATCACTTATTTGTTTCTTTAGATCTTTTGATCTAGAGTTCTTAGAGTTAAATAAAAAGTTTCAGCTTCAGCAAGTAGACGAGGAAATATAGTTTTATCTTGTTTTTGTTGACAGTGTTTATTTTTAAGCGTTCAGTTTTATTTTTCAAACGGAAACAGTAAGGCTCATAATATTATTCAAATAGCGCTTTTTGTTACCAACACTTTGATGTCACACATTTAAATATTTACTTAATAATTTTCAAAAAAAAACGCAATCAAGCATCAAAGGCCTGAAATATTAATACAAACTAGGGCTTTATTTTAATGCACATATATTAGACGGCTTTCAAAACAAAATCTTGATGACTGTCAGCAATACATATGAATACTACCTGACAAGTGTGTGACATCAAAGTGTTTGTAACAAAAAGTACTATTTGAATAATCTTATGAGCCATACTAAAAATAATTGAGATAACATTATAATTCTTTTTTCGCCATATTTAAACGTTTAAAAAATTTACTTTCCCATAACTTTGTTGTTTTCACAACAAAGTTATGGGGGTGAGACACTTTGGAAAATCACTCGATCTGTATTCGATCTGATTCAATATACTGTGTGAAACAGGGGACATGTAACAGCCTCTAATTTTTTAATGTATAGTTAGAGGGATAAGGTTTTTACTGGAAGGTTTAACCGGAAGTCGACACAACTTTCGTATTTTAAACATAACCATGTACATATATTTCTTAAGCTAATCTTATTCGCCTTAAAATTTTCTAATCAACCATGTATGAGATGGTGGCATTTGTTTCTGTACTCGACAGTTAAAATCAATTTCATTAAACAAGTCTAGATGCCTATGATACCATGTACAAAATATTTTAAAGTTTATTAAGCTGTGAAATCGAAAGTAACTAGTTAACCGATATGAACATCAGATGTTACGAAACCTAGTTCATTCCTGCTAGGCATACATTTTTTTTTTTTTTAGTTTTGAGTAAAAGTCGAAAAACGATTCAATTGTTTAAAAACTAAGATGTGAACACCACATTTTTATTTTAAGGTCTGTCTTTCAATTCTGTCATATAGAAATAGGCTGCTCTTGTTATTTAAAAAGGACAAAAATCTGAAATTGTTCAAGATTATTGTACCTAACGAATGGACATTTTTAGTTTTATTTTGTAAAATGAAGAGAGCCCACTAATTCTATGTGGTAAAAATGAAAGTCAGTTAGGTAGCTACTTTATACCCATTTAAAATAAAAATATAATGTTCCTATCTTGGTTTTTTAAATATTGTGAGTTCTTTTTCGACGTTTTTCTCAAAATAAAAAAAAAAAGATTTTTGAGTAGCACGAATTAACTGGGTTAAAAATGATTCATAACAGCTTAGTAATTGTTTTTCGATTTCACAGTTACAGAGCTTTAAAAGATTTTAGACATTAGGTCATAGTCTTTTTTTAATAAAATGCATTTTAACTGTTATTAAAGAAACAGCTGCCATCATGCCATACATGGTTAGAAGGAGGATTTTAAGGTGAATAAGATGAGCTTAAAACTATACACAGTTCTATTTAAACTAAGAAAGTTAGGTTGAGTTCCGGTTAAAGCGGAAGATGTAAATAATATGTTAAGTTAAAAACAAAAGCCTTATCAATAGCTACATAACTCCTATAGATTTCAAATTTTTTTTATTCGTAAATAAAAAAAAATATATAGGCGACATGTCCCTTGTGTATACGTACAGTATTTCAACAAAATATATAGTACAGTATTTCAACAAAATTGGAAGACAGTAGTATATCATTGTAATGAGAAAGACAAACTGATTTAATTTTAAAATTAAACTAAAGTATCAAAATTACAGGATGATCCAAAAAAAAAAATCTTAATTAAAGAACTGCTAGTTTAATTTCAGTTGTCTTGTAGTATATTCCAAAATTTCAGAAAAAATAATAATATAAATATTTTCTTATTATATATAATATTTTCTAAAAATAACGAAGTAATTCTCACGAATTCTCCCTGTACATTGTAATATATAAACTAATAAAACCATCATTTTCGCCATTATTCGGTCAAGATTGCCAAACCGCCTTTAAGATCTCCCTTAAGAGAATGGAAATATTTTTACTGTGATGGCACTGAGCGTAGCCGCGTTCTTCACAATGGGCGCCGGATGAAAAGTGTTTCGCCCATAAAAATAAAACGGAATAATTTCTGGGGAAAATAGAGGCGGGCGTGAATAAAATTCGCGACGATTCGGCGACGCGATGGATTCATTATAATAACTATTCTAAATCTGGACCGTTTGCAATAAGCCGGTTGTAAATCCTCAGAAGTTATAAACGCGCGGTAGCTGGCGAATTGCGCCACTAGTAATCGACGATAATTATCTGGAAGATAGCCGGGTATTTTTTTAGAATTCCACAGATGACGATTTACCCATAAATACTGAGAATTAAAATAATGAGGAAGATGACCTTGGCTAACACTCGAGAAGTTAAAATGAACAGACTACTAAACATTTCTAAAGCGTTTAGTCGAAATATATATTTTTAAATTATATGATTTATGCCTGGCAAATTATTGTTTTTCTATTGAATTTCCACAGGTCCAAGATTCTATCACATGTAGAATGAATCATGCTTCGTTCAGTTTCATGCATTCCACTGGGAATAGTAAAAACCTTCTAAACATTTTGTTACTTCAATATGATTCAGTTTTTTTTTTAATATTATGGTTACAGATTTAAAGGAAAAAATGTTATTAATTGCTTTTATACCAAAACTTTTGTTTTGTTCAACTTAGGGTAGTCCAATTTCCCTGTCTGACTCATTAACAAACAGTCCAAATCGTTAACATGTGCACACGTTCATAGCTAGCACAATGATGATTAGTCATCGCAGTCTGCATTCGCCAACGAATCACGTTTTTGAACATCCAATAATAATAATACTCACCCTAAGGTCCTCTCAGGGATCTGTGCGGGGAAGGGGTGGCTATTATTATTATTTGCCACGGCGCACTGGGAGCAATGCAAATCTAATAAATAATGCAAACCAATCTAATGCAAATTTGAGACTTTCTAGCAAAATGCGACATTATAGGACATTCGCTTTCAACAGGACGATCTTTCATTCTGAGATCGTCGGAAGGTTTCCTATAAACTTACATAGCGCGATTGCGCTATTATATTGTCAAAAATTTCAAGAAAATGGTACTATTATCTACGTTCAATTTGCTATTATCTGCATTATCGCGGGCGTTCCAGAATGAACGTCATTCTGGGACACCCAGGCGATACCTCCGTAATTTGAAAAGAATCGAACGTGTATATATAAAAAAACTGCAAATGGTACGAAAATCTACTATGATAATATATATGACTATCACCGTGAACTAAACAACGTGTTGGGGGGTGATTTTTTTGGTATTATTTCATTAAGTGTGATAAAACTAGATTATATTTTTACCATATATAAGTCCTTTTAAAGCCTATGAGAATGTGCATAATGTCGGGCTGCAGTATTAGCCCAGCTAAACAAGAAAAATATACAGACGGCATGCCCCCCTGCCCCCCCCCCCACTTTGTGGGCGTCTATGGGTCCATAATAATAAAATTTACGATTTTAATTTATTAGTGCCGTCGGTGTTCATTAGTTATTCCAAATACGTAACACTACTGCTTGTAGACTATAATTGTATTACACACCCTTGGTAGAACTCTTGAGTAATACAGGGTGTTCCATTATTAAGGGGCCACAGCGTAACTACAGATTTTACTCTTTGGGTAAAAATATAACGATTTTAACGAAACCAAACTTACCTTAGCATAAAAGTTGTTGGTAACCAATATACAGATACTTTGCAGCGTTAAAGTTATAATTTTATTTTTGATTTCCGCAAAATAACTTAAACAATATTTTTTTACAAAATGTTTTTTTTTAAGGAGAGGAATTATAATTAAAGTGTTCAGTGCAACAACAAAATTGTTCTTTGATTTACAAAAAAACAAAACAAATACCATAGCAAGAAAAACTTCATAAGTCGAGTTAATTAAATAAAACTAGTTATATAGTAGATATATCAGGAAAATTTGAAAAAGCTCCCAGTTTAAATAAATCAAAAACGATTTGAAATGAAATGTATCTAAAAATTAAGTACAATTATCTCTGTGGGTTTCAAACAGTACTCTATTCCCAGTAGTACTCTATTTCCATTCTAAATTGAAAATAGGTAGAAAAAAGGTTGTCAGATATATTTTCTAAAATTGCTAAGCTCACTATACAAGTATACAAGTATTCATATTTCATATAGTATATGATATATAGTATATTTCATATACTATAGTAAACTGTTAGTTCGTGACGTTCTTAGAAAGCTAGTTTGGAAATATTAAAAAAAATACATAGATATAAATCTATTAGTTAGAATTAAAATAAAGCGTTTAAAATTGCTGGAAAAAAATAATTATAAATTAAAACAACTTTATGTATGTTACTATACTTAAGAAAATTTTGAAGAGCCGGCAACGCGATGCCAGCAACACCGATGCCGGCAACCAGCAAATGCCGACCAGTATACTATAGAATTGCTTTATATGTAATACATCTAAATACTTATTCGGTCCACTGTGCCATAAAATTTTTACGACGTCGTTAAAATGATTTACGACTTTAGGAATTAGGAACTTAAACTACTTGTTTAAGACGCCAGTGACGTGTGTTTCAGCTAGATTTATTAACACAGACAATTTTTTGAGATTGTCTGGCTAAATGAGCATTATTTACAGCAAATTATATTACAAATATTAAGAGTTTTGTATGCAGGCTAATTTTAATCTCCTATATTGATTTGAATGAAAAAAATTATTTCACAATTTTCGAATTTATAAAAGATATATGCACGCCCATGGAATCATAAAGTTGCACCGCTTTTTTTGTTCCCCAGGCGTATTTATCATTTTCAATTAAAATTAGAACGACTATACATAGGTATATGATTTACGTAAGATATATAAAAAAATTCACAATTATAGTAAAAACTAATGTTTGGACAGCGGCGTAAAATTTAGAGGGGAGGGGTAAAGATGTTGCCTACCCACATTCTACGCAGCTGTCAAAAGTAAATTAATAGGTATTTCTACAGTTAGGTGTCCGTTATGAAATTAAAATCTCTTGCCAAGTTTGGTGAAGTAATAAAAAAAAACTGGACGTCTTCCACGAAACACCGAACTACTACACTTTTCTCGACGCGCGTTTCGCCAACCAAGTTGGCATCTTCAAGAGAAGATTAAAACTAAACTCAGTTTAGTTTTAATCTTCTCCTGAAGATGCTACGCCGAAGGTTCCAGTACCCACTCCAGGATGGTGAAGTAATAATGAGTAATAATAAAAATACCAATATTATTTTTTAATTTTCAACTTTAACATACTGTATTTCGTAAACGAAACACATTTTACTGAATCATGTTTGTATTAGTCTTCTTATTTTGAGTAAGAGAATCATCAGCTGTCCATGTCCCACCGTTTATGGGATATTAAAATAAATGTAAATCGCACACTAATAATTTAAATATGTAGGCTTTGCACTGAACTCTTTAAATGCAAATATCCATAAAACGGTCATTCGTAGTAGACATTTAAATGATATGCCTGTCAATTAATGATGGAAAAATCGATATTTTCAACAAAAACAAAAATATTCTAAAGCGAAAACACTTACACCATTTTTTATATATTCAGAATGCTGTAAAGAGCGCTCTCTACAATTTACATCAAACTGATTGAAGAATTAAAATTTTTTCTCCTCAAAAAAAACTCAATCATCAAATTTTGTGAAAAAATATTGTTTTCTAAAGTTATTTACGGAAATCGAAAATACAATTTTAATTTTGACACCCTGTATCTTGGTTACCAATAACTATTAGACTAAGGTCAGTTTGATTAAATCGTAGATTAATCGTTTGATTAATCGAAGAATCTGTTGTAGTTTCGTTGTGACCCTTAATAATGGAACACCCTATATAAACTAAGTATGGTAGATTTCATTGTATTGGATACTGTGATATGCTAGTTCCATTGAACACTGGACGAGAGAAGATAGCGAAATATGAGAACCTAGTATACGAGCCTTCGTGATATCGACAGACGATCATTTTGTCCAAGATCCTCGTGGCGTTGGGACATTGCTTCATAACACCATTAAAAGTGACCAGAAGGCAGTACTTTTGCAGACTTACCACACTGTTAGAAAGGTTTTAGGACGTGATGAATTTCCCTCTTGCCTGAGGCTAATTCCCGTTAGGGCGGAGATGGGCAACCCATAACTGTCTCCAGCAGGAATGGGTGGATATTTCCCAGCATTTACGCTGAGAAGTGTAACTATAAAGTTGGCGAAATGATTATAATATTAATTACAAATATATATATATACTTTTTTTTTTTTTTTTTTTTTACACATACCTCCGGTCAGGGTCACCGCGGGCTCCGACAACACCGCAGTAACCGAGCCGGACATCCTAGTTATTAACCACAGCTACTCCTCCCCACCGGTCGGTAAGTAGCTGCAGGTTCCAAAATCGTGTGCCCTAAGTAGACGTAATGACCCCAAGATGACTGCTTTCTGCATCCGGCATAACAGAAACTCCGTAGAGATCCGGCAAGCCGGAATTATCTTTAACTCTGAAAGCAGCTTAGAGCGAACTCCTCCAAGAACACCGATGATGAGGACAACTAGCATGACTTTGTGGCCTGGGTAAAGCGTGCGGAGCTCGAACAGGGAGATCTTGATATTTTGTCCGTTTTTCCTCCTCTCTTCAAGACTATATTATGCTCTGCTGGAGCAGAAAACTCGATAACATACATAGTCTTGGTCTGCTTATCGAGGAGGACTATGTCAGGCCTATTAGCGTGTATTGGCCTGACGGTTGGGAACACATAATTCCAAAAGATTTGGCATCTTTCGTTCCCAACAACGGACTCTATATCTCCTGGCAAGTAAGGCGGCACTGGCTCCTGGTCTATCTCGTACGAGTGCCGAAGATGATAATAAAGCACTCGTAACGCCGCGTTATGTCGGTGGGTGTACGCCGAGACCGCTTTTATCGGACAAGCCGACAAAAGATGTGTCAGGGTCTCGGGCGCTTTGCGACAGGTCCTACAGTTGGTATTTGGGACCTGCACACCCATCACACGGCTACGATAAACCAGAGTATTAATTACGCCATCTTGACACGCCGCAATGAATCCCTCGGTCTCCGATGTGAGCCCTGCTGACCTAAGATATCGGAAGGTCAGCTTTGTTGACAGATCTAGCGCATCGATATTCCTATAAAAACCACCATGCACCGGTCTGCCAACATGCTGCTCAAACAGAACTCTCTGTTCGGCAGCTTTCATTTGGGCTCCTAGACGATTCGGTTGTAACTCGGTAATCAACTCAACGTTGACACCTCGTCGACCTCCTCGTCTAATTTCAAACTCGAGACCAAGTTTTTCAGCGGTTGTGCCCGCCGCCTTCAGTATAAATTCCCCGCTCCCGCTAGTTCGTGATCTTTCACTAGACACAGGAGGGGGTCCGAACTCCTTAGAATCTTATACGCCAAACCCAAAACCACTTTACCATGCATACTCTCCAGGCTTAGAAGTCCCCCTACCCCCTCGATGACGTGAGAGGTATATTCGGGGAACGGACGATCTAGGGTGTAATCCCCGATGCATATGCATCATCTTCCGGGTGTCCCTGTCTAATTGTCGCAGTTCGCCGACTGTCCATTTCACAACTCCGAAGGAGTAGCTCAGGACCGGTACAGCAAGCATATTTGTTGCAGACACCTTGTTTTGCCCGGAGAGTTGGGAAGACCAAATCTTCCGGACAAGGTGTCTGTACTTGCCGCGGAGAGCCTCTTTCACCTGGGCGGCGTCATGAGTACGCTGTTGTTCAACCCCCAGGTATCGATAAGTCTCTCCAACGTCAAGATGTCTAATGACGTTTCCGTCGGCAATTTGCATATCCTCAGGTAAACCCGGTAATCGTCCTCTTCTGAGATGGAGCACTGCGCATTTGTCCAATCCCAATTCCATGCCCACATCCCGTGTGTACTCGTCTACCACTCTTAGAGACTGGCGGAGGTCTCTCCCCGGAGGCGTATAGTTTGAGATCATCCATATACAATAAATGGCTGATCTCATGCCCCCGGTTTCTCGGTGGTCCACACATATACCCACGAGTATGCCGCAGGGCAATGGTAAGCGGCAGCATTGAGATGCAAAATAGGAGAGGACTCAAGGAATCTCCCTGAAATACGCCCCTCCTAAACGTTACCGGTTCAGTTATGACCCGCTGCATACCCGATGTAATGGTAAAGCGAGTCTTCCAAACCGGCAATAGGTTTTCTATGCATCTCACTAGTGGGGTAGGCACCGCAAGGCTTTTCAGCAAGTACACCAAAAGCTGATGTGATGTTGAGTCAAAAGCCTTACGGTAATCAATCCAAGCCATGGAGAGGTTGCGTTTATATTGGATTGAGTCTTGGGTGACAGCATAGTCTATCACCAGGTTCTCCCTACAACCCTCTACGTTTCTTCTTCCCCCACGCTGTTCACTTATTTCTTGCAACACCGGCATAGTCGCCCCTCACCCTGACATACAAGATACGTGTAAATATCTTATAGCAGGTATTGAGGCAGGTAATCGGCCGGTAGTTGCGGGGATCGGACAAATCTCCCTTTTTGGGTAGGAAGCACAGTGCGTCCTTCGACAATCCAACTTGGAATTTGCTGCCCTTCATTTAGCCAAGAATTGTAAATTCTGGCTAGACGGCGATGGGTGGATGGAAACTTTTTCCACCACCAGATATTAATGCCGTCTGGGCCTGGGGCAGCAAAATTTTTGGTACCGACCAGAGCTTCTCGGACCTCATCCTCTTGGATTGCCTCGCACACTTCGATTTGCGGAGGTTGATGCCTCCTACAAAAGGCTTCGAAGTGTACTAGTGCTGGAGTGTCTTGGCGAAGTGGACGCGTAGCGTTATAGACTCCCTTCCAGAAGTTTTCGACCTCTTCTGCAGTCGGCGGGTTGTCAACATTAGGCGGTGGGTCCTCAAATAGTCGAGACGGGCTCTCCCGAAATAGAGTATTAACTTTAAATCTCTCGATCCGTCTCACGAGATTTCTCCTCACCGCACCCAGCATCCGGATGCGGTCCACACAATGCTGCTTGATGGTCTGCAGCACCGGTGGACTTAGTGTGTGATGGTGTCGCCGTAATGACGCGGCAATACGCCTGATCTTAGGCGTAAATGCTCTGCCGCCAGCCAAAAAATCCATCACACTTTGAATCCGGGAAGCTTGTTGCCTTGCCGACTGAATTTTGGCCTCAACTTGTTGTAGTCGCCGCTTATTTCTTCCCATCCATTCAGGCGACCTCTCACTTCGCCCTTCCGGTAGGAGTCGCTTCGCGGCGCTGTAGACGGCCTCATTCAGTTGCCAGAGGTCTGCATCTTCCGGAAGTTCATCGTCTATTAGTGCGTCCACTTCAGCTAACTCTTGTGGTTTCATAGGGATCTTGATGTTGATACGATCTCTACGTGTCCTCAAGTTAATCTCGGTATTCTGAAGCAGGCTTAATCTTCCAGACCGGTTTCGCCTCGGTGATGGTAAAGGCTCTTCCCGGTCTACCTCCTGATGTTGATTCGCTCTTATATAACCGATTCTTCGTAAGTAGGACACTTGATTTCTCAGGCTCTGTTGAGAAAAGGCACGGTGTTCCGGATGTACAATGCACCATTGTGCATGCAACCGTGCCATGTATCCCCTACGATTCGGTTCGCTGTGATCATAGCAGATCAGAAGGTCATCTCGTAGTCTGTCAGTCCACCTAAAGCGTCCAATATATATATATATATATATATATATATATATATATATATATATATATATATATATATATATATATATATTTTACGGTAACCATACAATTCTAAGCCACTCATAGCAAACTGAATACACAAACCTGAACCACTTTCACAATCCTGAGCCGTATACGTGGCTCAACATTGTTTTGCTTTATATTTCGAGACTATTCACTGAACCACCTTAACCACGCCTTTGGGTCGTTAGACTAGTTTGTTCTCGATTCATTCAATATATCTCATACGTTCTACATAAATGCGATTCGCGCCAATTTTGAGAAGTATAGTGGCTCAGGATTGATAGAATTGTGAAAACATAGTTCCACAATTCTCCGTGTATAGTGGTGGCGCCTATTTTATATATGCGTGTATTTTTACAAACCTGAGCCACGTAAGCGCGGCAACACAGCTCAGGATTTTAACGTCTTTCAGTAGTTTCAGTTTTTAAATGCATGTCTCTATGCTAAACGGGTTAGTGAAAAATTTAAAAATATGTTCAGTCGCATACAAAAAATTATGTCTGCTGCAAAATTGATGACAGGTCAGTACGTATGTATGTGAATGTAACTACGTAGAGCAGTGGCGGTGCGTGATATTTCAGTTAGCCATATCTTGAAAACGACGCATGGGACCCACTTCACTTTTTAGGTGATGACTATACACCTCTTACAGAAAGGATTTATAGTGAAAAAACCGTCAGCAAAGTTTGCGAAAAAAATTTCAAAAACACTGGAGCAGTCTCCCTGGGTTCTCAGTAATGCTCTGTGGAATATTTGCAGTATATTTTTTTCATAATCTAGAAACAAATATAAGGAGACATTTTTCGATTTGTTACAAAATATTTTTGTTTCAAAAAAGTTATGGCCATTTTAATTTAGGGAAACAAAATGTGCCTATAAAATTAAAATTAAAATGGCCATAACTTTTTGAAAAAAAAATATTTTGCAACAAATCGAAAAACGTCTCCTTATACTTGTTTCTAGATTACGAAAAAATATATACTGCAAATATCCCACAGAGCGTTACTGAGAACCCAGGGAGTGCTCCAGTGTTTTTGAAATTTTTTTCGCAAACTTTGCTGACGGTTTTTTCACTATAAATCCTTTCTGTAAGAGGTGTATAGTCATCACCTAAAAAGTGAAGTGGGTCACATGCGTCGTTTTCAAGATATGGCTAACTGAAATATCACGCACCGCCACTGAGTAGAGTGAATGAGCCAGTAACCAGTTAAGCAAATTTATGAAATAAAAAATGTACAAATTTTTTGTTAATTGTTTTAATTGAAATTATACATTATCATCAACTTGGGCAGTGTTTTAGATATAGAAAAAAATGTTTAAACAAAAAAAAGTATTTTGCTGGCTCATGAAAATAAAAAACAAAATCACAAAAGTCGGAAATGTCTAGTAATTGACCATAGACAACCCCATACTTGACCACAGCTTTTACCAGTAATTGACCAATATGTGAAAAAGCATTAAAATTTCTCTTTATTTTACTACTTTTATTTATTTATCACAAACACTAATATAATATTAGGTCAAATAATACATACAGTATAATTTTAAAACAATGAACTGACTAAAAAAAAGAAAAACAGACACAAAGCCACAAAGGAAATATAATGTTCACACTTCTTTAGAAAACCGGTACCTAATTCTATTGACAGACCCAATGATTTGGGGTTGTTCTAATTTTGAAATAAGTTGATCTTGGGTGACTATGCTGATATCATTTTCAATTATTTTAAACATCGTCTTATCTCCTTCAATCGGAGAAAATGCTTGCACCTCCAGTTCATCGGTTTCAATAATTATATTTTGCACAGAACATATTTATGTATAACCTGTTTAAAAATGTGGAGGATATCTTCAGAAGATTCAGAAATGCCAGATTACAGCTGAATCCGAAGAAATGTTCCTTATTTCAAAAGCAAGTACAATTTCTAGGACACATAGTATCCGCCGAAGGAGTTCAATCCGACCCAAGGAAGATTTCTGCAGTCAGAGAATGGCCCCGACCAAGAGATAAACATCAAGTAAGAAGTTTTCTTGGACTCTGCACATACTACAGGAAATTTGTCAAGGACTTTGGAAAAAATTGCTAAGCCACTACATCGGCCCACAGAAAATAATGTTACTTTCGATTTGACTCCAGACTGCCAGCAAGCTTTCACAGAACTGAAGAAGCGCCTAACTACAGCACCAATTTTGGCATACCCTAAATAAGATGAAATGTTTATTTTGGATTGTGATGCCTCTCAACGTGAAATTGGATCAGCCTTATCCCAGGTTTAAGACGAAGAAGAAAAAGTTATCGCCTATTTCAGCAAGACACTAGGCAAAGCGGAAAGAAATTACTGTGTTACAAGGAAATAATTGCTGGCCGTCATCAAATCGTTGGAGCATTTTCACAGTTACCTCTATGGAAGACTTTCTAATTAGGACAGATCATAACGCCCTGCAATGGACTATGAATTTTAAGAACCCATAAGGACGGAGTGGAAAAACCCATGGTAATGTAGACACATTATCAAGAAGACCTTGTTTAGAACAGAAATGTCGCTACTTCCACAAGATCGAGACAAAGGAATCTTCATATGAGACCGGCAATGAACTGTTAAGGCAACAACAATACATGTTGAAGATGAATGGTCCTCGGAGAAATTAAAGAAGAGCCAGAAGAAAGACAGTGACCTCAAATTAATTCGTAACTGGGTAAAGAATGGAGTTCGACCAACTTGGCAGGAAATTTCCAGATATGATACGACTATAAAGGGATACTGAGCTCAATGGAATTCCCTTTGTCTTCGCGATGGCCTACTGCATCGGAAGTGGGAGAGCCCCGATGGAGTGTCCGCAGTCTACCAGTTGGTCTTGCCTAAAGCAAGAATCCACCAAAAAATGTTAGAAGAACTTCATAGCAGCCCAACCGGATGACATTTTGATGTAAACAGGACTTTGGCTCGAGTGAGGGACCGATTTTATTGGGTAAACTGTCGCCAAGACGTCGAAGAATGGTGCAAGAAATCTTATCTATGCTCTGCTAAAAAGGGACCAAACACAAGAAGCTGTGGTAAAATGGTGCAGTATTTATCCGGAGCACCATTCGAGAGGGTAGCAGTGGACATTCTTGGACCATTACCTGCAACCGACCGCGGCAACAAGTACTTGATGGTGGTAATGGATTGTTTCTCAAAATGGCTCGAAGCAGTACCCCTCCCCAATCAAGAGGCAGAAATCTCGAAGCGTTCATCGAGAATGTCATAGCTAGACATCTAGTACCCCTCGAGCCGCATTCCAATCAAGGAAGAAACTTCGAATCAGAGCTGTGGCAAGAAGTAATGAAAATAATGGGCATCAAGAAAACCCGAACTACTGCGCTTCATCCTCAGTCGAATGGCATGGTTGAACGCCACAACAGGGCCATATGCCACTACCTGTCTAAATTCGTGTCTGAAAATCAAAGGGACTGGGACAAATTGGTGCCTCTGTTCGTGCTGTCATATCGAAGTTCCCAGCATGAATCAATCACCTACACTCCATCTATGCTGACCTCTGGAAGAGAGATGAAGCTGCCTACTGATCTCATGCTTGGCCGTCCACTAGAAGAAACCGAAGAGCGCTCTCTGCCAGAATTTGTGGAGGACTTGCGAGAGAGAATGGACCGGATCCACCGATTTGCCAGGGAGAAGCTGAAAATTCACAGCGACAAAATGAAGCAGCGTCTCGACACTACATCAAAAGAGACTGCATTTAAGCCTGGTGATGCAGTATGGTTGTACGCCCCAAAAGGGACGAAAGGAAAAAGTCCAAACCTTCAGAGCAACTGGGAAGGCCCGTACACCATAATAAAGAAAATCAACGACCTGGTCTACCGCATCCAGCTGTCTCCAAGAAGCAAGCCGAATGTGGTCCATCTGGAAAGGCTTGCAAAGTACACAGGACATAATCCACCCGATTGGTTTGTCGTCGAAGATCCACCGCCTAGGACTGAAGGCAGTGTTATTCGGGACGAATAACTTTGAAGAGGGGATCAGTGTGACATTTGTTAAGTGTCATTAGTGACAGCTGAGAGTTATTAAGTTTTATAGAATATATACTTAGTCTATTTAGTTTATACACTAGCTGTTAGTGAAGAATTGTATGGAATGACATATTAAATATTCTAGATGTCAAACGAATTTTCTAGAACACATGTAAATAGTGGTGTTATTGCTAGAAGTTAGTTGTGATTTTAATGTTAAAGAGATAATATCGCAGAGTTGTAGAGTGTTAATAAACGTGTTTGGAATTGAAGAAGTGAATCATTTAGAGAGAAATACGTAACGATATTTTCTTCGTTATCTGTTAATATAGTTGACGGTCCCATTTTACGTTTAGTTGTAGTTTTTCCTTTTAGTTTATTCATTAGTGTTGTATGAGGAACATGGGAACAGAGGAACATGAGCAACATTAGTGTTGCATGAGGAGCATCTTTCCGCTTAGCGTATTGAGCATTTATTTTTTTACGTTTTTACGTCACTAAGTGCTTGTTCTAAATCGTTTTCTCTATATTTAAAAAACGGCTTCTTTTTGGCAATTTTCTTAGTCGACATTGCTGACTATAATACAAGAGATAAAATAAAACATTATTTCTCAATTTAATTCTGTATGTTCAATTGGTCAGGAAGAAAAAAAGTCCAGTTATTAACCACCTTTCAAAACCAGTAATTAACCATCACCTTTTATGTGGTCAAATACTGGAAACAGTTAAAATTAACAAATTTCATCAAAACAAAATCTATCCTTATTTAACAACTTCCTTACTTTTTCGCTTGGGAAAAAGTAAGAAAACAACTGGTTTTACTAAAACACCAGTAATTGACTAGCGTGGACAATTATTATTAATCTTAAATATATTTCATGCCAGTAATTGACCACTGTGTTTTGTTTTTTTTCTATAAAAATGTAAATTGTAAATTAAATATAGCAAAAAACTGCTAGTTCTATATGTTTTGTTACCACGAAACCCACAATAATTACATGTTATTCAATTTTATTCCTAACTCACGCGCGCAGAGTGCCTCTTTCGCACTTTTTAGAAAAATAACTATTTAGTACTTTACTCTTGCTTAAAAGAACTGCATCAAAAATATTCATTTTATAATGTCTGCAGCTGTCTTTATCTGTTTCATTGCCATCATATCCTAGATCCACTTTTATGTAATGGCAACATTGCATTGGCTCAGCTTTGTGCGTAGAACTACGAATTCGCGTGTTTTTGGCTCAGGTTTGGTAGAAATGTGTATTGGTTCAGGATTGTGTGTTCAAGCAGTTGTATATGATCATTTAATTTAGTTGCTTATATAGTTTGTATATGTCAAAAAATAGGTGGGAGACGAGTTAGTTATGAGATATATGCATTAACCTATATTTTTTTTATCTACCCGACACCAATAAAGCGTGTGGATCAGGATTGTATGGAAAACTGAAAGGCTCAGGTTTGATAGAATGACGTATATATATATATATATATATATATATATATATATATATATATATATATAACGATAATTATAAACGTACCGTGCCAACTCTCCGGGCAAAACAAGGTGTCTGCAACAAATATGCTTGCTGTTCCAGTCCTGAGCTACTCCTTCGGAGTAGACAGTCGGTGAAATAGACAGTCGATGAACTGCGACAATTAGACAGGGACACCCGGAAAATGATGCATATGCATCGAGGATTACACCCTAGATCGTCCGTTCCCCGAAAATACCTCTCACGTCATCGAGGGGGTAGGGGACTTCTGACCCTGGAGAGTATGCATGACAAAGTGGTTTTGGGTTTGGCGTATGAGATTCTAAGGAGTTCGGACCCCCTTCATTGTCTAGTGAAAGATCACGATCTAGCGGGAGCAGAGGACTTTATACTGAAGGCGGCGGGCAGAGCCGCCGAAAAACTTGGTCTCGATTTTGAAATTAGACAAGGAGGGCGACGAGGTGTCGAGTTGAGTTGATTACCGAGTTGCAACCGAATCGTCTAGGAGTCCAAATGAAAGCTGCCGAACAGAGAGTCCTGTTTGAGCAGCATGTTGGCAGACCCGTGCATAGTGGTTTTTACAGGAATATCGATGCGCTAGATCTGTCAACAGAGCTGACCTTCCAATATCTTAGCTCAGCAGGGCTCACATCGGAGACCGAGGGATTCATTGCGGAGTGTCAAGATGGCGTAATTAATACTCTGGTTTATCGTAGCCGTGTGATGGGTGTGCAGGTCCCAAATACCAACTGTATGACCTGTTGCAAAGCGCCTGAGACCCTGACACATCTTTTGTCGGCTTGTCCGATAAAAGCGGTCTCGGCGTACACTCATCGACGTAACGCGGCGTTACAAGTGCTTTATTATCACCTTCGACACTCGTACGAGATAGACCAGGAGCCAGTGCCGCCTTACTTGCCAGGAGATATAGAGTCCGTTGTTGGGAACGAAAGATGCCAAATCTTTTGGAATTATGTGTTCCCAATCGTCAGGCCAATACATGCTAAAAGGCCTGACATAGTCCTCCTCGATAAACAGATCAAGACCATGTATGTTATCGAGTTTTCTGCTCCAGCAGAGCATAACATAGTCTTGAAAGAAGAGGAAAAACGGACGAAATATCAAAATCTCCTGTTCGAGCTCCACATGCTTTAGCCAGGCCACAAAGTCATGCTGGTTGTCCTCATCATCGGTGTTCTTGGAGGAGTTCGCTCTAAGCTGCTTTCAGAGTTAAATATCATTCCGGCTTGCAGGATCTCTACGGAGTTTCTGTAATGCCGGATGCAGAAAGTAGTCATCTTGGGATCATTACGTCTACTTAGGGTACACGATTTTGGAACCTGCAGCTACTTACGTCTTTACTTAGCTGTGGTTAATAACTAGGATGTCCGGCTCGATTAATATTAAAAGTAATACAAAAATAATACAAACAAGGGAATATGTATTTGTGCAGTTACGTTATCTGTTATATACAAAGAATAGTGGGCCGCGAACTCCAATTTTAACCATGTTTAATTTAATGAGTGCTAACTAAAACTACGGGTTTTCATTAGCGATGACTTTGGATAGTTCGAGATAAGGTGATCTCCGTTATATAGATTACATTGTATTTGTTTGCAATGTCACAGATGGACCAAAGTTGTGCAACAGAACTGCCGGTAATCAGAAGGAGTAGCGCGGGATGACGTTATGAGGTTAAATGAACACGCTGACATTTAGTTGTACAGATTAGTTTTCAAAAAATGTTGTGCTTTCAAAAAGTTTGTTCTTTCAAAAATGGTGTGTTAAATTCTCACATCCTGAGTCCTTGTCGGATTGACAGACGGCGAAGAGCTGAGCAGGCCATCGCCTTCATCCGCGACTTCCTTTGCCTGACTATTACTTGCGGTATCGAGCTCCGTCGTCGTTGGCGGCGGCGGCCGGCGGCCTAAGCCGCCGAGATTACGCGGTTAAGTCGACTAAGTAATTTCATTGGACGCCCCGGCGGTTTGTTGGCTAATTATCGGCTCGCCTCGAGCGTCTCCCGGCTTTCATTAGCCTAATGGCATAAACTTGTTTTAAGTGCGCCTTTCCGATGTGCACTTGCATCATTTATTGTTACATTGTGTTGCTGCGGAACGAAAGCCCCGGCAGTCACCCCCGGGGGTAGATCGGGGCCGGCCGTCCGTTCGGCTGGCCGAATGCGATGGCCGATTTTTGTACGGAATAACGGAGAGAAAAGCCCGACGTTTTATCGTCGCTTTTTTGCAACACCAATTAGTTAGTTAGTACGTGGAACGTTGGGGAGGTATTTTTTTTTGTCGGAAATCAAGGATAAAGAGTGAAATGGGAAGGAGCCCCGGTTTGGTATACCTTTTGGTTTAAAAGCTGATCGATGTTTCAGATGTAAATGTAAACTTTTTTTAGCTGGGTATTAATTGAGCAATAATGAGCAATTAAAAATAAATACACCGCATATAAATGAATACGTTTTGAAATTTGTTTAAAGAGTTAAGATGAGAAGTAATTGAAATAAAATATCACACTTTTTATAAAATCTAAAAGGACAAATATTTTATAACCGCTGCTTAAGAGATCACTACATCTACATTAAATTGTTCCATATTTAATCAGACTAAATAGTTAACAACCTTAGTTTGTATTTTTAAAAGCGTTAAATTTGGATATAAGTTTTATGGCCTTCATGACCTTTTTAGTATGTATGAAATATGTAATCATTAAAACCTAATCTATGACCTATATGGCCTTAATGATCAATATGAGCTGTATCTTTATGATTCATCATTGTCCATCTAGGTCAATGACCTATATAGCCTTATGACTAATGTGACCTTAATGATTAATATGACCTGTATATTTATGACTCATCATAGTCTAGATCAACGACCTATATGACCTTTATGACCAATATGATATTCATGACAAACATGACTTTATGGCCTTATGTGATATTTTAATTCCTCTACCTCAAAAACTTATAAAACGACACGTCACGTGAGAATATCTTTCTTAATTAAAATTAAAATTCAACCCCACCCTTGCCGCGGGGCAACTAATAACACCGTCGGACAAATCACAATAAATGTATGATTAAACTTGGCCATACATATACATTTTAACATTTTTTTAATAATTCCTTTACATTGGTTATAGTTACTACCGTACTTGAAGGGGAGGGCTCGAAAAGGAATAGGATTTTTTTTATATTAACTAAAATTAATGTTAAAAGAGTTAATTTGGTCTATTTTAAATACTTACCCCCTTCGACTCCCCCACTCGATTAAACAAAAAGCATTTTTATTTGTAGACTCTATTGTGTTGTACATGTATCTCTAATTTGGATTGCATATGTTGCATCGTTTGCGAACTACAAATCGTCAAGGACAAAGTGTATTACCCCCATATAACTCCTAACCCCTCAACCGATTCAGCTCAAAATCGAATCAATTCCAAACCTCGTCATGGTACCTCTTCCAAATCTGAAGTTATCTTAAGGCGTTCTCACGGACGGACGGACAGATAGACAGACAGATAACATCGTTATTTATTGCGCAATTATCATACGCAGTATGACATATTTTATTTAATAACTCATTAACTAAAATATATTTCTCCTCGATAAAATCATATATACTTATGAAAGAGGGTTCATTTTAAGATTTTTTAAAATCTGAAGTAGTTTGGAAAACGCACTGTGTGGAAATTTACAAATATTATTTAGTCCAAATCAGTGCCTACATACTGTATACGTGGAAATCCCCCGCAGATACATCTGCGAATATATAAGAAATCAAATAGATTTCACAGTAATCGACCAAAGATTCAGGGACAGCATTCTATCAGCAAAAACATACCCAGGAGCAAATATATTTTCAGATCACAACTTGTTGATATGCCGCTGTCAAGTTAAGCTACAAAAACTAACACCTAAAAAAGAGTTCATACAATATAACTACACTAAGCTTAACGAAACAACTATACAAACTCAAATTCAACACAACCTTAACGAGCAAATGAGAGACATTTAGAGAGAGAGTTTACGGCAGAACCGGAAGTGAAATATGTTTGGAGTTCATTAAAGGATATACTTAAATTTAAAGCCAAGGAACAACTAGAAGACAATAGTCGACAAACCAAAAAACCCTGGATGAAACAGCACATTCTTGAATTGATGGAACAACGAAGAATAGCTAAAAATCAAACTCCTGAAGTATATATAAATCTACAACGTACCATTAGAAACTAAATCAGGTACACTAAAGAAGAGTGGAAGAACAACAAATGCCAAGAAATCGAAGACCTCAACAAACTCATGACATATTTAACATCCACAAAAAAATAAAGAAAGGCTAACTGGCCGATATAGAAAGATACAGACTGGAAACATAAAAGATCAAAGCGGTAACATAGTCTACAAACTAGAAGAGAAACTAATGGTATGGCTAAATTATATCGGCAATTCATTCAAATATGAGACACGCCCCGCAATATCAAGATTTACAAATGTTGAAGGACCAGATATAACAATATCAGAGGTTGAGCATGCCATAAAAACAACTAAAAGTGGTAAAGCATTGGGACCAGACAACATACTAATTTAAATCCTGAAAATCATGGAAGAAAATTGTCTTAAAACACTTACAAGGTTCTTTAACAAGAGTTGTGATGTGGGATTATTCTTGACGAATGGTTGATGTCTACCTTCGTCACCTTACCAAAAAGACCAATGCCCAATCCTGTGCGGATTCTAGAACAATCAGTCTGATGAGCCATGTTCTAAAAGTATTCTTTAAAATAATGCACGCTCATGTATACAAAAAATGTGAATTGACCATCAGTGAGACACAATTCGGCTTTCGCAATGGCCTTGGAACACGTGAAGCACTCTTTGCAGTAAAAGTATTGTTTCATCGCGGTAGAGATGTAAATTGTAACGTATACGCATGTTTTGTGGATTATACTAAAGCATTTGACAGATGTCAACACGGTAAAATGATAGAAGCATTGGGATTGATACAAGGGACATGCGGACCATCAGCAACCTGGGGACTGAGGGCAGTCGTATGGGTCGAGGACAGGCATTCAGAGCACGTGGCAGATAGTCGTGGGGTAAGACAGGGATGTGTGTTGTCACCTCTTTTGTTCAACCTTTACTCAGAAAACATCTTTAGACGTGCGTTAGATGAAAGTCAAAGTGGAACAAAGGTGAATGGAGAAAATATTAACAATATCCGTTACGCCGACGATACGGTTTTGATAGCGGATAGTTTCGAGAACCTGCAAGAACTTGTAAACTCTGTTAATATTGCGAGCAAAGAATACGGTCTAGAACTCAACGTCAAGAAAATAAAGTATATGGTAATTATCAGGGCACCTACGCAAGACACAGAACTGGCAAAGCAATTGATGGCAAAGTCGTCGAAAGAGTTGAATGATTTGCGTATTTGGGGACCATATTGTCTGAATATTGGGACAATTCCCTGGAAATAAGGAGTCGTATCGAGAAGGCACGAATCACCTTTACTCATATGAAGCCCCTGCTGACAATCAAATATCTCAGCCTAGATCTTAAGCGTATAGTAAACTTCTACGTCTACTCTGTATTACTGTATGGTATGGAGAGCTGGACAATCTCGGAAGTTATGGAAAAACGAATCAAGGCTTTTGAGACGTGGGTCTATCGTAGAATCCTAAAGATACCCTAGACTGACCGCATAACAAATAATGAAGCAATAAACAAAATGAAATGTCAACCACAACTTTTATTTATAATACAAAAACGAAAATTGGAGTACATCGGTCATGTCATGAGAAATGAAAGTAAATATCTCTGCTACAAAACATTATACAAGGTAAAATAGAAAGAAAGAGAGGTCCGGGTAGAAGGAGAATTTCCTACTTAGCCAATCTCCGCAAATGGTATGGTATAAACTCCACTGAGCTATTCAGATGTGCTGCTAGCAAAGTTTGCATAGCTATGATGATCGCCAACATTCGGAACGGATAGGCAAGAAAAGAAGAAGTAGACACAATAAAAAGTTTTATTCTAGTAGCTAAATATAAACGGAGTGTTCCGTTAGAAGAAAATTAGGTTACGTCAATAAATTTGATGTTTGACAGTTTATAACATTTTTAACATCAAGGTACAAAACTTAACAAAAAACCGTACAAGTTGATTTTTTGTTGAATTTTCTAGCGCAACAAATAGCATTTCTGTAGCAATTTAGAAGTGGGACAAAATAAAAGAATACAGTGTACATAGTACTTATATTGTTTTGGCGCATCTTAACTCTATGTCTCACTTAATGCTAATAATTAAAGACTTTCAAGTCGCTGAGCGTAACAGGACCGCATCAGGGGGAACATGGCATTGTATATGAAATAGTCTATACAAACCATGTAATTAATAATTTAAAATAAGCAATTTCAGTAACGGCTCGCACAACACAGCGAATTATAGACTGTCCGCGTCTGACATACGAGAGGCCCGAAACTTGTACTTATAATTACTTGTAATATAATTCTCATTCATAATTGCACATCGCAATAAAATCAGTTAAGAATCAAGCTCCGTCGAGAATACCCGCGCTGTGGCATTTCGTCTACTGTAGGTATATACTGAGTGTTTCATTACGCGATCAGTGTCATTGTGATTTAGAGTGCTTGGACAACATAAGGGCGGATTGTAAAACCCTGTTTTACGTGATTGGAAAACTATATGGATCGAAACCTATATGGACCGGAAAATCCCATATCCTACTACGTTACGAAATACGTACGTTTATCAGGTTTATAGTGGTGTAGTGCGAAGAATACGTGACGACATAATAGACAATTTTCATTCATCATAGACAAAGCTACTGATGCATATGAACGTGCTGTTGCCAATTTTTTAATTGCCATATTACAAAGTGATAGTGCTAGTGCTAGTCATTTATTGGCCTGAAAGATACTAGATAAAACCAGTCATGAAACCGGGCAGATCTTGGAACCGGTTTGCAAAATATTTGCGAAATATATTTTTTTCATAATCACCGAGTAAATATTTTTTTTTAATACTTTGATTTGGTTTGATTTTTGCAAAATTCTTATTTTGCGTAAAGATACAACTATTTTAAAATCTCCCAGGCGAAATGTTGGGATTAAATAAAAATTCAAATTACTATAACTTGTACAGATTCCAAAATGTCAAGAAAATTACAAGTATAAAAATTGTATTCTCGGCGATTATGAAAAAAAATATTTTGCAAATATTTTTCAAGTCCTTTCCAAGATCTGCCCGGAGGCAGCCATTTTTGGAAAAAATATTTTTCTCAAGTTTTCTCTCAAGATTTTTTGCCATTATAGCCTTCTACTTAGGTCTAGTAACCATCCCTATGGCCTGGGTCCCATGCCTCCTTACGAAAATATGAGCATGTCAAATTCCGCCGACTGCCACTGGGAGGCAGCATCATATATGATAATAGCAGGAAAGACTTTATCTCACAAATATCCTTTCATGGTGCCCTTTACATGTGCGGTTCGCGCATTCCACGGGGTAGCTGAAACCATAAGAGACTCTTTTTCATTGGTCAATAAGTTATAAGATATCAAATATGAACTTTTTTTTGTCAAAGCACCTACAAGAAGAGGCCTTTTTGAGGAGATTTTGGGAGATACACGTTTGCTTCCTAAACCAGTTGTAACCCGATGGGGCAGTTGGTTGACAGCCGTAGCATATTACGATGAACATTTTGAAAACATAAGAACTGATATAAGCCCATTCGACTCCTCAGAACGTACTGCTACAGGTATAGTATAAGACCTGATGAAATACCAGATTATTCGTGAAGGTATACAATATATTAATAGCAACTACAGTATCTTAATTAATGCTATACAAAAGTTGAAAACACATAGATTATGTTTATGAGACCAGTTTCAAATCCTGCATGATGTTCAAAACAAGATTAATCCTGCCAACATCAGTTCTGTCAGCATTACGGTAAAATACAAATTGCTTCAAGTCTTGCAAAAGAATTCGGGATACCATATTTTAGAAAATATATGAAACTACCTAGATGGCACCTAGCAAGAGTTACCTTCCAACATTGTGCAATACAGGTCAAGCATCAACAAATTTGCATACTGTTCGGTGTCATCAGTAGACGTTGAACGCTCTTTTTCATTACATAAATTAATATTAAGTGATAGGCGTCGAAGTTTTACAGCAGCTAATTTAGAAAAAGTGTTAGTATTAGTTAGTAAAGTATTATACACGGTGGAGACATTAACTGGAATATATTCGCTAGCAGGGTGGTGAATGATTTTTCAAAAAAATTCCCGAGACATGTCAACTTTTAAATGTATTTACCTACATTTTGCAAGTAATATGAAAAATATAGCCCTTCAGGGGTGGCTGAAACCACCCTCGACATGATTTTTTCAAATGCAACCCTATGGCTTGTGACCCCTCATTGTAAAGCTGGTGGAAAGAGGAATCCAACGCACTAATCAAATTTTAATTTCTAGTATGTTTGTAGGGTTGCATACAATTAAAACGTAATTTTATAGTTTAATTTATTTTTAACGCAACAATTTCGTACTCAAAATGTGTGTTGTTAGTTTTGGAATGTAAACCTTACTTTTCATATGTCCCCACAAAAAATTCCAGTTTTTGCCACTGATATTTGCAACTGATATTTGTTATTTTTTGCTAGTGTTTTAACACGGCCGCAAAGAGTAATTTAGTTTGTATGCTGTATTCAGAGTTTGAAACGAAGTGTTATTTCAAATTGGTGAAAATGTCTTATTTAACTGAATCACTAAAAATCGAAATTTTGATGATGGTTGGATATGGTGATAGGGCGCGAACTCAATGCGAAGTTGTTCGCTTGTTTCGAGAAACGCATCCTTACTTGCCACCACTAAATCAAGGTACCATTAGTAAAATTGAGGCACAATATCGAGAGATGGGTCATGTCAAGAAAGTACCGAGTAAGAGGCAGGCTGTTGTTGATGACGACACGAAGTTGAATTTGTTGCTTGCTCTAGAAGAAAATCCAATCACTCCAGCCCGTCAACTGGCCCGTGATAGTAATCTTAATCACAAAACAGTTTTAAAAATACGCCCATATAAAATGCAAGCTGTTCAAGAGCTACTTGAAGATGATCCAGATCGACGAGTGGAATTTTGCGATTTATTGATGACTTGTATTGATCAAAACCAGTTATCTTTAGAGTGGATAGTTTTTCTCTGACGAGGCTACTTTTACATTAAATGGGCACGTAAATCGCCAAAATTGTCGTTACTGGGCTGAAGAGAACCTCATTGGATGAGGGAACTTCATACTCAGCGCCCACAGAAAACTAATGTGTGGGCCGGAATAATACAAGATAGAATTGTAGGACCATTTTTCTTTGATGACAGTCTTAATGGAGCAAGATACTTGCGTTTACTCCAGCACGAACTAATGCCAGTGCTATGTCATTTATTTCCAAACCCCTTAAACCCTAACTTGACCGACGAGAGGTTATGGTTTCAGCAAGATAGGGCCCCACCACACTATGCTGCCATTGTTCGTCAGTATCTGGACAGAATTTTTCTCGGTAGGTGGATTGGGAGGCGAGGTAATATTGAGTGGCCAGCAAGATCTCCAGATCTTACACCACTGGATTTCTTTTTGTGGGGACATCTTAAAAGTAGGGTTTACATTCAGAAACCCAACATAGCAGATCTGCAGGAAAGGATAAGAGAGGAAATCGGAAAAATAACACCGCAAATGTTGCATAATGTAAGGGACGAAACCTACCACAGACTGGGATGCTGCCAACAAGTGAATGGTGCACATTTTGAACAATTGTTACGTTGAAAATAAATTTAATTTTTAAATTGTTTTAATTGTATGCAACCCTACAAACATACTAAAAATTAAAATTTGATCAGTGCGTTGGATTCCTCTTTCCACCAGCTTTACAATGAGGGGTCACAAGCCATAGGGTTGCATTTGAAAAAAATCATGTCGAGGGTGGTCTCAGCCACCCCTGAAGGGCTATATTTTTCATATTACTTGCAAAATGTAGGTAAATACATTTAAAAGTTGACGTGTCTCGGGAATTTTTTTGAAAAATCGTTCACCACCCCGCTAGCGAATATATTCCAGTTAAAGTCTCCACCGTGTATGTATATGAACACCGCCATTCTAAGGATGACCCTTAACCGACATGAAAGTGTAATGAGTAAGTGTTTTGTTACGTAAGACATTATTTAGTACTGACATGCCGAAATAGCTAAATAACATATTTAACGACTTCAGTTCTGTGCATGCGGTAGAATTCATATTAGTGAACGAAATCCGAACCTGTTCATCTCCGAGACTTTACTAATAACATAGCATATAACATAAAACATATGAACTGTGGGTTCCATTTCCACCAAGCGGAATATATCTATGTATTATCATATTATGCCTCCACTATCAGATCTGGTTTAGTAGGTAATTATTTAGACTTAATAGGTCGTCTGTAAATTAAGGCGAGTGTTCTTTTATAAACCGTTTTGCCTGTCTCTGTCCTGGAATTCACCATTCCATTCCAGACTTATTATATTCTATTTTGTGGTTGTACCACACCACAAAAAGTTCTGGACCTATTACAGCGTTTGAAGCGCCTTCTTTGGCTGATTTTTCTGCCTTTCAGTTACCTTTACATTCTCTACGTCTGCTCTGCATGGAGCTGATATATTTCTGTCACTGCCTGGCTACCAGAACAGAAGTCAATTGACTGGTTCCTTGTCTTTTCATTTTAAGAGCACATAATTTACACAATTCTCGTAATATTTCAGAATTTAATGGATAATTTCGTCCATAGTAAATATTTATCGACAGTCGATTGTGTATGACCGAAGCGAATTAGGAGATCCTATTTATAATCACAATCACCTCGTATTACATGGAATTTGTGTCTTGTGTCTATATTTATTTTTAAAGTAAAAAATTTTATTCACTTCCAACCTGAATTAAAATAAAATGTATGAACGTACATGTATAATTTAATACATTTATATACGTGTTATATTTATTTAAATATAACCCGTACATATTCGAGCGGAACGATTAAAACTACCTGTGAGCACAGCAGGCAAAAACGGGCGAGCTGGTCAACGCCGCTGGAAGTGAAAGGAGAATCTGAAACTCTACTTACTATACACATATTTCTGCAAAGTTAATTTCTTATACCATTTATGCTTTCAATATTAATTGACAAAGGTAAATAAAACACTATTTAAATTGTAGAATACTGTAAAATTTTAGAATGAAATTCGCACTCGTTCCAGAGTTATGTTATTTTTTATCAATTAAGCCAACATTTACGTTCAGAGCTGGCGTCAAAAGAAGCTCGACAAGCACGAAAATATGCTGTTTTTGAGGAAAATCGGTTCTTTGAGGAAACAGAAGATATTTTTTATGAACCAGGAATCGCAGATTAACTGTAAAGTTGCTTAAGTCCTTAAGTTGCTTAAGTCCTTGCCTTCTTATAGTTAATTCGATTTTTCTGTTCTACAAACTTTAAACGCGTTTTCCCACAACTTGTGTTTTTTCAACTTGCGTAGTAACTACGCAAAAACTATCCAACCGATCTTGCTGAAATTTTGCACACACATTTCTTATGTAATTCAGAAGTGTTTGAATCTAATTGATTAAAAATATTGTTAAAAATTATTTATTTATAACAAAAAACAGTTAAATAATAGGTCATTTTTTAATTTTTCAATATTTATTTATTAAACAGACATAATTTTAATATAATTTAGGTTCATATTCTAGAAAATTATGTTTACTTTAAGCATAAATTTTATTTTTATGTTTTAGATTAAAATTGTAGCCGTCATTTTCGACGCAGATTTCGAAAGGAGTTTCACGTATCGCTCTGTATATCCGCCGTTTTGAAAAAAAAATTTTTTTTTTTGAAAACCAATTCAAGTTTCAAAAAAATCTTTCCATTATTACTACCTTAAAAAATTCCTGAAAATATGCCTTTCTAATTGGTATGCTCCCCTTAACTATAATTTGACCAATTCATTCCCGAACAGTGTTTTATTTTATTATTGATCTCTTAAGTCAGTAGATGGCAGATCATCAAAAATACAGGATAATACTCATCAGATAGTGTAACCAGTGTCAAAATAAAAACAACACATAAATTCACCTATACGCACCTCTTGCTGGAGCCCCCATAATTACTTTTAAATTTACGCGGCGGCGTTAAAAACGAACTTTATCAGCGCAACAATAAAAGGGAGCGGTGTCGAGGGCGAGAGAGAGTGGCGAGGGGCCGTAACTCATCAGGGGGCGGGCGGAGGCTGTCGCGGGGGGCCGCCAGACGGCCACAGAGTGGCCCAGATTGCATTCTACAAATTACAATGTAATCAAATTAACTTTTCGCGCGCGCTAATTCGGCCCCCCGAGCGGGCGTAATTTTATTTATACTTAACGTGTGAACCCGAGGTGCGAATCATGTATAATTTCCCTCAAGATCGCTTAACATAAAATTACACTTTCCGCTGAGTGATGAGGGTTGGGGGAGCGGCGGCGGTGGATCGTCGGGGGCGATTTTTTATCGCGTTGCGGCGATGAGCGCTCCGCGAGAATTCGCGAAAAACATAGCGAAATGACTTTTATTGTTGGCGGCTCTCAAGCGCACCCGAATTATTTTACTTTGAGACGTTTACCAGTTTCATAAACCTTAAATTTGTAGACTAGACCGAGGTAAAAAGGACGCACTACTTAAATTATTTTCAGATAGTGGAGTGAAAGTGCCTAATGCATTGATGAAATCTTCTTAAATATTTTTATCAATTAAATAGGCCTATAATGTTTGAAACACTTATGCATCATGACGAAATGGAGCTGATTATATTTTAAGTTTAGTTGGTTACGGGATTGGTGGATAAAGGGGGTTGATCCAATTGTTTGCTGTCTAAGTAATTTGTAGGGGTTGATCCAAGTAATTTGTACGCGATACAAGATATCACATAAAATTTGAAACACATTTCTTTGGTTAAAGTGCAAAACCTCATACATTATTGTTTGCCATACAGCGTTTATGACAACATTACTTTAAACATACCATTATCCTTAGGGCACAAACTAATAACTCTCTATATAAATTTAAGACCAACAGAGTTCAGAATCTGCCACCTTAATAATCTGTCAAATGTTCAGAAAACTATCAATTAGATATCTTAAAAGTAAAATCTTGCTAAGTCTGACTTAAGAGATTTTTCCTCATCTTTAAGCACACTGTGGCATACATGCTAACAGACTTTTGGCACAGATAAAATATAAATAATTAACCCTTTCTCCTATAAAATTACCTTAAAATGATTTTCGAGGTTTCGCACTTTGACCATCAATATATAGGGTGCGGCAGACTGACCTCCCCGATTTGGGAAGCTAATAAAAACCATATTGGTATATAAGCAATATACCAAATATATAGATATTTCTGAAAAGTACACACATTCGATTTTGGATCGTGTTTTAAAAATGTCCACCTCGATTGTCACTATTAAAGAAATCTATTTATTTCTGAAAAGTACACAGAAATCGGTTTGGAATCAATTATTTTAAAAATGATATAACTTAAATGACCACTTCCTTTGTCAATGACTGACCTTCTTCCGACAGATTTCCAGGACCCTGCGAGTCACATCGGACAGAATAGCAGCAAATGATACATTTTTATGTCATAGTTAGGCGAACTTACTTGGGCCGGGGAGGCTTGGTTGTACATAAAGCTAAGAGGGGGGTCTTAGCGGAAATCTAAAGAGCAACTTTGCCAGAACTAACTGTAACTCTTAACTCTGCATAATAAGTCTTTATAAAAACCCAATATTTACAAAATGCATTGATGTACGATCAATTAATATAAGCCAATTTAATGTTCAGACTGCGTTGCGTATCGTATAATAAAGTTTACTGTTATCTTTTTTCAACCTAACTACTGTGAAATAATTTTAAACAGTTAATATTACTTTAAACAGCTGTGAAAGAATTTTAAAATATCTAATAGAAATATTGTTGATATGACAGTGAAACAAGGCAGAACGAACGGCCCAATGATTCGGCTTCGGCGTACAAAATTTCGGCGAATCTCAGACAGAACTGCATCTGCGCATGTCAAATTCAAACTGCACCAGTGCTCGGGGACTAGACGTTTGTTGTCGTTTGATTAACTTATATTTTATATCAGTATGCGAATAGTTGTTCGAAGAAGATGTACTGGCGTATGTGTTTTAGCTTACACACATACAATCTACAATTTCAGTCATTGCATTGGCAGACAATGTTTGGTTGTCATTGACAGTAACCAAAATATTTATGACCCTCTGTTCGACCTCGTCATTTACGGGAACTGCTTTATTCTGTGGGATCTAGGTGAAACACAACCATGTTTTTCGAAATTTTTAACGATTCGATTAATCGTTGATATCGTCGGTGAGGGCCTATTGGGAAATTTTTCGTTAAAAATGGCTTTAATATCTCTTACAGACCACCAAAATACCATTTAATTATTTGAAATTTTTCGTCAATGTGATAAATATCCATTTTTATTTTTATGAATGTATGTAGTGCTTCTACAATACGCTCGTAATAACGCACTTTTCTAATCAGGCACTAGACCAGAATAAAATATAATTTTTTTTTAAATAAAAATTTTTAACTCAAACAGCCCTACCGACAAACCGGATGCTTTTCATACGTCTGGGCTAGCGATTGGATCGCGATTGGTTCTCACCTCATGTTTACATCTACTCAACAAAGAAGTTGAATTATCAATTGCCCTTCATTTGGCTATGTACGCATTAGGGTGTCGTTTACTGTATATATGTATTATTATGTATATATGTAATACGTGTGTGGTGTTTTCAATACGGCTAAGATTCTCGCGTAAGATATGAAATCTATGAATTTGAAATACATTGAATATTAATAAATACTTTAATGGTTACATTTTGAATAATAAAATTAATGGTGGCAGCAGGTACATTGTTAAATATATTCGCAGTATTTCGTGCACTGACTTCCTAACGGTCCAATCTCGACTCTAATGAGGCCAACGTAGAGAGAAAGAGCGTAATATGGACGCCAACACAAAGCTCTGATAATTCGGAAAAACTAGGGCTTTATGACAGAACTGAGTACATCGCATAAACGAGTTAATACCGTATATTTATATTTCCCGAGGACTGTTATTTTTATGAAGACCTTGCCATTTAATTACATCCACGTAGAGAAGTAGAAGTATAGTGTTAATTTTTATTATCTAAATAGGCCTAAAATGTTCTGAAACGTCAAGATTTTAAGTTTAAGCAGAAAAACTTTTTCTGTCTGTTAACTTCTTTTTTGTGTATATGATAACTCGAGAACGCATTAAGATATCAATTTCAAATTTGGAACACTTATGTTCCCTGACGAGGTCTGAAACTGATTAGATTTAATTCGATTTAAAAGATTAATCGGTTGAGTGGTTAGGGGGTTTTTCTTTTCATCACGTTCACTTTTTCCTTAATTATTTGTAGTTCGCAAACGATGCATATGTACTTCAAATCAGAGACACATGTACAACATAACAGAGTCTACAAATGTAAATATTTTTAGCTTAATAGGGCGGGGGTTGAGAGAGTTGAAGGGGGTAAGTATTTAAAATAGGGCAAATAAACTTTTTACCATTAATTTTAGTAATTACACAGAGAACAGAGCTCTAAAAAAATGTTAACCCTTTTTCGACTCTCCTGCTCCTGGGGGTACAATGGGAACTAAAACAAAATGTAAGGGAGTTATTAAAAATTTGTGATATGTATGGCCAAGCTAAATCAGACATTTATTCTGGTTTGAATACTTTTCCCAGTGGAGTTTTTTTACTGTCATTATCAGTAAAGAAGGCGCAGTTTTGAAATTAAAATTCAATGCATTATTCAAGTTGCGAAGAGAATTGCAAGTTTTTTCTCTTACAATTTGAACGCTTTGTTTTCTACTGAAATGAATGATTTTAGTTCACGTCGTTAGTTCTGGGTCATGCTGAGAGGGATAATCGAATGTAGTAATAGATTCTTTTCAGGTTTATGTGATTATGGCGCTGAAATCATAATTAGCGACTACGAAATCCCTTACATACAACATTTTTTACATTGATCTGTTAATTTTAAAAATTCTGTCCGACATATTGGATTCGTCATTTTGAATTTTGAAAATCTGACTTCAAATTCGTAATCAGCGACTCCAAAAACCTTCATGATCACTTTTTTTTCTATCCTACCACTTCGAAAATAACATTCAAGAACAATTTTGTGTGGTTATTTCAACTTATTATAAGTATATAATTAAAGTTATATACAAATAAATTCACAACATAATCGTTATAATTTAAATTAATTTGACAACTATCACTGGTAACTTTACATATCATTGATAGAGAAAAAATATTAATCACATCCTACTCCAATTGAAGGTATGGTATATGTTATATATGGAAGTATAGGTATATATATGTTGGAGTCAGATGACGAATTCGGCCCGTGGCCGATATAATTGGACATGTCGCCATATGTCCATACTATACATGTCAGATGCCGAAATTCGGCATCTGACTAACTTAATTTAGCCATGTCGCGAAGTGCACATTTCTATAATACGCCGTTGCCGATCGAATCACAAATAAACAACTTAACCTCAAATTACTTTTGTAAAGTGCTCACGCGCAGTTTGTTAGTCGTTTTTGTATGGTAAATACAAAATTTGTAAGTAAATAATTTATTTTAACTATGGAGACTGATAGATATTTAGTCGACCAGCATATTTTTGAACAAAAACTGATTACGTTGATTGACAAAAATAGTGGTAATAATTTAACCACCGTATTGACTATCGAGCAATATTAAAATATTTTAAATCAAGTAAAGAATAGCATGAGAAAGAAAGAATTCAATGAAAAACTAAGTTGCCAAGATTATATACGTCTAAATAGATTTGAAATTATAAAGATATATAGGTGAAAAATAAAACCTTATTGCGAAACGTAAGAACGATGACATTGCTTCAATACGGTATTATTGCAATGGCAATTTGTTTGTATCAACTTGGTACATCAACTGGCGTTTTGGAAAAACTATATGCAAGGAATGAATTTCAGGTTGTTAGTTAATATAATTTGATTTATAAATGTTTTTAATATTATTTTTCTTTTACAACCATTCTCAAACGAATACATTGACATCGTCAGATGTACCTATTCATATAAAATTCAGTTTGCGAACAACTGCAGCAAAAGAATCTAATTCTTCACAGGGTTTTGTACGGTACAACTGTCGTAAACAGTGTGGTGAAAAAATGCAAATGTGTAATAAATAAGATAAAATGTAACAGTAAATATCATTCAACTACTTCTTGTCGCAATAAATAATAAAATAAATGTTACGTTATCTCTATAATACTTTATTTATTTAATTTAAAGTAATCACTTTTGTTTGGTTCGGCATCGGCTTATGACGTATATAGGCATTTTGGGATGTGTCCAAATCATGTTATGCAGATGCCCAATTGTATCAGTTTAGGCATCTAGCCAATTGTATCATCTGATACATTTAGCCAATTGTATCATGTTTAGGCATCTGGCATGTCTAGTATGGACATATGGCGATATGTCCAATTATATCGGTCACGGGCCGAATTCGCCATCTGACTCCAACATATATAAAAAAGTTTGTATGATTTTCTGTAAGAGTGCGCCGGCATAATTTTAATCTACATTATAATACCCTCGCAACCCGAGCCGACTTGCAAAAACACTAAATTAAATTTAAAGGGAGAAGGCGATGTACGCGTCGTTTAGATTAGAAATCCTAAAATCTCAGTGAATTCTGAACGCCGAACAACTTTTAACGCACGCGATATTATTGGTTGTCACGTGAAAGTTACGAGCATAGGCTGATACAGAGATTGGTCGTGGGACTCGACAATATGTGGAGGCCATTAACTTTTACTACTTTATTTCGGAAAAATATTATTCACTCAAGTCACAAAAAGAAATCTAAAGGAAATAGTTTCAATAGGAGGTAATTCTTGCTACCAATGCTTGAATAATAATACACAGTGTCATCCATATGCCGAAATTTAAAAAAGCAATATTTTAATTTATTTATATTTATATTTATTTATATTAATTTCTATTTAATTATATTCATTTATAAAGAGACATCCAAAAAAAAACGTCAACAAATCTGGCTACGAACGAGAGAGATAGAAATAGCGGTCATGGCGAAGCTTCTTGGTTATGTCAAATTTTTGACAAGTGACTGTCACAATTGTAAAATAAATAATGGCTGTCATATAAGGTGACAGCTTTGACAATTAAATAAGGTTATAAATTTAAGACAGAAAAGAAATACGTCTTTTTTTACTCGACCAACTTTGATGACGTTTTTTTTTGTGGATGGCTCGATATTTATATTTTAGCATAATAATTCCAAAACCACTAGAGCTAACTTCATGAAATTTTATATGGTGGCTATCTGCGCTAATAAAAAGACAGTGACCTGCAAACTATTTTAAAATGTTGCTCCGCGTCCAAAAATGGGGGAATCAGGTTATGTTTTATTACTGTTTTACATCCATTTTTTTTAGAATTGACCAAAAATTTTGAAAATGTTGAGTTTTTACGATGAAAAGGTGCTCATGAATTGAATGATCCACTGTAGGACGTACCGTTTTCTGGTAAATCTGTTCCGATACATCTATTGACCACTTTTTTAAAGTTCAAGATTGGTCCATAATTAGTGGAGAAATTTCAAATAATTTTTGCAATATTTGTACATCGGTGGACCACGACGAGCTTAAGGTGGAAATATTGCCGCTATTTTTGAAGCTATCTTTCTGAAAATTGGTAGGTATGACGAGGTAATCAATCATATTTTTCACGATAGTCGTAATTGTTATTTTCCGCATTGTTAATAACTATTATGAGATTTTTAAATAGTACACAACAAACAAAAAAACAAACGGCTAATGGCCCAATCGTTAGTTCGCAATTTTTTTCGCACTGGCGTTTAAATTCTGACGCCTATAAGAAAAACAACTACATTTCATCGAGCAGTTTTATAAGGAGGCCCAAGAGGTTACAAGCAGCCGTCGCATTTTTATGACATTCACCATTTACTCATCAGTAAGTTTGTAAAATCCTTGTTAGTACAACCCACTCTAGCCATTGCCAATATGTTTTTTTTTCACAATTTCATGAATATTGTACTGGTACGTAAACGTAACTACTGGTTGGAAACACAGTATTTACGTACAAGATAATAACCACACCGTCAAAAGTCTTGGACCCCCGGTATATTACAGATTTGGATTATGTTCATTTTTTTTTTCGTTACTAGGCAACAAAGTTGAGTTATTTAACTGTCAAACAAGATCAAATAAATTGCAAAATAAAATATTGGTGATTGGTTATAATTTTTTTTTAATATTTGTTTTATTGCATATTTAGCAAAGCGACTTTGATACTTTTCTTTCATTATAATGCCAGAACGTGAGCTATCTGCCTTTAATAGGGCAATAATTATTGATTTGCATGATGCTGGACATTCCAAACATCAGATATCCGAGATGTTAGACATTCCTAGATCTTCTGTTATTCGAATAGTTAGTTTTTCAATAGGTATCAAGAATTGGGGACGGTGGAAAAAACACCACGTAGTGGGCGGCCTCGAGTGTCAAATGAACGGCAGGATCGTTATTTGGTTCAATATGCCCGCAGACACCGAAGTGCTTCAGCTCCAGCCCTCAGGAATCACTTTCAAGGTACGTTTCGTTTTGTTAGATCAACCTCTACAGTTCGAAGAAGACTCCATCGTACAAATTTACGTGCAAGAAGGCCTTTAAGGGTACCCACTCTACTACCACGACATCGAGTTGCCTGCTATCAGTGGACACGGGAGCGTAGTGATTGGTTTTTGCGGCAGTGGTGATGGGTCTTATTCACAGATGAAACCAGAATTGGACTAGTGAGTGAAGCCAATAGGCAAAAGGTCGTCAAGAGAGATTAAATTTTCCCCGTGATGTTGCTCCCTACAATGGTGGGACAGTAGGTAATGTTTTGGGGAGGAATCATGTTCAATCGCCGTACGCCGTTAATTCCCATAAATCAGAATATGACAAGTCAAGTTTATATTGAAAGTGTTATCAGGCCCATTATTTATCCCCTATGCGCCGAATTGGGTGATAATTTCATTTTCATGGACAACAACGCAAGGCCACATCGCCCAAGAATGGTTCAATAGGTACTTGAACAGAGAGATATTACACGATTAGATTGGCCAGCTAACTCCCCAGATATGAATCCCATTGAAAACATGTGGGATTTTGTTTCTAGAGCAATTCGCAAACGCATGAACCCACCCCAAAATGCGGAAGAGTTGACTGCAGCAGCAATAGAGGAATGGAATAATATTCCTCAAGAAATTATCAACCGTTTGATTGTGTCAATGCACAGGCGTGTTAACATGTTACTGACAAACAGGGGAGGTCATACTGACTATTAAGTTGTAGTTTACTTTGTTAAAACATATG
Organism: Aromia moschata; assembly: GCA_029963805.1. Classification (NCBI taxonomy): domain Eukaryota; kingdom Metazoa; phylum Arthropoda; class Insecta; order Coleoptera; family Cerambycidae; genus Aromia; species Aromia moschata. Next base: position 1,251,387 of record JAPWTK010000074.1, on the reverse strand, counting down.
TTTTGTTAATTTGTGTCATAATAAATTTTCTTAAAAATTGCAAATTTTTCCCCCACTGTTTTTTAATTGATTAGATCTCTAAAAATTATTGATATATTCAAAAAATACATTTAGAAAATATATACTTTAAAAAACTAATACGTTATTTGGAAACACTTATTTACTAATACAAAACATCGGGGGGTCCAAGACTTTTGACGGTGTGTATAGTAAAACACACTGATCAGCTTCTTAAGAGTGCTGTCTTATTTTAGGATATAGTGACAGCTTAGTTTTTTCAGACGTAATTCAGCAACTGAATTACATCTATTACTTCAATTTTTAGAAAACTGTGATGTGCGCATTTTTATTTCAGAGTGACTGTAATTTGATAAATAATGACATGAGATCCCAAGTGTGTTATATCGTTGTACTCGTAATTGATTGACCATCTAATAATAACCCAATATATTGAGCGCCCTATTTAAAAATCTCATAATTATTTCACTTCCAGTGAAATCGAAATTTGCCGGAAAAAAAAAACAATTATTACTATCAGAAAGAACGTGACTGATTACCTCGTCATACCAATTTTCAGAAAGATCAATTAAAACATTGCGGCGATATTTCCACTTTAAACTCGTCGTGACTCACCCTGTATACCAGGTGTGAAATGAATTTTATACCTGAAATGTGAAGAGAGATAGATGCAGATGTTGCTGTGACGTTACACAAATCAGAGCGAACTGTCACACTTTAGTCCTTGGCTTTGGCGGCGCGAGGGCTCGGTTCTTATTGAAATAAGTAGGGTAAAAAATCGATAACAAATGCAAACCGCCCCACCACTTACTCACTGACACCATCCGCTGAGTGGGACGTGCCCGATAGGTGTTACAATTACATCTTCCTTATTCTCTCCTTCAATTAGGTCATCCTTCCTTTTTTCTTGGCTGGCTTTACAAATTTTATTTCATAATACACCCTGTATATGCAACATTAATATAAGTATACGGAGTATTTTTCGTCAAATTACCCACCCCCCGTCCAAAATATTGGAGCATCCAAAATATTCGCTGTTTGACTTATATTGCAACATGTCTAGCTCTTTCTGACCTGTTTTCTTTTTGAAAAATACAAGATCCAAAATCCAAGGCTTCAAAATAGCCATCATATTCTGAAACAACGATATATAGGTGACGAATTATTGCTAATCTCAAAAAAATGACCAAAAATAGCAAAAAAAAAAATAATCATATGGACCGCAAACACAAAACAGTAACAAATTAACCTCAAAAAACTTAACCTCAAAAATCATACTCATTTATTGAAAAAAAAATCTAGATTTTAAATTCTTTAAATATCCTAATCTTGACCCCATGGGCGGATTTTAATACCAGATTTGGTTTCAGTGCGTGAAAATACATAAATATACATACATAATTTTCGTTGACTGTAGAGGACCTTTTTTACCCTCTTTCTGTGTTTATCATTTCGTTAATTTCATGATTTCAGCACAAGATGGTCTTTTTGAGGTCCTCCATCTTGGATTTTTTAAAAAGACCACAGCTTAGAAGGAACTAGACATGAATAGCTACAAAATAACCCAAACCGCAACTTCTTTTGGTTGCTCCAAATTTTCGACATGCTGATTTCGAGGCTGATTTGACAAAGAACGCCACATATATCGGGTATATGTATATCGGGTATCCCAGAATTTCGGTATATGTATATTCGGAAAAATTATTTTTCCTTACAACCGGTACATTTATTTTTATATGTATATTATTTGTGCAGATATTATTATTCAGGTAATAGTCGTTTTATTTTATTGAAATTGGGCGGTTATTGTGATTGCGATATTAATGCAAACTTTATATTTTAATCGAAATGAGTTAAAAATTTATTTTATTTAATACCCATATATCTAACTATAATACGCAAATATGCAAATCAGAATTAAATAATGACTGTTTATTGGAAACATTTATATTTATTGGATTAATTAAAAAAGTCTACATAAAATGTGGATTTTATACAATATAGTAAAAATTTTAATAGAAAAATAATCATCGATATATGTAGGTCGCACCTTTGAAATAAATTGTTTCATCAAGTATTTTGTACCTTCTATGCTGTTTTTTTTTAGTTCATTTTTCTGGAGAATTGTTCTGTTAGAATAACAAGAGAATTCTAGTAGGAAAAATGAACTAAGTTAAAAAAATTCCTTTCTAATTCAAATAGATGTATACCTTACTCTTGTTTTTAATATACCTTGCGTGAGTAAATGTAAACAGACTAATGAGTAGAAGGAAATTTCAAAAAATTTTAATAAAGCGAACATTTTTGCAACATGTTGACAAAAATATTTTGAAACTGTTAGCGGACAAATATTGTTCACCTGTGTATGGAACACATTATGGCATTCGGTATATGTATTTAACACCTAAGGCTGCATGATTGATTATTTTGAAATTGTATAGCAAATGAGAGCCAGGGTGCCAAATTTAGGTAAAAAATGCCATTACATGCAAAACTCATATACAGAATCATTCAGATTATGTGTGAATTGTTAAAATTGTAATTGATTGAAATAACACTTTCAGAGCTAATATTTTAGAAGGGGGATGATATTAAAAAATGAATAGACGACTGATATTCTCAATTGATCAACAAATTGGAGGTTAAAAACAAACGACAATGCAAAATAGCGCCCACTATTTGAGTAGGTATTGTATGAACATATAACCTTAACATATAACGGATAACCTTGATTATTTGTTTACTTATTTTCTTTTATATCCACATACTTAGTGGAGTCGAAAAAAATTATGAAAATTGGCGGATTCCCCACTGGCGGATTTATTTTTTAATATAATGTTTTTAAGATTAGCTCTGAACATACCTACTTGACCATGTTTGTAGTTTGATGGTAAAAAAAATTATAGGACACAGGCGCTAATTTTGTAAAATAATATATATCCACCTAATGATGATTTAGAATGTTAGAATGGACAAGACAGAAGCTTGTTTTAAGGTGTGTATACATTTGCGAGCCGAACCGTTCGCTAACCGCTTGTGAACCGTTCGTCAAAATTAGTTTTACAGCGAACATCTATTAAACTGAACTAGATCCATGGGAAGAAGGAACGAACCACGAACCACCAGCAGCCTTATTCGGTGAGCTTGTACTTGTAATCATGTCGTCGTGCGAGGAAAGTTATGCTATTTTAGTTCTGAGTGGTGAAGCTTTAGTGATGGCAAGTTTTAGTTTTATAAATGTCGATAGGTTTTGGTACTTTCTTGTGGCCACTCCATAATAATTAATAGGGTCCGAAAATGTGTGCTGCAACGCAAGGCTCGGCAATATAAATCTCTATGATAATGGAAGTGTAAACCGTATTTTTTAAACGCCTTGTAAATTATATACGCGTGTATTTATTGCCTGTGCTGCGTACGACATTTACCCTTCCCTATAATGCTCCAGAACTCGCCTCTGCGCAGTAGTACGCCATCCCGGTGCGGGAAAGCAGGATAGTCCAACGCAATTTAACACGCGTGACAGCAAACTTTCCGAACCCTAATAATTACACTATAATATTTATTAAATAAAATTATAATTAACACCGGGCAGATTGTTATTAAACAACAGCGAAAACAAAAATCATACCAAAGGGGACAAACAATCAATTGAGCCACATGGTTCGCGAGCAGAAGAAAAACAACGAACTGCACACGACACCGTCTCAATCTGAACTGCGAATCCCTTTATGTTCGTCAAAATAACCGACAGGATGTGGATCGTCACGAACGGTTCACAAGCAGTTCGTTCCGCGCTCCAGACCCAATCTTGAGAACTGTACAGGGTGGTCCTCCGGGAACTGCATCGATCGATTATGGGAAAAACTATAATTATCAAAAAATCTGAAAATTTGGTGATATACTAAGGTCGATGGGGGACATTCTTTAAAAAGATATAAAAATTATTTCAATAAATGTTCAAATTGATGTCCTTGAACTTCACGACATTTTCCGCACCTAAGCAGAACATTTTCATGAGTGGCTCTTCTTATTGATTGAGGATCAAGGTCTTGGAAGGCTGTTCTGACTCGCCGCATGCATTCTTCTCTGGTGGTTAATGCGGTGTTGTAAACTTAATTTTTGATTGTCCCCAAATAAAAAAATCAAGTACTGATAGGTCGGGGGACCGTGGTGGCCAAAAATGTGGCCCATTGTTGGTTATCCATTGATCGTAAAATAAGTTCTGCAGGTAATTATTGATTAAATGACCATTATGCGGAGGCGCCCCATCATGTTGGTAAAATATATTTCTATAATCAGCCAGTGGCAAGTTGTCTAAATAGTTAATTTCAAAATTTCTTGAGATGTTAAGATGGCGCTCACCTACAAGTAAAAAACGCATTTTATATCTAGAATACTTCAAAAATGGCCAACTTACCATTTAAATTATCTTTGTAGAACTCCAGGGCCACCGACGCACAGTGGGTTAGAAACGGAAAATCCTGGCCAAAAATCGAAAAACCAAGTTCGTTATATTCTGTTTTAATTCATAGGTATGGCTTTGTGAAGCAGGGTTTCCTGCGTGTAATAGTGAAACGACAGCTACCTAGGTTTTATACCTGCCGTTCTACTTCAGTCGGAAGTTGGCCACCTTCGAGTGCGTAACGGTACGAGAATCGGTCCCGAAATACTCAACGTTCGCGTGTTGTGAATTTTTGTTACCACAAGGTGTATTTACGACTTAAAAAAATGGAGGCTACTCTTGAAGGGATGTAAAATATTATCTATGTTGAAATTCAAATTTTTGTATTTCTTATTATAGAAAATAAATGTTAACTCTGCGCTTATAATACAAACGCGCATGATAAGGTAACGAAAGAAAAGTAGGAAAATAGTTTGTATCTACAGATCACTAACACTAATTCACAATTTAACATGTGGGAAATATTAGTGGAATAAGAAATTCATAAAAATTGGCTGGTCGAAACTGCTCATTTCAGTGAAATATGCAAAAATAGAAAGACGTGTCCAATAGAGCGTTCTCGGGGCAATTCTAACTGTACATGCGTCAAAGCAGGTGTTCATCCCCGATACAATAGTAAGTCCCAACCATGGGGGAAATGTATATACTTGGTGTGCACTATTGACCAGTGGAAGGAGAAATACAGGGTGTCTCAATGTTCCGTGAAATATATTTTTTTTTGTTTTATACTAGATAACCTAATCCAACTTAACTGAGGTTCTCTGCGATCAATTTTAAACACAAAATAATTTTAGTAACCTAATGTAACTTAACTGAAGACACGTTGCGTGCAATTGTAGGTTCCAAATGGTTCTTACTTTGGGCCCTCCATTTATTCACGGCGTTAGATTAAAATCTTATTAATGAAAAATATAAATAATCTTATTCGAATCAAAATATGTAGCTTTTTAAGAAAATTTTACTTTCTTAATGGTTCTCCACTTGTTTTTTTTTCGGTAAGGAGATTTAGTTGAAATTATATAAGCAGAAAAAAATCAATGCTCTAATTTTGATCATAATAAGTACCTTTTATAGCGAAAAAATGGTTACATGCGGTTGCTGCCGGTCCGCCATTTTGTTTTCCTTTCGAGGAGAGTATTAAATTGAAATCTTATTTACAGAAAATATGAATACTCTAATTTGGATTTTTAAAAGTTGCTTTTATCGCAAAAAGCTGTTACTTTCGGGCCGCCATTTTGTTTTTTTTTTTTGAAATATAAAATACAAATTTGAAATCAGCGACCCAAACAACATTAAATTCGATATAGTTTGACAAATTTTCTACCTTTCTCGATTTTTTGCCAGGATTTTCCGATTCTAACCCACTGTGTGACGCCATCATTTCTTATTGCACAATAAGCATTAAATTGTCGAGATTCTTGAAAGTTTCGTTCTTTAAATGGGTGTACATTGTAGTCGCTCCAATAATGTGAATTGCGTCTATTAAACACTCCATTTTTTGTAAACTTTGCTTTGTCCGACCAAATAATATTATCCAAAAAAACATCATCATCATCATCTTGTGATCTAAGTAAAATAAATTGGCAAAACTCCACCCTTCGTGGAAAATCGGTCTCTTTTAAATGCTAGACTATGGAAAATGCATATGGATGAAACCTGTGTTTCCGTAAAATTCTTAAAACTGATATCTTCGATATCCCTGATTCTAATGCTACTTGCCTTGTAGAAATTGTTGAATATGCGGCAACATATCCAAGAATTGCGATTTCAATATATTCATTGTCAACAACTGGTCTATTTTTATGTACTCCAGGTTTAACGGATCCAAAGTCCTTGAAGTTTTCTATAATACGTTTAACAGTATTTGGCGCTGGTTTTTTTTTTCTGTGGATATCGCGTTGCAAATTATTACATGTTCTTGAAATAACTTTATCACATTCTCCATGACATTTTCTTAATAACAAGAGTAATAAGAAAATTAGGTTGTATTCATCCTATTAAAATTATGTAATATATTTGCCGATCACACATGTTGTGTAATATTAAAGAAAATAACTATTTGGGAACTGGGCATCGTTAAAAGTGTTTTTAAACAAACTGTTGTTTAAAAATTCGTGTGAACATTATTTCTTCTCCAAGAAGCAGTACATTTCAAAAATGTTATTGTGTATTACAAACCATTTCAAAAAACATAAATGCCAAATTTCAAGACTGTAGGCTTTATAGTTCTGGAGATTTCGTGATGAGTGTGAGTGATATAGGTAGGTACACATTGGACGCCAAAATTATGGAATTAATTTATTGAAACGATATGATTTTTTTTTCACAACGTCGGAACACGTGCATTTTGTTTAGCGTCACATCGAATTTTTGGTAGTCGTTTGTTTATGAGGGATGACGTCATCAATATTTTTTTTTTTTTGAAGATGGCAACCACAATATTTTTTCTGTTTTTGTGATAGATCGTTTCATTGTCAAATTGACATGGTAACTTTGATACGTCATAATAATATAGCAAAAAAAGTAATTCCTAATGCATTAAAACAACAGACAGAAGTTTTTATTAAGTAGCCGTCTATCAAAATGTAAAATGGTCAGTTCTATACGGCTGTTCCGATACAAAACATTATCCGTTCTAAGTAATAGTAAACTTTTTTAGAAGTTAATTATGGCTAATTTCAGTGAAACCCAACGGATAGAATTTATACGTCTTGGTTGATGCGAAGATAAAACGAGAACTCCAAGACGAAGACAAAAACCAGAATTGCAAGAAATAAAAGCGAAAAAAAGCAGCGCCTATATTCACCAACGAAATAAAACGCTATGTACTGAATCACAGACGCATCAAGAGAGGTCTGTGTAGAAAGAAATATCGCAATGTAATAAGGGATTTACCATACGCAATACCGTCCGCGTCCATCAGTTGACATCGACATCGGCATTTCGTGTTCCTGCCTTGTGTAGTCTGCGTAAACAAATAGAAATAGGTTATTTCCGAAAGCCTAAATTTGATGTAATTTTAAGTGCTCTAATGTGTAAATTAAAAATTCGTATCGTTTTTGGGAATCATTTCAGATTTTACAAATTTATTGACAAGAAACGACAGAGTAGACAACAACTTATTAATTGTCGTTTTCATTGTAAAAAACAAAGTGACGCCTGTTTGAGAGCAAATATTAACAGAAGTAACCTGGAAATGATTTTATTTTATTAATTGTTCAAAATGTTCATTATTTATTTCTATACAGTAATAAAAACGGTGTTATTTTTGAAAACTTTTTGAAAACTTTCTCTCCTGATAGCCCTACATGCAGCTGTTATATGATTTTGTAGATCTACTGATTTCAGATAACCCCAAAAGAAGAAGTCATTGGGACTGAGATCGGGAGAACTTGCATCTGTCAAGGAATGTGACATTCAACCAATCCCGTACAGGTTCAGTTGCCGAGTTGATTAATTTTATTTTCTAGTTATTCCGATTGAGGTAGTTGGATCTGCCATAAAATGTCCGAGCACTTCAATTTGGACTACCTCGTCTAAAACTCTAGGTCTGTCATTGCCCACAGAACCAGTTGCCCTAATTTTTTTGCAAAAGTTGGAGAACATAAACATGCGAATGAATTTATATCTCGATGTTTCTCATTAAATGTTTGAGCTGTTCTTCACTGGCACTGGCATTTTTATTCCTGTCTTTTTGATCTCCCATATGTCATCTTCCGTCAATGACATGACCAATTAAGAGTCCGGCCGTGAGTTACAGCACACGTTCGGAACACTAGTAATGACATTTTTACACATTTTTATACATATAGTCGCGTCAATGAAGCCTTTTCTTCGGAAGTCCTCAAGAACAGCTTCGATTTTGCTGATTTTTTTTTAATTTAGTTTTTTATATTATTTAAAATCAGAAACCTTTTTGGAGCGGGGACGGAACTATTTATATTGTTTAAACAATATCTATGATATTTATATAAAAAATTCAGTTTGGTCTTTATTTTTTTCTAAAAAAAATCTTCATATATTAATTTTATTGTAACAAATAGTTATTAAAAGAAAGTTTTGAACAATAATTCAATATTTAAATCATAAAAAAATATATGTGTGTTATGTGTATACGCTACATATATTTGTTTTTGCACGGAGCTGTTCTTGAGGACTTCCGAAGATTGTCTGTTTTATGTATTCATTGACGCGACTAATGGTACATACATTTTTGTCCTCGTATGTACCTACACATTTGTTTTAAAAACACTTTAAACATATTCTCTAAATGGGCACATCCAACGCAAGGGTGAGGCGATTTACATTTAATAAATAACTTTAATCAAGAAAATTCCTTCGGCGCTCTTCCCCCAGTCCCCGACAGTGCCATAATAGACTTTAAAATTAAATCCGCCGCCTCACCTTCTGACTTCTCACGATGATTTACGAGTTGGAAACTTTTAAAATATATCTATATCTATATATATATATATACATCGCTCCTAAATTTTCGAATGCTTACAAAACATTTCTACCGGTTGGGGACCCCCGAGAGTCCGGGGGCCGGATAACCCATCCCAGAACGTTTCCCTTTTCTTTCCGTTTATCTCGAAACATATACAAAACTTAAAACGTTGTAAATTTAAATACGCGCCGTAGTAGACCCGGGGGTATTATGAACAAATCGCGTACGCGTAAATTTCCCTTCGAAAGTTCTGGAAGAATGGGGCCACCGCACAGGGTAAGCCTAAGATGTGGCTCACCTCTTCTATCAATTTTTAAGCAAAAACAAAGGATTTAGATACAACTCAACTCGTAAACAGTGACCCGGTGTGTTTCTTGTCATATAAAAAATAAAACTATTATCACACTATAGGTATCCGCTACTTAGCAAGTATCATTGGAATATAATAGAATGATATTTCGAAATTCCCTATAATCTTTCACCCCCATGATAACAGCTTTAGAGTTCAATTTCGAAAAAATCCTTTCTAGATACCAAGAGAAATATTGAAAATTGCTTTGAACATTTAAAAATGTCGAGCTATTTTTTGACAGAACTTACTACAGATCGTAATTGGTGCGCCTCTGGAATTAAATTAAATTTAAACCCCAATGTTGCGTCTCTGGTTAGAAATAAAACCGAATTGCCTTCAAATATGTACAGCACATGAATCAAAAGATGATTCATCACCAACTATCGAATTGTTGAGTCCGATTAGCTAGGGCATTAGATCACCCTATGAGTCATCACCACATATATTATGATTAGGGTCCAGAAATGTGTCCGGCAACGCAGGACTCGGTACTATAAAACGCTACGATAATGAAAGTAAAAATCGTATTCTTTAAGTGTCTTGTAGGTACATTATATACGCATGTATTTCGTTCCTGTGCTACATACGGCATTGACTCCTTCCCTAATACTCTCCAGAGCCCGCGTAATGCCGCGTATGCGCAGTAGTACTTTACCCCCTTTCCAGTCGGCGCGGTAACGCGGAAGTCGTATGCCCTTTATCACGCGTTACAGCAAACATTTCGAAGCCTAATTATGATCTGTCTATCACAGCCTACGCATTAACCGCCTTATTGTTTAATCTTACCTTAATATTATTGTTTTTGGCCTTTTTGTTTAATCTGCAGCGATCGTCCCCCCCCCCCAAAGGGTCAAGTAAAAACCCAAATACCCGGGGAATGCGGTTGCCGTTGGCTGTAGTGACCTTTTTTTTTTGGCTTTTTTGTTTTATCTGCAGGGATCGCCCCCCCCTTCCCCAAAGGGTCAAGTAAACACCAAATTACTCGGGGGCTTTCGGTTGCCGTTGCCGTTGCCTCTACTGACCTTTTTTTGTCTTTTTTGTTTCATCTGCATTGAGTGCCCCCCCCCCCCCAAGATAACTACTGGCTACGCCCTTGAGTAACGCACACCGAGAGAAATAAAATAGACTAGAGGGAATGCATCCCATTTACCCTGTGAGTAGTGTGATAGTGATACTAATATGGCGGCTTCGCCAGAAACAAACTTGAAATTGGCCCTGAAACATTTCATTACACATTCCATAGCCTCAAGAGGGCTTCTGCGTTCAATCATATACAGTAAGAGTTACGATATTGCGTAATTCTTACTGTATAGGAAGATATTAAATACATATTAAATAGTACATTTTTATGCCAAAGTTAGGCGAATTTACTTACGTAGAACAACTCAGCCCCTCCCCCTTCCTCTTAGCGGAAATCTAGATAGCAACGTTGCCAGGTCTAACTGTAACTCAGCATAATAGATCTTTATAAAAATTCTATATTAATAAAATGCGTTGATGTATAATCAATTAATACTTGCATATAAGCCAATTTCATTTTCAGACTGTGTTGCGTATAATAAAGATTACTCTTAAAGTTTAATCTTTCTTCAATTTAACTACTGTGAAACAATTTTACACAGCTAATATTACTTTAAATAGCTGTGAAACTATTTTAAAACGTCTAATAGGAATATTAAGTTGATGTGACAACAGTGAGACAAGACAGAAACTACGTATAGTCAAGGTTCCGGCGAGTCGAAACAGAGTCGGACTCAGGTGAATATTATTGCAAAGCGATAGTTCACAGAAAATACATCATAATACGATAGTGAATATTCGAATGAACGTACTAAGGAGCTAACTATTACACGACGGAGTGGTACATATTTAGGTGTGTTAATGTCAGTGGTCACGAAACATTAAATTTAAAAGGACTTACTCACAAAAACTCAAAGGACTTACCCACAAAAAAGGACTTACCCAAAAAAAATATTTAAAACAAAAAGTAGTATTACTTTTTGTTTTACCCACAAAAACTCAAAGGACTTACCCACAAAAAGGACTTACCCAAAAAAAATATTTAAAACAAAAAGTAGTATTACTTTTTAACTAGCCTATGATCTTTTACGGAGCATACATTTGTAACTTTTTCGTCGCTTATTAAACAGTTGCAGTTTCGTCACAACCGATTTTGTATTGTTTAATGAATTTTACCTTTAATCTGATTAAATATTAGTCTTACGTGTCTCAAAAACAGGTGTTGTGGGAACATGTACTTCGAACAGATATACCCTTAAAAACAGGAAGACATCATACCTTATTTTGTAAAATCCTAGATTCCTTCGCTACGTCGAGGTAATCCAGAATTTTATGATAAAAGGTAAGACGTGTTTATATTCCAAGGGCATACTTGTTCCAAATACCTGTTTGACAGGTATAAAAATTTTACAATTAAGACTCGAATATTTCGCCGGTTTAAAGGTAAAATTCGTTAAATAATACCAAATCAATTGTAAGAAAACTGCAATTGTCTAACAAGACACCAAGAAAGTTGCAATAATATGGGTCATTATGCTACAGTAATATTACTTTGTGTATTAAAAAGTAACAGTAAAAAGTAACTGTTGCACCAATATGACTATACGCATTCCCTCTAGTCTATTCTAAACCTAGATGGTAGCGCATCATTATAATACCTTCGTATGCCTTCAAGGCAAGACATTCACTCGCATTTTTGTAACCTGAGGTAACACCAATTCGTATTAATAACGCGCTATCAGAGGTTACTTCATTTGCTTCTAGAAATTCAGTTATTAAAATTCTATTTCGTAAAACCAAAAGTTCGTACTTCACTGTGGTGAAAAATCCCACAGTTAGACATTTTCTTAATAAAAAGAGTAATAAGAAAATTAGGTTGTATTCATCCTATTAAAATTATGTAATATATTTGCCGATCATACACGTTGCGTAATATTAAAGAAAATAACTATTTGGGAACTGGGCATCGTTAAAAGTGTTTTTAAAACAAATTGTTGTTTAAAAAATTCGTGTGAACATTATTTCTTCTCCAATAAGCAGTACATTTCAAAAAATGTTATTGTGTATTACAAACCATTTCAAAAAACATAAATGCCAAATTTCAAGACTGTAGGCTTTATAGTTCTGGAGATTTCGTGATGAGTGTGAGTGATATAGGTAGGTACACATTGGACGGCAAAATTATGGAATTAATTTATTGAAACGATATGATTTTTTTTTCACAATGTCGGAACACGTCCATTTTGTTTAGCGTCACATCGAATTTTTGGTAGTCGTTTGTTTATGAGGGATGACGTCATCAATATTTTTTTTGAAGATGGCAACCACGATATTATTTCTGTTTTTGTGATAGATCGTTTCATTGTCAAATTGACATGGTAACTTTGATACGTCATAATAATATAGCAAAAAAAGTAATTTCTAATGCATTAAAACAACAGACAGAAGTTTTTATTAAGTAGCCGTCTATCAAAATGTAAAATGGTCAGTTCTATACGGCTGTTCCGATACAAAACATTATCCGTTCTAAGTAATAGTAAACTTTTTTAGAAGTTAATTATGGCTAATTTCAGTGAAACCCAACGGATAGAATTTATAAGTCTTGTTTGATGCGAAGATAAAACGAGAACTCCAAGATGAAGACAAAAACCAGAATTGCAAGAAATAAAAAGCGAAAAAAGCAGCGCCTAAATTCACCAACGAAATAAAACGCGATGTACTGAATCACAGACGCATCCAGAGAAGTCTGTGTAGAAAGAAATATCGCAATGCAATAAGGGATTTACCATACGCAATACCGTCCGCGTCCATCAGTTGACATCGACATCGACATTTCGTGTTCCTGCCTTGTGTAGTCTGCGTAAACAAATAGAAATAGGTTATTTGTGCCTAATAGGTGCCTAAATTTGATGTAATTTTAACTGCTCTAATGTGTAAATTAAAAATTCGTATCGTTTTTGTGAATCATTTCAGATTTTACAAATTTATTGACAAGAAACGACAGAGTAGACAACAACTTATTAATTGTCCTTTTTATTGTAAAAAACAAAGTGACGCCTGTTTGAGAGCAAACATTAACAGAAGTAACCTGAAAATGATTTTATTTTATTAAATGTTCAAAATGTTCATTATTTATTTCTATACAGTAATAAAAACGGTGTTCAAATTCCTGGCGAACTTTTTGAAAACTTTCTCTCCTGATAGCCCTACACGCAGCTGTTTGATGATTTTGTAGATCTACTGATTTCAGATAACCCCAAAAGAAGAAGTCATTGGGACGGAGATCGGGAGAACTTGCATCTGTCAAGGAATGTGACATTCAACCAATCCCGTACAGGTTCAGTTGCCGAGTTGATTAATTTTATTTTCTAGTTATTCCGATTGAGGTAGTTGGATCTGCCACAAAATGTCCGAGCACTTCAATTTGGACTACCTCGTCTAAAACTCTAGGTCTGTCATTGCCCACAGAACCAGTTGCCCTAATTTTTTTGCAAAAGTTGGAGAACATAAACATGCGAATGAATTTTTATCTCGATGTTTCTCATTAAATGTTTGAGTTGTTCTTCACTGGCACCGTATATTAATTACTGGCACCGTAAATTAAAATTCAGCTCTTTCTCCTAAGCAGCTTCTAGACTGTCAAAAGGAATAACCACTGTGCAAACTGTCAAAAACAGCTAATAAATAAAATCAATATAACATTGTGCTGATCTTGGCATTAAAAATAAATCAGAAGCAGCTAAAAAAATGCCACAACATTCTTATGTGATATGATACTTTTGTTGCATTCCATTATTAAAAAACAACGCCGTTGCAAGACCATGATTAGTTTTTTACAAAAAATCAGAAGGTAAATAAATAAGTTTTTGTTAATTCTGTAGTTTCTTGCCAATAAATTTGTCAAATCTGAACGGATTCCCAAAAACAACACATTCGTGTATTCGCAACGAAAAGGGCTTTCAATTCATAGTGTATTCGCAACGATGTACACAAGTGGGGTAGTTCCATTTAAGATTTTCCTTTTGGGGTTGCTAGGGGTTACAGATATGCACATATCAAGATGAATAGAGTACCAAAAAAGGTCCCCCCCGAGAACAAAATTCGACGTGTGTCGGAGAATTCTAAAATATTTTGTGGTTCTCAAATTATAGGGGGTGAGAAGATTTCCAATAATAATAATAAAATAAAAGCAAAATGAAAAATATAAATGTAAATATAAAAATAAAATAAAGCAAAAAAATAAAAAAAAAATAAATGTGCCCCACTAAAATATCTTTGGAAATGGCTTGTAAAATATTGGCGATTTTTTATACCCATCAGATAAATTTAGTCTTCTTACATTAGTCTTTTTTTATATCGAGATCTGTAAAAGTTATGGCCTTGTTGGTAAAAGTTATAGTTTGAATTGTTATTTCACTCAATCACTTCGTTTTTGAGATTTAACAATAGCTTTATCTTGAAATGAAAATTTTACAAAATGCACAAGGATACAAAGTTTTTATATATGCACTTGGCAATTGTGAAAAAAAATACAGATCTGGAATTTTTATTTGGAAGCACTGGAGATTCTATTACAAGCATTTCAAATGCATGGAATATTGGTAGGGGTCGTAGTAGAAGATGGGCGGAGCAGACGTCAAACGTAATATATTCCCCTACAATGTTGAAGCTGACAAACTGACGAAGTCGGCACTCGGTGGCAGTGATGGGAAAGCGAGACGGGGATCGAAGTACAGCGTCGCCAGATACTGCGATGTTTACGTTTTGCGATGAGCCACTCATTTGGACTATTTATTTCATAAGTTGCATTTTTTTGGTGATTTCTAATCTACAGTAAAAAATCGATCATCATAACTTGTCATTTACTATTTTTAAGTACTATGCCGCTGGTTTGTTGGCTTGGTAACACGTAATTTGTGGTAAAACGTGAGGCAAATACGTTATGCATAACCACAGAATTGTAACATGGTGTCTTTTTTTGTATCGTCAAGACTATAAAATTGCGTTGGGCGACTTTTGCGAATTTTTCCACACCAAATCACGATAATTGTTGAAATCTGGCAACCATGTCGTCCTATTGGGTGTCGGCAGCACTGTTTACTATTTTACTAGTGTCTAGCCGGTACCAGGTCACGGGTGATCCCGACCAATGAGAAATACCTGTGTAACGCGGTGAAGGCGGCAAACTTGAAGTCAGACTTGAGCTAAACTACAAACAGCAGTTTCGCGAAGTTCAATTTCTTCCGATAACGCTGTAACAGGCTGGTCATCGTCTGAATAACAACATTTTCTACAATTTTGTAGACACCCATAAGTTTCAAACGTATTAACTATTTTGAAAATTGTAGACCTTACGGGAACCTTACGGGGGTCGATTTTCAAACGAAAACGCAAACCTGCCAATTATTATGCCGGTAAATTACCAGCGTAGTACCATTTAATAATTTGTCTATTTTCCTCGATTATATAAGCGGACATTTTTAAGGAGTATTAAACGAGAAACCAGTTTTATTCTTACGCACAGACGGCTCGAAGCCAAATAGTCGCGAAACGCGGACTTGGTCGACTCGAGACGCCGAAGGCGGAGGTAGACAGTAGGGGCAATAAGGTCGTGTAGTTTCTGATAGGTGATGATTTGGCAATATTTTGTGGACGGTATTATTTTAGGTATTATCTTAGCATTTCATATTTTTCCAAATTGAAGTTCCACACGTGTATATTTCGCAAACATTTTGCAAGTCGTTTTCAAGATCTTTAGGTGGAGCACGTCCAATTTTTTTTTTGAAAATTTCGTTTAAAGTTTTTTCGGTATAATAGGCCATCGGTATAATCGAAGCCAAATAGTCTTCTACGTATGTAGGTCTAGTAATCACTTCCTAAAATATGATGTGGGTCCCATATACAAAAAATAAGAGAATGCCTCTATACAAAAACAAGAGAATATAAATTTCCACTAAGAGCCATTGTTTAACTGTAAGTTTTATGACAATGTTATAAATGGCTTTTCCAAATAACTAGGCAAACGCCATTTTTTTTATTTTGTTGTATTGTTTTTACCTACCCTGACTTGATTGACACTGCACTGCATAATACATGCTGAAGGTTTGTATTTAACATTAAACGATATGACCCTATTATACCAAAACATAATCTTCTCTCTTCAAAAAAAAAAAAACGTCTCACATGCAGCTACATTGTCATTTGCAGAGACTTCTTCCAGGTAAAGCCGTACCTGTTGATTTGTTTAACGTTTCGCTGCTCATGATTTCAGATTCTTCAGATAGTTTTCTGAAGATTGTTGGTATTGTGCGTTGGTTGGTGGGTTCTCATTGTAAATCCATTCAGGTTCCGGCTCATTGGTTGTGTATATCCGTTGCAGTTCATTGAGTTTATGCTTAGTTGCATTTAGCACCATTTTCTTTGTGTTACTTATGTAGTTTATCTCCGTTCTCTCTACTGAAGTCATTCGTCGTTCTTGTTATTTCTATTGACTGCCTAGAATAGTATCGCGTACTTCTAGCCAACACCACATCTTTAGGTAATCACAACAATAACTATGAAAAAAATGTGTTCGTTTCGGTTTTCAGGGGATGTCACGATGTCACATACCTATCATCAGTCTAAAAAAGCCTTATTACTCTTGAAAATCGATGTTGCTCCAAGTAACCGTCTCAATTTTTAGAGGTTCTCTGGTCTTAATCGAGGGTAAACGGCGACGTATATCACCCCATGTTTTACCTCCGCCCGCTCCTCTTATTCCCGACTATATTTACGAAATAGTATTAATATCTTGTAAAGTGTAATTACTTTGGTGGCGGCGGCGGCAGTGGAGGCAGGTTGATGTTACTATATTACACGCTTAACTCTGCCTTAACTTATTCACACGCGGAGACACGAAATTAACAACATGAAGACAGCTGATTTATGCACTCAGCCGGTCTCAGCACTTTCAAATTATATACTCAACCGAGCCGGTTGCGTGTGTCTCACCAGCCAGGAGACATATTACAACGAAAATTAACCGCATACGGTGTAATGCTAATTTATAAATGCCTATCTTCGTAAGCCCGATTTGCAGTAAATTGTGGTATCGTGCATGCGGCTGTTGCTGTCGAAATTAGGGGTTAGAGGGCACGAGTGCGCGGACTTACCCCGTGGCAAGGGTTAGGGACCATCATTATTATTCGATTAATCACGTGTATTAATACGACGCGCCATCTCTGCAGTAAAGAACCTAAACACTAGCCACCAGTTTTCTTCTTCTTCTTCTTTTTCTTCTTCTTCTTGGGAGACACCACAGTTCAAAGTCAAATAGGCCTTTCCGATTTTTCTCTTTCGTGCACTTAGAAGTTTCTCAGCATCCTTCCTCACACTGTCATACCACAGCATTTTTGGCTTTCCCTGTAGTCCTCTTTTTTTTTTATATATCTTGGAGCACAACTGGAACCTTCGACATAGAACGACGCGCCACCTCTGCAGTAAAGAACCTAAAGACTCGCCACCAGATTATTTCTTCTTCTTCTACTTTTCTTCTTCTTCTTCTTCTTCGGAAACTCTACAGTTCAAAGTCAAAGAGACCTCTCCGATTTTTCTCTTCCATGCAGTTAGAAGTTTCTCAACATCCTTTCTCACGCTCTCATACCATCGCATTCTTGACTTTCCTATATACCTCTTATCACGAAGTACATTGTTTAGATTCTTTTGAGACTATCTTCTGAATCTTGAGACTGAATAATTTTGATATATCTTGGAGCAGAACTGGAACCTTCGACATAGAAACACATTTTTTCACTTAACACAGAAATATTACATTTATCCTTAACACGCGAGTTTCGCCAACCATCTTCATGACATGAATAAAACAAAGTTGATGTTTTAGTTCACCACCGAAACGCAGAAATTTAGTTGTATGTATATTAACCAGAATAGTGGACTCTTCGGTATCGGGATATTGTTTTTATTCGCGCTACTATTAAATGTAACAATGTATGCCTTGTGGATTTAGCTGTTTGCTGTCTGTTAGTTTTCGTATTGGTTTTAATCAGTTAACGTCTATAATATGATTGTTTTCATAAACATATGAATCTTTACAATATTTTTCTGTTTTGTACGTATTTATATTATATGTATAATATATTTTTAAGGCATTTACCATTCATGACGATTTTTAAAAATTTTATCTAATCCACTGGTGAATTTAGGCAAGGTAACACAACAAATATTGAATTTTGAGCGTATTTCCGAAAATATATGGAACTAAACAGATTTTTCTAAAATACATATTTTATTAGTAATTGTTTTGTTAGTTGTTCTCGGTAACCATTACTCTAAGCTAAATCCTTATTTTTTTCTCACTTTAAAACATATTTTTTACATTTTTACTGATTGTGAAAGAGGAGCTTAATGTTGAATTAGAAACAGGAAACTTGATATTTTATATTTAAACAATTAATGTAAATCATTCGAGATAAATTCATATCTGAGAGTAGCGGTACTGGGACTAGGAACATTATCAAGGGGAACTGATATGTGTGACTTATCTCACAGACAAATATGAACCAAAAACTCGGAAACTTGGAAACAATATTTTATAAAATATTTTTTCTGTATCAACAATCGTGAAAATGTTATTAGCATAGCCAAACCGAATCCTGTATGAAGAAATACTCAAACGTTTCCGATCAAAATTTGCTCATAAACAGATTAGCAATAACAGTGATAAAGAATATCAGGATGAAGGAATGACAAAGGAAAATTCCTTGTCACTATTCATTACTAGTCCGATCATAGGTACATACCGTTCAAAATGTTGTTTTAGATGTGCAGACTTACGACGTCAACGTCATATCCTCTGGTTCAGTCTATACTTACTAGAGATAGCACTAAACCATAATAGTCAGGGCCGCACTTAGTACATACATCACTGAGAAATACGAATAGATATATTTAAACAACCTGGCAACACTAAAAACATGTACGTGTCATAGACATATTTATTTTTTACTGTTGATCATACTGCCTTATGAACCTCTAGCACAAATTTTTGACGGATATACTGCGCTAGGTATATCCCATTGTGGAAAATAGGAGTTTTTACGCGAGTAAGAATTGGTAACAGTTTTTGCAACAACCTGTAACAGAAGAGGGCAAAGAGGAATAAAATCTAATTACATCTTATAACCTGTTAACCTTAACCAATTAGGTTTACTGTAGCTGATATTTGTTTGTGTGTATGAATGAGTTAGCAATTTGGGTTAACCTGCATATATGTCTTATATATTTGTGAAACTTATAACATTAATAGAAATAACTCCAAACAAAGTGAGATTGCGTTGCCATTTGAAGATGGACTATTTCTTATATAATTTATTTTGGTGAGGATATAATTGTTATCGACAGTAAATGACAAAGCAATCAGACAAAGAAAGAACAATAACGCAAAGGTTATAATTTATTACAGCTGCTACATCGTGAAAAAAGCCTCATATTTCTTCCAAAACATAAGGAAATGCGGACTGACCAGAAAGTTAAAAGACAAATTTCACACATAAATAATAAAATTGCGATTTTGGAATACTGCGCTATTATTGCGTTCTTTTGTGCGTTGTGCTTCTTGATCATAACAAAAATTATGTTTATGTCACCCACTTAAATGTTTTTCGCACACTATATAATATATCATGCTCCCATCCACTTTTAAGTCCGCTATACTCTCAAAAATCTCTAAACAAATGATGCGATGGCCGCGTTTTTTTTAATCAGCAAAAAACTACAAGTAAGTAACATCACCTCACCACAATCTCTATGAACTGTCCGACTCTGTCTTTAATATTTTAGTGCTCTGATACTGTGGAATACAAACTATCTAACTGTATCATACACACATTATATTTACCTTAGTGTTACACTATTTCTATTGTATTACAGCTTTGACAGCTTTCTAAGGCACAATAGCGGATTTAACAATTCTTCTCCATATACTTGTTTGCGAAAAATGTTTCTTGGGCCTCTCAGTTTTTAACACTGCCCGCTTCTCCACTGTCAGTGATTACTTTACTCCTTTTTCCTTATTTTGCCGCCCGCCCTACTTTATATCAAAATTAGAATATAGAGAAATCCAGTACTGCTAAGACCCTAGAAAAACGTCTTACATTTTGTTCTCGTTCTTTTTTTTTTGTTGAATAGAATATTTTACCAGAATTTCATTTTCACCATTGTTATATTTTCTTAACAGTAGAAAATGCGTTGATCTAGATTGGTTTTCAAAGTTGAAAACGCTTCATGAACTTACTCTATTCATTTTCAAGTGATTAGAAAATTCCAAAAGAAAGAAGTCCCTTTTAATGTAATGGAATAACCCAGATTCACCGAAGTGGCGCTTCATCCAAAAATATCGCTGTGAAATTATTTTATATTGGTAATTATGAGGCTTATTGTTACATACTGTAATTTTGTACAACTAATCGATAGGGTTTATAATATCTATAATTTGTGAATTTGAGATTGGAACATAGAATAGCGCAAAATTGAAATATATGCGTGTAAAAAATAACTCCAACACTGAAAAATAACTCCAAATGTGTGTCAAAATATCTTAATCGAGTTATCGCTCATTCTGAAATGCTTACATATCTGTTAAGTAAGTAATATGTTTTAATTATTATTATTAATTTTCATTTAAACACAATGACGTACCACATGAAACTTAAATGTTAATGATATTACCTAATTCTGAATTAGAGCAACGCTGTACGCCATTAAAATGTACTTAGATAGAGGCATGTGGACAATAATTCGGTATTTCGTGACCCCAATATGCACATTTACGGGAATAATTACCGATATATCATGCATTAGAGTTAGACAATATTCATACTACACAGTCATTAATTTTCGGTGAGATGAGAGAGCAACACAAAATTAGGTATAATTTTGTTGTTTCACTCTGCTTATCTATAGCCGTTTCAGTCAATGCAATGGTTATTTTGGCACACGAAATATATATTTCTCTGTCTAATTGAAAGTACATATTTCAATTACGTTAAAACCATTCTATATATTTTTTTATAATTAATACAGAGTTCATAACTAGACAATGGTTGAAAAATGTTAGTGGTCGAAGTATTATGGACTTGGGCTTGTATATTTTGAAGGCTTTTAATAAATTGTTTCGACAATTTTCAATAATCATATACGGGTCTCATAATTATGTTAAAATTTTTAAATGGTCTTTTCTACAGGTGATTTTAAAAAGTGGTCCTTCATGTATACTTATTTAATTAGTTCTCTTCCTACAAATTTATTCACACACACAGGGCGAGCCAAAAAATATATTTTTAATTTTTTATTTCAATAACGGAATAACGCTTTAAGGCGGTATTCTAGTCTAGAGGCATGAATTTCTGGAGGTTTTTGAAGCTCTGTACAAACGAAACAAAACATATTTTTACTATCCATTTTTTTTATTGATATTTTAAAATAACATAAAAAATTAACTGAAAAAAAAGACTCAAAATTGACAAAGTTATGAGCTGGCAAAGTGGGGGGTCCAAAAAAGGGTGTCCTGGCGTGCATGATTTCAACCCTTCTGGTCATCTGAAACAATAAAGCCGAACGGATTCTTAATTAATATAGATGCCCCTATAGCCCGAACCTTGGAAGTCAAAAAAAAATTCATAAAATGGCGGCCGTTTGAAAAAAATATTTTTTTTGCATGTTTTTTTAACAATTCCGATTTTTCTAAAAATAGTAAAATTAAAAATTTTGACCTGAACGTGCTTGAGGCGATAGAGGAGTGTATAAAGAACATTCACGCCAAATTTCAAATAAATCGGTTCATTAGAACTTGAGATATCGTGCACGCCAACTCGAAAAAGTAGTTTTGAGAAAAACGCGTTTAAAGTTTTGAGACAAGTTTCCGGCAATTTTACTCAGTTAGCACGTCCATGTTGCTTGAAGGCTGGCTCAAAACTAATTTGAAATAAATACGAAGACGAAAAGATTCCGACTAAATACGTTTCGTGTTTCATAAGTACTCGGGCAGCGTCTACCGTCTATTATTCATTTGTTCCGGTCGGACCGGAGCCGATGACGCGTCACAAAAATGGCTGTAACTCATAAAATAATTGAAATTTTGAAAAAATCCTTTAAGGGCACATTCTTAAATGTCTTAACTTTTGGAAATATGAAAGGATTTTTTTCGGTTTTTTCAAATTTGTAGACTAGAATACCCCCTTAACTTAAGAATATGAGGTTTTGTGTGTCTTTTGATAACCGAAGGTCATTTTTATTTTCCTTGTCTACCCGTATAGGGTTGAAAGAGGCAACCCTTATTCATTTTTGTGTCAACTTTTTGTGTGTTAATTTTTAACACTACAGAAATATCCACGATATGCCACAGTTCTTCTAAAAAAATTACCTCTTTATATTCTTTCGAATATGCAACAGTTTTCAAGGAAAAAACTAAACTCGTTTTATTGTCCCGTTTAAAAGTGAATATAAATTAGTAAAAAATGCATAGTAGGCATGTGTTTCTTTAATGTAATAATAGTATTTGGTATTTTCCAATGTTAATGTGTAGTTCTATTTATTTTTCTTCACAAAACTAATTACTAACGTACATTAGACAAATGTCAAATACATTGTAAAATGTAATTAAAACTCACACATATACCAATTTATATTCACAGTTTAAATAGGACAATACAACAAGTTTAATTGTTTTATGGCTGTAGCCTATTTGAAAAAAATAGAAGGAGGTAAAAAACGTTTTAAAAGAGCTGTGCTATATCGTGCATATTTTTGTAGTGTTAAAAATTAACCCACAAAAAAGTTATGACTCAAAATATATAGGGGTTGCTTATTTCAACACCACATGGATACAGAAGGAAAATAAAAACATTAGCCTAAGATCTCATTATATTAGTAAGACACATACCTAATCTCAAAAGACAAAAATTAAAAATACAGACTCTACTTGCAACAGACTCTAATCGAAAAAATTTATATGAAGGACCCCTCTTAAAATCACCTGTACAACACACCGTCACAAAGTTTTAATACAATGATGGAACACCCTGTATATGACAGTAAACGGTAAAAAAAAATGTAACTCGGGAAAAAAATCGTAATTGATATGGGAATCGTAATCAACGTTTGCGGGATATCCCTGTTTACAATACAAAGTAACCAGCTCTCGATCAGTATACAATAACGTTTTATACGGATAAAAAATTAATAAAACCATTTTTTAATGCATAACATTACTTAATATTTTATTTATGACATACAATATACACGGTGGATATAAAAATTTTGAAATGTTACGTAATATAGAGTCGATACGTTCTATGTAACTCAAATATTTTGAGATATCTGGGAACTCCGGTTATACAGGAAGTAACTGTCAACTTGCTTATTTTAAATGGAATACCCTGTATATTACAACATTTTTTTTTATTATATGGGAATCTAAATAAATTTCGTGTATAATGTCTTATACCTTGTATTAAATAGTTAAAATCACAAATGACAGATGTTTTAAGGAATGTAATTGTAAAAAAAAATTAACACAAGGAGAACATGGTAAAATCGTCAATTGTTTATTGCAAAATTAGTTATTTATTAATAAATTAATTTTTTTCCATGTGTGCGATATGTCTTTTGATTCTGCAACTAATTCTGTACACGGCATTAGATGTTCGTTATCTTTTATCAATTAGTCGCTGAGAAATTGACATTTAAAAAAAAGCGTCTGAAAATTCATTTGTTTATAACTTTTGGGATAATCAATTTCAGATATAAACCGTTCGAAATCTTCAATTAAAAGTATTAAATTCAACCAGTCGATTTTTAGTGGCCCACTTCAGAAAGCTTGACTCAATATACACGGTGGAGACTTTAACTGGAATATATTCGCAGCGGGGTGGTGAATGATTTTTCAAAAAACTTTTCGACACGTCAACTTTTAAATGTATTTACCTACATTTTGCAAGTAATATGAAAAATATAGCCCTTCAGGGGTGGCTGAAACCACCCTCGACATGATTTTATCAAATGCAACCCTATGGCTTGTGACCCCTCATTGTAAAGGTGGTGAAAAGAGGAATCCAACGCACTGATCAAATTTTAATTTTTAGTATTTTTGTAGGGTTGCATACAATTAAAACAATTTAAAAATTAAATTTATTTTCAACGTAACAATTGTTCAAAATGTGCACCATTCACTTGTTGGAAGCATCCCAGTCTGTGGTAGGTTTCGTCCCTTACATTATGCAACATTTGCGGTGTTATTTTTCCGATTTCCTCTCTTATCCTTTTCTGCAGATCTGCTATGTTGTTGGGTTTCTGAATGTAAACCCTACTTTTAAGATGTCCCCACAAAAGAAATCCAGTGGTGTAAGATCTGGAGATCTTGCTGGCCACTCAATATTACCTCGCCTCCCAATCCACCTACCGGGAAAAATTCTGTCCAGATACTGACGAACAATGGCAGCATAGTGTGGTGGGGCCCCATCTTGCTGAAACCATAACCTCTCGTCGGTCAGGTTGGGGTTTAAGGGGTTTGAAATAAATGACATAGCACTGGCATTAGTTCGTGCTGGAGTAAACGCAAGTATCTTGCTCCATTAAGAGTGTCATCAAAGAAAAATGGTCCTACAATTATATCTTGTATTATTCCGGCCCACACATTAGTTTTCTGTGGGCGCTGAGTATGAAGTTCCCTCATCCAATGGGGGTTCTCTTCAGCCCAGTAACGACAATTTTGGCGATTTACGTGCATATTTAATGTAAAAGTAGCCTCGCAAAATTCCAACCGTCGATCTGGATCATCTTCAAGTAGCTCTTGAACAGCTTGCATTTTATATGGGCGTTTTTTCTCATATTTAAGTATTTTTAAAACTGTTTTGTGATTAAGATTACTATCACGGGCCAGTTGACGGGCTGGTGTGATTGGATTTTCTTCTAGAGCAAGCAACAAATTCAACTTCGTGTCGTCATCAACAACAGCCTGCCTCTTACTCGGTACTTTCCCTGACATGACCCATCTCTCGATATTGTGCCTCAATTTTACTAATGGTACCTTGATTTAGTGGTGGCAAGTCAGGATGCGTTTTTCGAAACAAGCGAACAACTTCGCATTGAGTTCGCGCCCTATCACCATATCTAATCATCATCAAAATTTCGATTTTTAGTGATTCAGTTAAATAAGACATTTTCACCAATTTGAAATAACACTTCGTTTCAAACTCTGAATACAGCATACAAACTAAATTACTTTTGCGGCCGTGTTAAAACACTAGCAAAAAAATAACAAATATTAGTTGTGGCAAAAAATTGCTCGGAATTTTTTGTGGGGACATATGAGAAGTAAGGTTTACATTCCAAAACTAAACAACACACATTTTGAGTACGAAATTGTTGCGTAGAAAATAAATTAAACTATAAAATTACGTTTTAATTGTATGCAACACTACAAACATACTAAAAATTAAAATTTGATCAGTGCGTTGGATTCCCCTTTCCACCAGCTTTACAATGAGGGGTCACAAGCCATAGGGTTGCATTTGAAAAAATAATGTCGAGGGTGGTTTCAGCCACCCTTGAAGGGCTAGATTTTTCACATTACTTGCAACATGTAGGTAAATGTAGGTAAATACATTTAAAAGTTGATTTTTTCACCGATTCTACATATGTTTTTTGTTTATGATTATTTGTAGGTACGAACAGCTGATTGCATTGACGCAGAGTTCCTTATTGATTTACAAAATGGCTGCTGTTCAAATCCGCCGAAATAGGCGGAGTAGGGACTATTCTACGTTCTCCATTAGTATACATATCAGTGACAATTATATTTTACATACTTAAGTTAACGGCAGCATCGGTACTATACAGTACGAGGTTTGTCCGTAAAATACGTATAAAAGTGGAATAATAACTTTATCTTACAATTATTCAGGTATTTCAATATAGTCCTCTTCAAAGTACTCCCCCTGAGACAAGATGCACTTCTGCCAACGCCGTTTCCATTGTTGATAGGATCGCTGAAAGTCTTCAGTTGTGAGGCTCTTCAGTTGCCGTGTCGTTGCTGCCTTGATGGCTTCCACATCCCCAAGTACCGCCCCCGAAGCACCACTTTGCATTTCGGGAACAGGAAGAAGTCGCAAGGGGCTAAATCGGGTGAATAAGGCGGGTGTTCTGTCACGGTGATCGAGCTTTGGGCCAAAAACTCACGCACAACGAGCGACGTGTGAGCGGGCGCATTGTCGTGATGAAGGATCCACCTGCCACCTTGTGCCAAATCCGGTCGAACTCGGGCCACACGAGCTCTGAGACGTGACAGATCTTCAGCTATCATTCTAACTGTCAATCGACGGTCTTTAAGAACACAAGCCCGAATTCGTTCAACATTTTCCTCACAATTCGATGTGGAGGGGCGTCCTGGGCGAGGGTCATCTTTCACCTCTTATCGGCCCTCCCGGAACCTTTTTAACCACTTGTTTACGGTTGGTTCCTTCAGAGAATTATCTCCGTAAACTTGTTGCAAATACTCAAAATGTCACGGCCATTCTTGCCTAGCTTTGCGAGAAACTTGATGTTGATGCGCTGTTCCTCAATCCGAGAGAGCTCCATGCCGACGGCAGGCAAAAAAAGGGTTACTTTCAACAAGCAGATGTAAACTCCTACTTACTCGTAGAGCGCTCTGGCGCGAACTGAGCGTTGAGGGGACTGCATAGTCCGGACAAACCTCGTAAGTGTTACCATGCTGCGTACATAGGTGGATATTAAATACATATTAAATGGCACATTTTTATGTCAAAGTTAGGCGAATTTACTTACGTACAACGTACAACAACCCCCCTTAGCGGAAATTTAGACGTTGCCAGATCTAACTGTAACTCTGCATAATAGGTCTTTATATTAGTTTTGAAAATTATCGAGATTAGAAAACAGACGGAATAGGTTTTTATAAAAACCCTATGTTTATAAAACTGCATTGATGTACGATTAATTAATATAAGTCAGTTTCATTTTCAGACTGTGTTGCGTATACTAGTTTACTGTTATCTTTTTTCAACTTAATTACTATGAAAAAAATTTAAACAGATAATATTACTTTAAACAGCTGAGCTGTAAAACAATTTTTAAAATGTCTAATATGAATATTATGTTGATGTGACAATAGCGAAACAAGACAGAAACTAAAATACGGACAGTAAAACTTCCGGCGAGTCGAAACAGAGTCGGACTCAGGACTACTTTCAACTCGGACAGTCGGACTATTATTGCAAAGCGGTAGTTCACAGAAAATACATCATAATACAATAGTGAATATTCGAATAAACGTACTAGGTAGCTAATTATTACACGACGGAGTGGTATTCAGGTATCGTAATGTCAGTGGTCACGAAAAATGAAACCTAAAAGATCTTACCCACAAAAACTTACCCATAAAATGTTTAATACGAAAAGTAATATTACTTTTTAACTAGCGTATGATCTCTTTTGCAACTTTTTTCGTCTCTTGCAGTTTCGTTACAGCTGATACCTTATCGTAAAATTCTAAATACCGACGCTACATCGAGGCATCCAGAATTTTAGGATTAACAGGTATGATGTGTTCATATTCCAAGGGCAAACCTGTTCCAAATACCTGTTCGGCAGGTATAAACATTTGGCAAGTAAGACTCGAATATTTCATCAGTTTAAAGGTAAAATTCATTATAAAGGTAAATCCAAATCAATTGTAAGAGGTTCTATGAAATGATATGTATTTCGGAAACGATTCCGAGTCGGATGTTTCGACTCTTAATAGTGGGTCAAACATGTTGTCGGTATTATTCACGTCAGCCCGAAGCCATGCACCGGAATGGTTCGGCCGAAGCGAACTCGAAAGCAAGATATCTGCCAAGTATGATAAACTTTACACCTGTTTTTATGTGCAAAAATATTGTTTTGAAATTAACATACACAAAAATGATCCTGTAGATCTACCGGATCTGTGGTGGACCTTTGAGCTTTCAAGCTCCGTAGCCACCAAAGTATTGATTTTCGATCTTAGTGCCCATTGAGACTTTTGCATGGGATGACGAAACCTAAAACATATCCAAAATTCAGTCGATTTGACCGAAACCCAATTTCCATAAGATTATTGCGGGGTCCTTTAGAAATAGACTAGTAGGTTGATATTATTGTTATGTGGATATTTTAGTAGACCAAATAACATTTTGGGAATCGGCCATAGCTTTTGCAATAATGAAAATAAAAAAAAAGGAACAAAAAAAATTCCTAGTCATAAAAAATGTATATCGCTAAAAAAAGCTACGATATATTTGCTATATTGCTATGCTATATTTTTTATTTGTGTCATAAAAGACAGAAGCTTCTGGCTTTAGTAAAGGCAAGTAAATTGATACTCTACAGAAATTATATTAATTTTTTTTAAATATTCAAAATATAAAAACAGTTAAATAGAAACAGAACTCATGAGTAGGTAGTGGACCTCTGTAATGGTAAAGTAAAAAAAGGTATGTTGTTAAAAAATTATTGAGGCATAGGCGTCGCAATGCTTAGCGTCGTTAAGACTTATTTTTTATTATTGCCTCAATTTTGAGTGAAGGCGAGTAAAAGTAATTTATTTACCTTTCACAAAAATTAATTTCTCTCAGCCGTTTCTGACAAAAAAATCACTTCCTTAGGTAAATCGATCACCTATCAATCGATCACAGAAAATGGTTAAGTACGGCTTAACCAGTTTCTTGAACACTCTATATTTCAAGCCAAGCTCAATTTATGTTTTTAACGCTAATTTTCACATTTAAAATTTAATAACTTTATTGACTTCACAGATATTTATGTGGTTTATATATCTGAAATTTTTAGGAAACAAATTTTGGTAGTGTTCCAAGTCATATTCAAAATAAGTGGTGGGAACTTTTTCACCTCTGGAAACTTTTTAAAGGACGGCTTTTGTCAGAAAAATCTGAAAAAATCCGCCAAATACACTATGTTAAGTTGCATCTTTCTCAATTTTTATATAAGCGTTTTGATAAACCGATTTTTTTGGTTTCCGATTTTCTATTATATAACCTTTAAAATAAATGGTTTAACATTTAATAATTTATAAACGTCCAGTATAACCAGTAATACAAAAAAAAAACAGTTCTTATGAAAATAAATAAACTTGGTGCAGGAGCACTTCACCCATGGTTCTCCAGCTATAGCCTTTACCTTTCAAAATCAAGTAGTATAAAAATCGAATATACATAGATTTTAAACAGATCACACTATTTTATACTTATATATGTACTATAATGTTTATTGATTTTAAAATAATTGTAGAAGTAACATTTTCACAGACTTGGTTTTTAAATTGTATCAGGAAATGAATGCAGGTAATTTGCTTTACAAAGAGAACGCGCTATTGTGGGTAAATTTTTAATAACCCATTATAATAAGACGGAAAACAGTGCACCGCTCGAAGTTGTAGAGAAGTGGTCGGCTGAAATTTGTATGCTCCTCCAGGGAATCTCTTAGTAAATTTATACGTCAGCATATGATGGATCTTAGGAAGTTAGCTATTAAATCATGGAGACATGCAACGTTTGTTACTCTCTCAAAATAGGACTCGCCATATAATATGCAGCAGATTCAATTACATAACTCGGCATGGTTGGATGCTACCAAGCCAAGTGTTTTATTTCAAAACAATTGTTACAACTATTCGCTTTGTAATACGAGTTGTGTAATTTCCTACTGCTGATAAACAGTCGAATCAACATTTTTATTTGTTGAAGTGAATGAAATATACAGTACGCGTCACCCTAATGCGTACATAGCAGAATGAAGGGGACTTGATAAGTTTCTTTGTTGAGTAGACGTCACCACCACCTAAACATGAGGTGGGAACCAATCGCGATCCAATCGCTAGCGCAGGCCTACGGTAGGCATCCGGCTTGTCGATGGAGCTGTTTGGGTTGAAATTTGAAATAGCATTTTATATTTTATTTTGGTCTAATTAATGATTAGCACCGCTGTAGATGTAGATCTACAGGTCTCAATGGGCACTAAGCTCGAAAATCAATACTTTGGTGGCTACGGAGCTTGAAAGCTCAAAGGTCCACCACAGATTTACTTATTTTTTCGATTTTAACGTCTAAGTTTATGTTTTTGAGGTTGCTAAATTCAAATCCGATGTCCAAATTGTCCAAATTGACACGTGACAGCTGTCAATTAGCAGTCAAAGTGCCTTAAAAAATGCAAATCTTATTTTTTATGTTATAAGTTTATGCTGTTTAGGTAACTCAGTTCATGTATAATGTGAATACAATAATTCGACAATTGGCGCTGTCAACAGGCTGTCAGCTAGCTGTCAAAGTGCAATAACAAAGGGCAAATCTTATTTTTTTGTTATGACTTTATGCTTTTTAGGTAACTCAGTTCATACATGATGTGAATACATAATTCGACAATTGGCAGCTATCAACAGGCTGTCAAATAGCAGTTATAAAACAAAAATCTTCAGTTTTTGTTATAACTTTATGTTTTTTAGGTCGCTGAATTTGAATATGATGTTAGTTTTACGAAATTGAAAGTTGGCAGCTGTCAACTAGCTGTCAAATAACGAACGAAAAATAAAAAAAAAATTAATTAATAAAAATTAATTTCAGCACCGTGAAAACATTTTAACAAAATATATATTATTATATATATTTTGTTAAAATTATAACAAAAACTGAAGATTTTTGTTTTATAACTGCTATTTGACAGCCTGTTGATAGCTGCCAATTGTCGAATTATTGTATACACATCATGTATGACCTGAGTTACCTAAAAAGCATAGTCATAACAAAAAAAAATAAGATTTGCACTTTGTTATTGCACTTTGACAGCTAGCTGACAGCCTGTTGACAGCTGCCAATTGTCGAATTTATTGTATTCACATTATACCTGAACTGAGATACCTAAACAGCATAAACTCATAACATAAAAATAAGATTTGCACTTTTTTAAGGCACTTTGACAGCTAATTGACAGCTGTCACGCGTCAATTTGGACAATTTGACATCGGATTTGAATTTAGCAACCTCAAAAACATAAACTTAGATTTTAAAATCGAAAAAATAAGTTATTTAAAAATCTATAAAGACCACGAATAAATAAATATGTGGTGGAACTTTGGAGCTTTCAAGCTCCGTAGCAGCCAAAGTGTTGATTTTCGAGCTTTATGCCCATTGAAACTTTTGCATGGGATGACGAAGCCTAAAATATATCCAAAATTCAGACGATTTGACCGAAACCCAATTTCCATAAGATTATTGCGGGGTCCTTTCACACCATTGGGAACCAATTCTAATGCAAATAAGAACTGAGTAATAAACCGTATTCAACTTTAAAAATCCCAGGCGTTAACTCTTGCATGTTCAACATTTTGTAATCGTAAAATTTATTGCGTTTTAAAAGTATCTCATTTTGTTTCAAATTAAGTTTTCTTGATACCGCTCTGATTGTTACTTTAGGAGAAGTGTGAAAGTGTGTAATGAACAGTTTTTAGCTTAACTTTATGGTGAAAAATGAAGTAAATGTGATGCAACCTGTGAAAAGGTACCAGATGTCGGGAAAGTGAATTTTGCGCTACATCTCAAAACGTAGGTTTCAAGTCGAAAAATACGAATTCCGGATTTCAACGGATATATGTAGGCGCTAGACATATCTGGCAACCATGTACAGTAGAAGTAAGTCGTTGGAATATAGCAATAAAAGACGAGATATCGACTTTTTCGTGTACAGTTCTGTTCCAAAACTTTAAATGTGTTTTTCTCAAAATTACGATTTTACATATTGAAACTTTACCTGCTTTCAGTTCAAGCAATATTAACGCTGGATAATTCTTAAAAAAAAAAAAACAAGCGAAATTTATGCTCTATCGAAATCTGACCCCCACCTCAAAAGAGTTTTTCCGAAATCTGGTACCTTTTCACAGGTTGCGTCACAAATACATACATATTTATTAAAGTAATTGTTTGTGTTTTGACGAAGCAAAAAATCACCGCTGTCTGTGTTGAATTAGGCAGAACTATTTTCAGAAAAGTAACTTCAATGAATTAAGAAACATTATAAGTTGTATTTAAATAACAATGATTTGAACATTTATTAAATAATTAACCTTATTTTTAAATACTTGTTATTTTATTTACTTACATATTTGTAAATATCTCATTCAGTTAGGGCATTTGTATGTATATTGTTTATTGTTTATGTTCATGTATCTAAAGATATCTGTTTATTATAAATTATATAATATTGAATCTATTAAAACCTAGGATTTATATATATTTTGTTGTAAATGAAAATACATTTACGTATGTACAGTTACTTGCAAACGTATTCGAATCCTGAATTGATGTGTAAAGAAATTAACAGCATTTTTATAGCTGTAAGGAAAATTGCATGTAATAAATATATTTACAAACACACTATATCAGCAATACATAAATGAAGTTTTAGATTCATATTGCATTAAATACCTACATACAAAAATATTTCATTTTAAGAATGGCAATATCTACGCAGCAAAAGTATTAGTACTGCGCATGACCTCAGTGTCCCAGGTATAACGGTGAGACCAAAGTTGTTAAGACTTCAGACACAGTTTTCAGTTATACATTCAGACGTAAGAGTGTAAACAACTGTATTTTGTGTGAATCTGTTAAAATATTTCTAATTATAATGTGATGTAAATCAGAAACAACAGCACAGGAGAGACAAAAGGCAGTACAATGGCTTTTGGAAGGAAAATCATATAAAGAAATATGTGATTTGTTAAAAAGAAGCAAAAAGTACTGTACAATATATTATAAAAAGATATGACGAAAATCAAATAGTTTCCAATATGCCTTGAAAGGGCCGTCCAAGACTATTAACTTCTCGAGAAGAGAAGGCAATAGTGCGTGAAATAAAAAATGCCCTTCTACAATTGCCCCAAAATTGGCGGTATTAGTAAATAATCGTTTTAAAAGCAAGTAAGTGCAGATGCCTGCCGCCGGATTTTAAAAAGGCACGATCTGCATGGTAGAGTATCTAGGAAAAAGCCCTTTATTAGTAAAGTAAATCGTCTAAAACGATTAAAATTTGCCAAAAAGTATTTTTGCAAGGATCACATCTTTTGGGAACGAGTTTGATTTACTGATGAGAATAAGTTCAATATTTTTCAGTCGGACGACAGACGATTAGTGTGGCGTAAGG
The DNA here is from genome assembly GCA_029963805.1 of Aromia moschata. Taxonomy (NCBI): domain Eukaryota; kingdom Metazoa; phylum Arthropoda; class Insecta; order Coleoptera; family Cerambycidae; genus Aromia; species Aromia moschata. The sequence goes on along the minus strand of JAPWTK010000074.1, from coordinate 1,217,844 downwards.
TAAACGCTGAGTTTGAAACGAAAAATTTGTGTCCAACTTTTAAGTATGGTGGCGGTTTAATGATGATGTGGGAAGTATGAGTATGAGTGCGAGTGTCACAGGGAAGTTAGTTTTTATTGATGGCATTATGACTAAATTTACGTACTTAAACCTATTAAAAACAAATTGAATCTAGGAAATAATTCTTGGTTCCAACAAGACAACGATCCAAAACACACTGCTTACATAATGAGTCAATGGATTGTATACAACACTCCCCATCAGTTAATTACACCCCTCAAAGCCCTGATTTAAATGCAATTGAGCATTTATGGTCGGAAATGAAATGACAGTTACAAAATTTTGAAATAAGAGATAAAAACACATTTAAACTGATATCACACAAAAATTGGTAGCAAGTATGCCTAAACGTTTGGAGGCTGTGATCGCAGCTAAAGGTGGACCAACCAAATACTAACTTGGCCAATTTCACCAAAAAATCCTGTACGAATACTTTTGCTACCCGTGATTTTGCAATAGAGAATAATTTAGCTTTAATTTTCTAAACAGTAAATGATATGAAGTTCAAGTTTAATTTATGTAATACTTACACATGTATGTTTATAATAAAAATATGATTAATTATACTCACACCCATTAAAAGAAAATTGTGGTTATTTACAATTCCCTGTAAAGTACGAATACTTTTGCGAGTAACTGTATATGTTAAACGAGCAGTCGGAAAAATTCAATTTCCATCGGAAAATCGGCCATAACTTTTGAAATAATGAAAATTTAAAAAAAAATATACAAAATAAATCCTAAATAGATCCAAAACATTTTTAGGAAGTTATGAAAACAGGTAGGTATATTGCTAAAAAAAATTGAGGCATCACGAAGTATAGCATCATTAAGCTATATTTTTTATTTACGTCTCAATTTTGAGTAAAAACAAGTAAACTGATATGCTCTTATACAGAAATTATAATCATTTAGCTAGCAGTTTACGAGAAAAACAGATAGGACACTCAAATAAATAATAATAAATCGACCATAACTTTTTAAATATTCAAATACAAAAAAGAAATAAATAGAAAAAGAACTCATAGTTAATATACCTTTGTAATGGTAAAGTAAAAAAGGTATGTTGCTGAGATTTGTTTTTGAGGCGTCGCGTCGCGACGCTTAGCGTCATTGAGACACATTTTTATTCTTGCCTTAATTTTGACTGAAGGTAAATAAAAGTGATTTACTTTTCACAAAAATTCATTTCTATGTATTTTTTGACGCTGAATCCAAATCCGGTATCCGTTTAACTGTAGCACGTCAGGATCAAGGCAATTTCAAGGTCAAATTGCGAAATAAATAAAAAAATTAAAAGAGAATACGTACATGCACACAGTCACGCACACATGCACTTACATACGCACACAAGCACACACGCACGCATACACGCTTTTATACACACGCGTGCATCAGTGCACACACGCAAAAGTGTGTGTCTGGTTGAAGGAGTCTAAACACGTTTATTCAATGATTCACTCACTGATTTTCAGTAAGATGATTACTATGTAGTTAGACGATATTCAGTAAGGTGGCTATGAGAATTCATATCAACTCATCAAATGTACAGGATACACGGACTTAGATATATTTTACCTTAACAAATAATAGCAATACATTCACGAAACCGAAAATCGTTAACCACATTTCCCTAGTACAGCCTAAGGTACATGATGAAAATAAGACCATTTACGGTCTTCTATCATGGGTTTCAGATTTTTATTTAGCAACTTTAAAAACATAAAGACACAAACTTTTGCCTCATACGTTTTTTAGTGATTTAATACGGTTTTTAGTGATTTAAGTTGGAGTGCCCTTAAGTTGGAGTAAGAATAACATCAGATTCTATTCAGCGATCCAAGAAATATAAAGATATATGGGTTTATTCTCTTTTAAGCCTTTATTTCGCGATTTGACTTTGAAATGATCTTGATCCTGACATGCTGCGGTTAAACGGACACCGGATTTGGATTCAGCGTCAAAAAATACAAGGAAAAACTATGTTCTTATCCATAGTCAAAAAAAAAAATTTTTGTGGGCCTGTGTAATTGAAAAACATATTTTTCTCAAGTTCTCACACAAAGTTTTTTAAGGACTAAAGACTAAAGAACTAAGATTCAGGCACTGAAAAAAAGTCTGAGTTCTACATTAGACGACGACAAAATATTAGTGCATTTTTATTGTTCAAAATCTTAATACCCGTCTCAGTTGTCGCAAAGGAATTTTCACTGGATGCAAGAAATTCGTACGCAGTACCTTCAAAAGCTGAACATTCAGCAATAATATATGGTTTCAGCAAGATAGGACAGCCCCTCATCTCGTTATACTCGTATTCGAGATTGATTAAACCAAGATTTTTTTACAGATGGATTTCAAGGTAAGTTTCAAGTTACTGTATGCTTTTTAACGCTTATATATTTACATGTAAAGGCTTTTGTCCATCACTGTAAGTGAATTAATTGTATTAAATTAATTAACTGTACAGATAATTCATTGAGTGGTGCAAGAAAAAATAAAACACTAGTGTGTAAAAATAATGTGAGTTATGTTTGTTTTTTATATTAAAGTTCTATTGAAGCAGATATTGCATGCAATTAATGAATAAAGGCTAGTCTTTCTTAATTCATGTAATTACTAAAATTCGTCAAAAAAGGGTCACTTTTTCGCGTTGCATAAATCAGTGTTTAAAAGTACCTTTAGCACTTTTTGTTCTTTTCACCCCTTACATCGAATATACCTGTGTAAAAAGTAAGTTTTTTAATTTTCTATACCGAAAAGTATTGCAGTGATTTAACAGGCATATTTTTTTTTCAATTCTGACTTTTTTTTTTAAATTCATGAATAAATGCTGTAATATTTAATCTTATAAAATTAAAATATTTCAGAGGTCAATTAGAATATACAAATAAGAATAAAAAATTGCATTTGCAAATAATCGAATATTAAAATGCATCAATAAATTATAACAATCCAAAGTTCACCGATTCAATTTTTTTAATGGACCATTTTTAATGCGCAAATTTGGATCGCGATCCCGTGTCGTCGATGCACTTATCGGGCTCAACATGGTTTTTCAATTAAAATTACGGCGGCCCTACCACTTTGCACTTTATTTTAAATTAAAAATTTAAACATTGACTGCGGAGTTATTTAACTAGTTACCGAGGGTTGCTGTTACACACTCGCGTCAACATTATTCGGGATGCAACGGCTCGAAATAAACCGATCGAGTCCACAAAAATAAAGTCACGCGATCTATTTACCGTAACGAGGTTCTCACGCTCTCAGCTCAAAGCCAAACGAGCTCCATTCCAACAAAAAAAGCGCGGTAAGCCGACACAAACATCTAAATAAACATGATATTTATTGAGCTGAACATCTACATAAATATCATTAAGCGAAGAGGTCATAAACGTTTAGACAAGAATGCTTTTCACTTTTGATCAACGTTTTACATTTATATTGACATCCTTAAGACTGTTAAACTGACTTTTTTGTTATTATATAGACATAAAAAAAAACACATCAAAATTGGCAGAGAAAAAAAGACGTATTTCTATCCTTAATCGAATTTATAACCTTATTTACTTGTCAAGACTGTCACATCATATGACAGCCATTGTTTATTTTACAAATTGTGACAGTCACTTGTCAAAAATTTGACATAACCGAAAAGCTTAGACATGACCACTGTTTTCATCTCTCTCGTTCATAGCCAGAGTTGATGACGGTTTTTTGGGATGCCTATATTTAGTGACAGTGATATGGTACAACGTTTGCTAGACTTCGTTAGTAAATTGTAACTTGCGGTACTAGGTACTAAATTGTAGATTGTTTTCAGTTACAATAATAACACCACAAAAAAAAAGAAAGTGTCATGAGCTTTAGACCTGAAGTACAGGGTTAGTTTTATAATCGAATCCCTCTTTACGTTTTAATCTGTCATATTTAAAAAAAAATGCAAACTTTTCTTATATGTTTTTTTTTATGTAGAATTCAGATAGGATAATATTTTAGTTTTATTAAAGCTCCTTATTGACAGGTTGCCCTAAAAAAGCAACTTCAAGCCGAAAGGGGAGTTACAGATTAAGTCGTGATTGGACATATGATGAAAACAAAAATATATGAGTGAGATATGAATGTCTTGATTTTCAAGACATAGCCACTTTTATAAAACTGGTGAAATATCGCTTCCCTAAATCAATATTTCAGTGCCACGGCTTCTAATGAAGGTCGTTCGGGATATTTTTTGTTATAGGTATAGAGTTGAATAACACCCTATATAAAATGTAACAATATTTTACAACAAAGATAAAATATAAATTTATTTTTAACGTTTTGGTTATTATCGTCCAACACATCCTAAAAATGTACTACATGGCATCTATAACTGTTTTTAAAAGTTGACGCATCTGATGATTGCATCGGATGCGTCATGCCAAAAAATGGTAATAAAAGTATATAAAAACATCTGTAATTGTTAACTTATTCAAGAAAAAAACGCTTAAAAGGTTTGTACGTTTTTTTTACATTTTTATACCTTTTTACAACAATAGCAGATGCAGAGCGTAGCAAAAGGGGGTAGATAGCTATGTTTCGCGCATATTAGAACGAGATAGGGTATGAGGGACCATTATTACACGAACGGCCACATTCTTTGGTCAGTACGTTGCACAACTCCGTTTAGGTTGCGCACTGACATCTATGTTATCTACAGTTATATCGACTGACATCTCTGTAATCCATCTTCCTCTCTCATCTTCCAGTAATCCTTACACTACATGGAATCACACGATGTACACTTTGAACTTTTGTTCATGCAATATCATTTGAATTGACCGACGTGAAAGGTCGGTATACTCTACAGCTAGTCGTCCTGTGGACTTTTTTTAGCTCTGCATGACAGCCAAATGCACACAGTTTACGCTGCTCAGTCCGCACTATCCTAGGCCACCCTCTGCGAGATGCATTTAAAACGCTACCTTCAGTTTCAAATGTATGTAATTAATCGTAAACGGCCCTCCGCAATGGAAGATTAGACATAGACTTAAACTGTTATCCCCACGTCTAGTAAAGCACTGTAAGAGTAACACCAAATACAATGGCAAAAAAAGGTAAGTAAAAATATATACAAGTACTAGTAAAGTCTTTATCTGCATAATTGTTCCATTCTGACATTCCGTTGATAGCATGGTTGCGTAGTTGATGGATAGCGTAGTTGATGGCATGGAGAAGTTAGAATATTACTAGAAAGTTACTAAAAAATTTGGGAAAAATAAAACATGTTCTAATTGCTCAATTTATTCTACAATTTCACTTGATCAATAAATCAGCATACTTTTGTTGCTTTGTATAACGCAATAAATGTAAAGAAGAGCTATTATTAACATTGTATCTGCATTCCAGTGCTCTTCTTTTACTTTTTACTTCCATACTTTTTATTTCCATAAAATGGTACCTATTTACATGATTTCACCTCCTAAGTTTAATGTGTTAATGTTATACTTGCTGTTAGTAATAAGTGACAGCTGTTTTCATTGTTGCTTAGAAAATGCCAATAACAAAAGACCTCTTTACCCTTCGTGTTAGCCATTTCATTCGCAATATTAACGAAAGAAGAAATTGTTATCTGTGAAAATTGCTTACAAAAGAGTACATCTCTTTTACAGTGTAAAGATGTGTCGTTCATGAACGACCCGTTCATAGTGAACGCGTCTTCCCGATGATCCGTGATTGATTCAATCACGCTTTGGACCCTATCGTTCATATGAACGAATGAAGATAAGTAAATCGTGAGAACTAAAGAATTAGTAATGGTAAGACCCGGCTCTTTTTAGCGACCCGGTTATTACCAGATTAATCATTGAAAAGACCCGTTCACGATTCACGTTCATACAGGGTTTGTCCGGAAAGTAATGTCAGTGAGCTTTGAAAAATGGTTTTTATTGGTTCTATGTGTACACATCTTTAGAAACTTTCAAAATACGTTCCTCCTGCGTCCACACATCCGTTCCAGCGGGTCTTCTACGCATCAAAAGCCGCACGGTAGTCGTTTTCCAGAATCGCCTTTAAAGCGTCGGTGCAAGCCTTCTGAATGTTTTTCACCGACCCAAAATGCTGTCCTTTCATTGGTGTTTTGAAGCGCGGAAACAGAAAAAAGTGTGGGGGGCCACATCGGGGCTGTAGGGATGCTGGGGAACAACGGTGATGCCTGCCTTGACGAGGTAATCGGCCACGAGGAAGCAGGTGTGCGAAGGCGCATTGTCGTGGTGAAGCTTCCAGAATTTTCATTTGTCTGGGCGGACGCGATTCACCCTGCGTTTCAGCCGCTTCAGCACATCGACGTAAAACTTTCCGGTTACGGTTGTCGCCTGCGGAACGAACTCCATGATGGACCAATCCCCGGAAATCAAACTTTTTTGATTGCCAATCAGCATTGTCTTGATCTTTGACCTGGACATCCTGTGGCGAAGGGAGTTCGACGTGTGCCATTCCGCACTTTGCCTCTTCGCCTCCGCATCGTATTTAAAGACCCAACTTTCTTCCCCGGTAATGACGTCATCAAGGAAAGCGGGGTTATCTTCGCAAGTGTCCAAAAGTTCTTGGCAGGTTTCGACGCGCCTCGTTCTTTGATCGTCCGTTAGCACTTTTGGCACGAGCTTCGCGCACACCTTTCTCATTCCTAAAGACTCCGACACAATTTCGTGAACAATGGTTTTCGTAATGTCTCGGAAATGAAACGGATACTTAGACGACGGTCAGTGTTCAACAAGTCACGCACACGTTTCACATTGTCGTCGGAACTGGAGGTTGATGGCCGTCCAGCGTGGTTCTCGTCGTTGACATCTTCCCGACCTTCTGCGAAGGCCTTGTGCCACCGGAAAATTTGCCTGTCCGAAATACAATCGACGCCGAAAGCCTTCTTCAACATTGGAATGGTTTCCGCAGCACTGTTCTCCAGTTTCACACAAAACGTGATCGCCATCCGTTGCTCAAGCGAACGTTGCATTTTTTCTTGCACCGGGTCACTGTAACGACTATCAAAGAAAGAGTGATGCAACCGCTAAAACGACCGGTAGCCAACTGACGCTTGTTGGATCTTGTTGCCAGATCTCCCCACCACAATCCCAGCATGTAAAGCGTGGGCTGGCGCGTACAGTCTTGGGAAAAAATTCACTGACATTACTTTCCGGACAAACCCTGTATGATCCGTTCATGTAACTGATTCGAACTAAATGCAATATCGTGATCCAGATATGTTTTTCGTTCACTCGGTCGATCACGATCGAGTTCGACAATAATCGTATTTTTCGCGCATGTCTGCCTAGAGTGCATAATAATAATCCTAACTCCCAGCTCTCAACTTTAATTTGACTGTAAATACCTAAGTACCGCTTGCCATTTTATGTCCGGAGTTTACGTATTATTAAGACAATTCTGTCGTTTTGGTATGTACTAAATGTTATTTTTTATTTGAAAAAAATATGTTTTTATTAGTTACAGCTATATTAATTACACTTTTATAATATTGGACTTTATAATATAACAGTGTCTGATAACTAAAAAAGAAGTCGAGTTTGGAATTTCTTCACTGAACACGATGTAAATAAGGCAAAGTGTAACTTTTTGCTCTAAAATGTTGTCTCATAAAGTGGGGGCAACGGGCAACCTTATTCGTCACTTAAAATTAGTTCATCCAACGGTAATAATAAGTGAAAATGGTAAGAACTCAAAAATAATGAAAACAGAGAAAACTTAACATCTACTTCCAACGCTGCAAAATATACATTAGACTCACCACCGCCAACAGAAAGTCCAGAAAAGAGAACCGGCTGTTCTTCTAGCACTAGTAAATCGACGACGACGAAGTAAATTATCTTCGTTTATTAGACGACCTTTTAAGCGACCGCAAAACGCAGGAAATCCATAATATCCTGGTTAAACTCTTCGTGAAAAGTTATCTGCCAATCCAACTAGTAGATGATGCATATTTTTGTTCGTTTATAAAATATTTAAATAATAATTGCCAAGTGCTAATTCAAGTTTTATTAGTATTACTGCGCATTTTATTACTGAGGATAATGCAATGAAATCATACTTATTAGACTGCTACGAGTATAACGAAGGGCACACGGCAGAAAATTTGAGCAATGAGTTGAAGAGAATTACTCGTTCGTGGAATATTCAGCATAAGAAATAAGAAAACTGAAAAATTAAAACAAATGCAAATCCAGTTGGGTAAACCTATACTGATATTAAAGCAAGACTGCATCACCAGGTGGAACTCCACACCAAACATGTTTGCTAGGATATTGGAAGTTAAAGAATCACCCATGTTTTTTTAATTGCTATAAATTATCCTAATGTCACAAATTTAGATAACAATGACATTTTGTTAATAGAGGGAATATGTGGTATCTTAAAAGTGTTCAAAGATGTCACCATAGAAATGAGTAGTGAGAAGCAAGTTACAGCTTCTAAAGTAATTTTATTAAGCTATGCGTTGAAAAATTACTGTAGCAATTCTTTACAAAGAAACGTAGATGCTCCACCACAGATATTAGAATTAGGAAACAAATTATTAGAAAATTTAAATAAACGCTTTTATTTAATAGAGGATAATAAAATACAAGTATATTCAGAGGCTACCCTACTAGACCCTCGCTTTAAGCGACATGGCTTTATCAATGAAGCATCCTTTGAAAAAATCGAAACCATCTTTGGGCAAGTTGCTGCAATAAATTCCGAACGAGAACGTGTACATGCCACATCAACCGAAAATAAGGCTGCAGTTGAAGCTGGCGTCAATCAACAACAAATAACGTCAATCTGGACTGATTTTATTTTGATCAAAAAGTAAGCAATTTAGTGCAAGAAAATAATCCCAAAGCGGCTGCAATTGTAGAAATAAATAAATATATTGAGGAACCCTTGCTCGCAAGAACTCATAATCCTTTGGAATGGTGGGCCAGAGAAAGCAAACATATCCGCGTCTGTTTGAATTAGCAAAAAAACATTATGTGTAGTAACAACATCAGTTCCTTCAGATAGAGTTTTTTCAAAAAGCGGGACAGATAGTAACAGACCGACGAAGTCGTTTAAGTGGGAAACGCATTACACAAATTTTATTTTTGAATGCAAATTTAAGATTGTCTTTATTATAAAAGTTTGATACACCTACATATGTATATAATTCTTAAGAATTGTTATTTGGTTTAAGAATATTTATTTTATTTTATTAAAATATTTAATGGTAAAAAAATTAGTTCCTATTCAGTTATTACTATTATTATTATGTTTGCTTTAACGAATATTTTATCTTTATTCTATCGTTTCATTTCTATTCCGATTCGTCAAAAAGTAATTTTTGTCTATCCGTTAGATAAACTTTTGCGTGTACCAGTTGCGCTCAACATGCACAGAACGCACGGTATACGTATACCGTGCACAGAACACGTCAAACCCGCCTTAACACCGACCATGCATTGTATGCAAGTTGAGCCCGTTCATCGGTTCATGAAACCGACGCAAGTCGATCTCAACTTTCATTCGTTCACCCGGTTTAACAGAAACGATAGTGTCACAAAAACAATAATGGATCCTGCAACCATTCTTTCGTTCTCACGATTTGCTTATCATCATTCGTTCATATGAACGATAGGGTCACAAAGCGTGATCAAATCAATCACGGATCATCGGGAAGACCCGTTCACTATGAACGGGTCATGAACGACACATCTCTACACTGTAAAAGAGATGTACTCTTTTTGTAAGCAATTTTCACAGAAAACAATTTCTTCTTTCGTTAATATTGCGAATGAAATGGCTAACACGAAGTGTAAACAGGTCTATTGTTATTGGCATTTTCTAAGCAACAATGAAAACAGATGTCACTTATTACTAACAGCAAGTATAACATTAACACATTAAACTTAGGAAGTGAAATCATGTAAATAGGTACCATTTTATGGAAATAAAAAGTATGGAAGTAAAAAGTGAAAGAAGAGCACTGGAATGCAGATACAATGTTAATAATAGCTCTTCTTTACATTTATTGCGTTATACAAAGCAACAAAAGTATGCTGATTTATTGATCAAGTGAAATTGTAGAATAAATTGAGCAATTAGAACATGTTTTATTTTTCCCAAATTTTTTAGCACTGTTGTTGGAAGCCATCCACATATAGACAAATTACCAGACAAAATCCAGACATAAGACAAATTACCTACTATTACCTACATAGTGGTAATTACCTACATACATTTTACATATGTACTATATAATTTGGCTACTATAACAAATAGCCGTTTTGAAGCACCGAGATAAGATCGGTATTACTAACCAGCAATAAAAACGTTTTTTAGGAAGGCAATCAGGTGGCACATACCTGATGATAAACTAATGGGCGATTCAGGAAATTGACACCCTTGACTGTTGAAAAATAAATCTGAGAGTGTGTAATGAGTTTCGGTTTCTACAAACGATCGGTCGTTTGACCGGACAAGATGGTAAAACACTACCCTGCAAGATTTTGCCCCTGGACAATGAATAATTGTTTTCGAAGTAATTTTTCACGCTGAAAACAAATCCAAATCAGAATCAGAATTGCTTTACACGTCAGGTTTTTGAGATATTCTAACCTAAAAGTGCAAAAAACACTGTTTTTTTGACAAATTTGAGGTTATGTAGCACCGCGATTTTTTTTCTCAAAAAACCGTGTGTGGGATCTTATCAATAGTACAAGTCTTCCTCTTTCAAATGCTGTTGAGTTTGCTCAAATATCATTTTTTTTCGTCGAGATATCGCATTTTGTAATTTTCATGTTTGTGATTTTCACTACATATACCTGAAAACTCATTAGGGACACGTGTATATCAAAAGATTGTTTTTTTTAATTAAGAAACGTAAAAAATATTTAAAAGTCAATAACAAGTCAATATTTTCGTATGTCAAAATATCTGCTTGTTCAGAATCTAAGATCAGATTTTCAAAAATTTTCGAAAAGAAAAGAAGAAAATTCAGTATAGCCGACCTAAGTTGGCTAAAGTTACAATAGCGTCTATGGAACTTTCACGAACTTTTTTTATGAAAGAATAGCGTCTTTATTTAGATTCTTTTGGATACTAGAAATTTATAGTAATATAAAATTAAAAATAAAGGTTCATAACAATTATATTCTTTATGGCGGAAGCAATATGGGGACGAAAATGCAAAATTGCGATAAAATAAATGAGTATTCGATTGACCATTCATTTTCTATGTTTTCAAAGTAGCTGAAGTCAAATTTGATGTTATATTTTAATTTCTTTTAATAAAAATGGAATATGGTGATCATGAGAATTCTAAAAATAAATAGGATTTTTGAGATATTCTGACCTAAAAGTGCAAAAACACTGTTTTTTTTACATTTTTGAGTTTATGTAGCGTCACTTTTTTTTAATCGAAAAAGAAGACAAAGTATCTTGAAGTACTGGTCTTGAAGTTCCTGAATTTCTCGGCCTATGAAAATTTTGTGGTCACTTTTTAACACACCAAAATTTTGTATTATCTAATTAACTGTGAATATGTAAAAGGGTTTCATGTCTTTCTTAATTTAAATTAGTTTTGCAAAAATAAATTGTTTAGACAAGTTCTTTAAACTATTGGTTTAAAACTTATTGGTTAAACTAAAGTTGTTTAAACTAATTGGTTAAAAGTTTTCGTATACCGAGAAATTCATGCAAATTCAAAATTGCGATATGTCGGCGAAACAAAAGATATTTGCACAAACTAAACAGCATTTCGTTACCCTAATTCGCAAATGACGAAAGTCCATTTTGACTAATTTTACAGGACGGCACAAAAACTACAATGTGCGTTTGTTTATAGCCATACATTTGTTTTGCTGACTTAGGCAATGTATGGATGCTTTTTATGAACTTAAAAAAATCATAAAAACAGTAGTTTTTTAGTTTTTTTTAAGGACTTACAACTTCTGCATCCTTATATAACGGACTTACGATAGTTTCTTCCGATCACTTCCTTTTCAACTAGTCACCTAACCTAGTCACCTAGACTAACGATGTTTTCTTAAACGTCTTTTACATTACAAGTAACTATTTAGGGCGTGCATATTTGTTGATAGGTAGCTTACATCTTACATACTTATCAACGAGATGGCTATAACATTTGAATGTCGTCCTATACGACATTTGCGAATTAGGTCACGATTTGGAACTTGTTTTAAATTTCAACAGCCCGGATTTGTTTTCAGTGGGCAAAATTACTTCAGTAACAACTATTCATTGTTCAGGGGCACAAAATTTTCTAAATTTTGTAGGGTAGTAAGTATAATTATTATAGAATGATAAATACGTATTATCATTTCATTCAATAAAAATAGCTGAGCATTTATTTTAGATACTGTTTATTGTAGCGTGTGAAAAGACATTTCTACACCAAGTGAGTTAAATGAATGTTTGTTCACGAGAAGAAAGTTTAGACTGCGAGCCATTAGGCGAATTAATTGTTAAGCAATTATTCAGTACTTTCGTAATTCACTACATCCAAAAATAAAATATACTCATAAAAATTAAACCGAAAACTCTTGTTTCTGAAAAGATTTTTATTGACATCAGAATAAAGAAAATAAACATGACAACAATAAACATGAGCTTTCTACTTTTCACAAACCCTCACATACAGTTATTATATAACACGTCTAAACATCTATATGAATATAAAACGCCAGTGTGTAACAGTATGAGACGCAGACTTGTTGGAGAATGTTCCACTCTCAAATAATAATTATAATAAAAAGCTGAATATAATAAAACAAATTGTGACCAATAACCGTTATCCTCTAGAAATAACAGATAATATTATTTTCAAAAATAATTAAAAAGGCTATTCAAAAAGTTTACCCAACAAAAACAAAAACAATTTAAAGTTGTTATCAAACCACATACATCGATAACCCTTATGACAGAATTATCCTTTTTGAAATAGAACTATAGTATCATAATTTTTTCGAATTTTAATGTAATGAGTATCTTAGATATATAAGTTTCCACTGATTATTTTTTTAAGTAAGATTTTATATTAGTATGCTGTGTTTGCAAAATTTGTAAGTTTTCCTGCTATATTGTTGTAACTAAACCTCATCTAGCTCTGTTACTATTTCTTGTTTGAACTTTTCATGCCACCTTGCTGAGCCATTGACCTTAGAAGGAAGAAGTACCCGTGGAAGCTGTAAGAGATGGAGTCTGTGGATCCCCTCGTTTGACGAAGGTATTGTTGACCAGCTGACTCGTGTAGTCACCAAGCCGTGCACGTGAAGTCACCTAGCCGTGGGCTTAGGTCATCAACAGACCACCAGACCACAGACCACCCAAATCTCATCTCCCCAGGGTAAATTCCTTCCGTACTTAAGTTCTGGCCAGAAAAAGTGCTCCATCTACTGTTCAAATTTTTTTTTAATCAGAGCTAGATACGATTGTATCCGAAGTTACTAATTGTACACAAGTTTTGCAGCTCTTATATATGTACTTAAATTTTAAATACATTAATTTTATCTTAACCTAAAGGTCGTGTTGTCTTTTCATTAGCTGGCGCCCAATAATTTTTTTCAGGTTACGGTTGCTATATAAAACTAGAAATCACGTGCTCACTGGACTCCCCTGAGCTAGCTGGAGCTACGTTCTGTAAGCTCTAGGGTAGTTGCCAATACAAACCCCCAGGGTTACATTGCAACATAATGAAAAGAAAGGATTATAACTTAATTTGTTAGAATCACTTGAAATCAATAAACTCAAAAAAAAACTCTTATTGTTAAACGATCAGTTATAGACACATTCTTGCCCTTTGTTTTTGTTGTTCAAAATGTTTCAAAATGTGTTTTCATATTTAGGGAAAATTCTGACCCTCTTAACAACCTGACCCTTCTTAGTTTATCCGTTATTTTTATTTTGTATAACATCTTGATCGATCCTTAAACCAAATAAGTTGTGGATTTCTTGGTCAACTCATTGTTTCATGTAAAACCGCGAATACGAATAAGTTCTACGTGTGGGAGTCAATGGCGGCAGCGAAAAGTCGAACAGCGACGCAACAACCCCCGCCGATACGGTCACGTACCGCTCGCAGAGATCCCGCTACGGCGACGACGACTCTCGAAACTACATCGTGATTAATGCCGGGGACGCTTCAAAAATAATGTCTCATTAAAGTCGCGCCCGCCGCCGCCGGAGAATAGCGATTTACGGCGCGAAACTCGCAGTTCGCCGCCTGTTCATAAATCACGCGGCGCCCGCCCACCTCGGGACGTCTCACTTGTCACAACAAGTACACGTAAATAATAAGATTTTTAAGAATTTCCTACCCCATATTTTATTCAGATTGCGGATAATTTATGTACATTTATGTAAACAATTTCGTGCTCGACACAGGAGCGACTCTAAGGCTGGAGAAATAGAGCGCGGCGGGCGGCGCGACACCCGCCCCTCTCCCTCGGCTCGCCTCTGCGTGTTCGGCGGACTTAATGTTTTTTTAATGGAACGTTTTCGGACGCGAAGGTGTCTATTCGGGCGTAGCGGGGGATGATTTGCGTATTTTCTGGTCGTCCTCTCGCCCGGCTCTTTCGTGATGTCTCCTTGTCGGATTATTTTTCCACATAATTCAAACTAATAACATCCTTTACTCATTTCCATGTAGGTATTTATCATCACATGTTAACAAAATCCTTCATCCAATAGGCCATCACCTTTATATCAGCTTAATACAAGGTTACCGCAAAAGAATCATCGAATTTTAAAAATAATAAACGGTCTTCCAATAGAGACTTCCGAACTTTACAGTTGATAGCGGCCATATTGTTGAAGCTACATTTGTCGAATTGGCTGTCTTTTATTTAGTCTCTTTCTACAAGTCACCATGGACGGATATAACGTTCAACGACACGTGCAAATGATAAAATTGTTTTATCAAAATGGGTTCTGTTCGGGCAATGTTCCGCGCGTTTAGTCCATTTTACGGTGGCCATAATCATCCTACCAAGAGGTTTATTCGTAGTGTGGTGCATAAATTTGAGTCCTATGGTTCAGTAAACAATCAACCAACACCCGTACGACAACGAAACGTATGATCTGCCGAAAATATCGCCGCTGTCCGTGAGAGTGTGCAGGAGAATTCGAGGCAGTCGATTTCGCGTCACTCACAAGAACTCGGCCTTTCGCAGGCCACAACTTGGCGAATTTTGCGTCGTGACTTGGGTCTGCACCCGTACAAAATTCAACTGACCCAGGAGCTGAAGGTAAACGACGAATGAGCTCTGGCGCAGTTGGAAACTGACCCTAATTTTCATCGAAAAATCATCTTCAGCGATGAGGCCCATTTCTGGATGAATGGGTACGTATAAACAAAATTGTCGAATTTGGGACGATACAAATCCACATGAGATCCAAGCGTCCAATGCATCCCGAAAAATCTCTGTTTGGTGTGGATTTTGGGCTGGCGGCGTCATCGGTACATATTTCTTTCAGAACGACGTTGGCCAGGCCATCACCGTTATGGTGAGCACATGGCGAGCGCTATAGGTTGATGATTACCAACTTATTGTATAAGTTACTTCACAAATTATCACAGGTTTTTTTAACTTCTGAGTATTGGTCCTTTACAAACCTTCTGAGTTGGTGCGACAGATTCCTTCGGTGCATAGTGTTGGGGGCATATTTATGAAATAAGTAATACACGATATTTTATTCCGTGAAAACACAGCTGAATGAATTTTAAATTCATTAAGGCCGTTAATGTTACTTTGTCAATAGTGTGTACACTCCACGAGGCTGTCGTTTACGATACGTTATTGTAATGCTAACTGGTCCATTTTGTAACATAAATTGTAATGTTTTCACTCTTTTCTTTTTGTTAATGTTTTTACTGTGCTTTATTTACTGCCGCTGTCATCGAGCGACATTACTATGTACTTTGCTATGCTGTAGTCAATTATTTGTTGTTCGTAAATAAGTCTTATACATTTATCAATATATGCGCGAATTGACTTAATTTTTTCAGCAAAAAATGGGTGGCTATGTTTTGCTAAGGTTTACTACGATATGAATTATATTATGATAAATTAAATTAAATAATTAATTAAATTAAACTTCCTCCTGATACCAGTCTGGTTATACGGCATTCAACTGTGGGGTTGTGTCAAACCACATCAAGAGCATACAAGTCTTCTAGAATAAAGTACTACGAAGTATGGTAAATGCTCCATGTACATAAAGAGGATCTACATAGGGTTTGGTATCCCTGATGTAGACAAATAAATCAAAAGATTCGCCATTAAACACGAATATCGTCTTCATTATCACCCAAACGAAGAGGTTCTTGCTCCTAGACAACCCAGATCTGGTCAGAAGACCAAACCGTTCGAGCTTGTGTAATGTCATGGTGTAAAAGCAGAGCATGATGCGCCTGTGATAGTGCTTAGGCAAGTCAGTGAAAACTCTAGGACATCAGTGGATGGACTTTGGAAACTTATGTTAAGTACTTAGTTTTAAGAATTTAGATATAAACTAATGGTTAGTCTGTAAGAATAGTTTTAGTAATTTGTTTAAAGAAAAAAGGATTAGTTTACTTTAAGCACCCAAAAAATGAAAATTAAATTCAAAAAATAAATTTGGTTAACACACAACTGAAATTATATTATTAAGTAGCACAATCTTTAAAATTCAAACACCCCTTCTTCCGTCCCGCACATAAAACTTCTGTACCAGTCCCAGCTCGACTTTTCTACTTCTAAGGTAGTTCTTAAATCGAATTAATTGGAGATGCAATGCCCAGTTAGCAATGTTTTAGAAATAAACAATAATCGAGAGTACTAATATTCAGATATGTGGATCATAATAAAGGAGTAATGGAAGAACTCAGAAAATTTACGGATATTGAAGTCTAACATTGACGTATATGCACGGCATTGGTGTTCTATTTCCATTTAAAGGGAATCACTAAGTTTCAGCATTTCTCCCTTGAGATACACTAAACCAAAATTCAACGCACATACAATAAAAATGTGTTTCATATTGATTATTAATTTATTATTTTTCGTCCGATGATATGTTTATTATGCTTATGAATTGGTGTACATCAGAATACAGTCGATGCTATTCAATCTTATATTAATTAATTTTCACCTATCAATTCCAGTCAAATTTGTTGACAACTACGCACCTCAGATTACTTAAGATGCATTTAATTGTATTAAAACGAGTTTATCATCACTAGGGTTCCGAATGTGTGCTGTAACGCCGGACTCGTAATCCGTCATGTTATTGTCGGAAGATGACATATGAGAGATAAAAAAGACAGGGAGTAAAAATGTGTTAATGATATATGTATGTACATAACTATTGCTTGTGTCATTCAGAAACACCGACTGTTCTCATTGCTTGAGCGTACTTTGCCATGACCAGTAGTCCTTCTGCATTGATTCTTGTCGTGAGCGATTTAGCCTGTATATATGGTTGTAGAGGGAAAATGATCATTCCACATCTACTGAAGTTAAGTTCTTCAAGTTGCAAATTCAAGATAGTTCACGTGGACAGAGGACGACACAACACGCACATTATTTTCACGAATTTCGCACAACTTTTTGTATTACTAACATCTACAGACGACTATACATGTGTTACTACTATTTCTATACTTTTAGTCGTTGTTTGCAAAACCCGTTTATTAGCTACCAATATCGGGGGTATCAACGACCTTTTTTACCGCAAACTTCTTTGATATTTCCCATGACACGTTAATATGTCTTCTGTAAATATGTTTTACGCTATGTATGGCTACTAGGCAATGAAAAATGGGATACCTACATATTTGGCAAAAAAACGTCCAAAGTAAATATTGTCGACAACGCAAGGCTGCATGCACAAAACATTATGTACAAAACCAAAGTTCCCCTTTTCTAACCATACCACGTATATTTTTTAATGGATATTCGAATCTAAATGTCTTTTACACTCTCGACGATCCCGAAATATATGTCGACGATTGCAAGGAATAACGTGATGACGAGTAACAACTGTGATATTATTGCAGAAATTCACACAAAATCAGATAATATGTAAATGCAGTACACGAACGAGTTAGACAATCGCGACAAAAAATTGTTTTTAATGCGGCGGTCGACCCATTTACCCCTCCGCGCCGGCAGATATATCAGAATAGCTGGTTGTCTTACGGAGAAAGTATATTACGAGGTCCCCAGTTCCCGCAAAGCCTTTGTTCGGGATAACATTCTACGCGCGGATAGTGACGTGGGTATACAGGGGCAAGAACTATGCTCTTAAAAATACGGTTTATACTTTAATTATCATAGAGTTGTATAATGCCGGCTCTGCGTGATATCATACTTTCCCTGACTTTGATCATTACTTTACTTATTATTAGTTTTTGAAAAACTTTATTACATCGAATAACATTATTTAAAAAGCAATCATGAACAACCAATTAAACAAATTCATTCAGTTATATACTTAAAACAATTACCTAAACGATTTTGGTCACACCAGCTTTGATTTTTTGGCACAGAAATCATTGAGTGAATAAACTCCGCTCGTTGCCATTCACCAAAAAAAATTGAGGGTATAGGTTTAGTGCCTTGCCCGAATGCGACTGATGAATGCGACCGAATTATGATACGTATGTAACTATAGCAGTATAGTGTGGATGGATGTATGTGATTCATTAATGATATGTGTCGCTCAATAATAATTTGATAGGTGTTTTAAACCTTTTTTAAGGTTTAATGACGGGTGTACCTTCATAATAAATAACTGGAAGGTTCATTATAAACAACAGTTTTGTGTTTATTCTGTTCACAATTTATTATTCTGTTTGCTTCATTATAATAAAGATATATAAGAATTACAAAAAAATGAATAGAATAAACAGCATTTAATCATAAAATGAACAATATTTTTTTTAGATGATTCTTAAGATCGTTAAATTAGTGAGGTCGTCCTGTAACAGTCAGTGGTGACCAAGTTTTCATGCACCCGAAAAACCACCCTCAAATTTCTATCGCTTCCAATAATTAACTCTGCCTCCGACAAAAATTCCCCAGCTTCGTGCAGCACCCCCGAGACGCGTTAACCCTTCCCGCGATTTCGAGCACTCCTAAATATCTCCTATATCACAGTTGGCATATAAATTAATTAATACGGCTTCCAGGGAATCTACATATCACCGGCGACAGTGGTGGGCCGCAGGTACTATTTTTGTAAGCGCCATTAATTTCCATTAGTCCGCTGCAAGTGGCCGTACAAGTTCGGCTGTAAGTTAGAGGCGTTCAGGAACAGCAGCGGCGCAACGGCTCCGGACTCTTCCGTGATTTCCAGACGGGAACGCGGGGACAGGGCTGGCTTTAGCAATAAGAACGCCAGTCAAATGACTGACAAAAGAAACACAGCACATGCAAAAGAAACACAGCACATGCTGTGTTTCTTTTTATCCAGCATTTCGTTTCAATTCATTTCGATTTTGGTTAAGTGAAATTAACTGAAATACGGTTTTGGTTAGATTGATATCGATAATTAAAATTGGAAGAAATTGTAGATATGCTCTGTTGAGTTCAATCTTTGCTACTACTCGTAAAGGCTTTTAGAAATTAAAAAAATCATATTTTAGTTTGAAAATTTTAGAAACCTAACAAAACTAACCCTAATTTTTCAACAATCTTTAGTGAAATCAAAACGTGGTGTTGGTAGTTTCAATTTCAATAGGAGACAGGGAGTTTAAATTCCTAAAATGAGACAATTTAATAAATTAATCATTTTTGTACTGAACTGAAATAAACTGAAATTTGGTATATGAGGTAAAACAGACACAACAATTATAACCAACCATATTATATATAATGAGCCGTCCAATAAAAGAAGACGTAATTAAAGTTAGTCAAACAAAAAAAGACATTTATATTCTTGATATTAAATTTATAACCTTATTTAATTGTCACAGGTATTACATTATGTGATAGCAATTATTTTTTTACAATTGTGGCAGTCACTTGTCGATGGTTTGACGTTTGAAGTTTCGGTTCGAGCTTCGACATAACCGCTATATCCATCTCTCTCGTTCATAGCCAGATTTGATGACGTTTTTTTTTTGGATGGCTCGTTATTTTTTTCCATGGAAAAAAGTCACAAACTTAGGCAAAAATTATCCTTTTTTTAATACAATACTGTTTTTTTTAAATAACCAATAATTTAGTTTTGGAAGGTTTTTCAATAATTTTAGTTCAAGTAGTATAAACATATCAAGATATTTAAAAAAACTAAACTTGGCAGCACATAACTCTAGCAATGAGACGTCGTCACAATATTAGAATTATCATGTAATAATGCATAATTTTTCTTAATAATAACTCGTACTTTATGATCTTGAATATAATTTGACACATTTCAATAAGGCATCAGTTCAATGTTTTCTAACAAAAAAAATGGTATTTATTATTAGTAATTCATTTCTTGATAGTATTTTGGACACTTTGTTTCCCGATTGTCTCGCTCTCAGTGCAGTTTATCCTTGGCACCTCCTGTTAGACCAATCCCTGCACAGAAACTTGGGCAATTTGTAAATTCTCCCGACAACCGGCTTCCGTCTGGATTTCCATGACTTCCTACCTTGAAGTGTCCTAATTATTAGGTAGATTTAATGACCTCATCCACAGCTTGTAGCTTGGACTTTCTCAAAAGTTTCTCAGTTTGCATGATAGCATATAACTGCTTCGAAAGGTATAAGCACATTACTGTTCGATATTTAGCAGAACTAGTCATATTTGATATTGATCTGTTTAATGATAACAAAATAATCATATAACAACAAAATGAAATAAAGGAATTTGCCTTTTTTGAGGCTCATTGTTAATTTCAATAATTATTTCTTCGGTATTTCATAATTGAAAGGATGTCCCAAATATAATATTCTGACTTTTATTTGCATTTATCATTATTAAGTATTTATATGGTGCAATCATAAATGAGTTTTATATCGTGATTTATAAGGTCAGTAACAGTGGAAGAGTTGGAGGATAAAAAACTGTACAGAAGCTGAATATCGTCGGCATACATATATAAATTGCCATGTAGAGGAATTTTCGGGATATCGGCCGAAAAAGTATTAAACAGGAGTGGTCCCAATACAGATTCCTGTGGGACGCCAGATTTGACTAATTTGTTCTGTGATACCAGTGTCGAAGAACCCCGTATTAACCCTAGTAAGTTGTCTTCCGGAAAGGTAGCATTGAAACCAGCGAAATGTATTTTCAGAAAGACTATAATGGTATAATCTAGCTATTTAACAATTAATTACCAAAGAATCAAAAGCTTAAGTCATATCTAAGAAATTTAGAGATGTATATTATCAATAGCTTTCAAAATATCAGCAGCTACGTTAGATAAAAAAAATGTAGTACTAAAACTGTTACGAAATCCGAACTGGTGAAGAGAAATTATTAAATTCTCAGGTCATATGAAAAAACTGTTTATACATTGCAGATTGAGCGATTTTGAGAGGAACAGGAAGTAGACTTATAAGGCGCAGATCTCTATATAACTTAGGATTCTTGATTTTGGGGATATACTTAATGCAGGATATTTTGCATTGAGGAGGTGTCTGCCTAATTTCAAAGAAAACATTAATGATATGTGGTAAAAGTAAAGATACCCATTGTAACGAAAGTTGCAAAATTCTAGCAGATATGTTATCTGGTTATATGGTTTGTGACTTTTGCCTTCTTAATATCCTCAATTTTTAAAATATTTGCTGGACTATAGAGAAATAACAGATCGTCTTTATATATAGACCTGTTATATTATTAATATCGTCAACGTTATAAATTTCATCAGACAGATTTTCTGACGCGCTTTCTTTTACAATACCCCATCCTTTTAAATTGGACCACAGCTGTTTAGAGCTATTCCTACTGATATTAAATTATACGAATAAAATGCAATTATTTCGTTCTTACGGGCAGTATTATAATAATTACGAATATCTGAGCATATTTGTCTATGTGCATCATTTCTAGTTCTTTTGTATCTCAGCATCAATGTATCTGTAAACCAGGGTTCCCATTTCTTACTGGAATTTTAAAAGAGTATGTTTTCAATGGGGCATGTCTGTCAAGAGGTTTATTAAATTTATATTAAGAGAAATCGACTTTTTCCTCTAAAGAGTAATACTGTAGGTATGATTCTAATTAATAGTAGCAGCATCTTCATTAAAGGCATTGTAACGGGCTGAAATTTTACTGGTAGTTTACCTTATTATGTTTAACATTTTATAGTTTATTTAGGCTCTTTTAATTGGTGGTACCATGGTTTGTTTAGCGAGGGCTTCTGTGTCGGTACCTTGAGAGTGGTTCGATAGCGTTCCACGAGATACGGTGTGCCGAGAAGCCTTGCCCTTGTTTCCCCCAGATAGTTATTGCTGCATACCATCTTGTATTGTTGCAAATCTCCTAGCAGGAACCACCCAATTCAAGTAATTCGAGAGATGAAGGGTTGTTTTCAAATTTTGGGTTGAGGTTAAGTTTCCTTCGTGATGGCCAGAATATGTGATGCATCATTTTAGATCTAAAGGACAATAAATTTATTATATTATAACACCTCTGAACTTTAGTAAATACTCACATTATATACAAAATTTAATCCACCATCCATCAGGCCTTATGACAGCTGTCAGTTGTCACTGCAGGGGGTTGGCATCCCTGAGAGCAGATGACGGCTTTTTGACGGGAATTTCCGTTGACAGCTCTTCCTTTTCTTTGGTTGACATTTCCATGCTTCTTCTTGACTGAGACAGTCTTAATCGTGTAAACGGATTTTGGAGAAGTTGAAGGCTTATAATATAGCTGCGGTGAAAGTCATCGGCAGTTTAAATCAGCAGTTGCTGGATATTTTGTCCTTCTGCAAGGGAAAACTTGTCAACATCCTCGAGGCCACACAAAACCTAAGGTAAGGACACCATTACTATCTTCCCCTAAGCATGTCCTGATGCATCGCTTTATTTTGTTTTAGGCCTCATTATCATTATCATTATCATTATCATTATCATTATCATTATCATTATCATTATCGTTAGCGGTATCATTATCGTTATCGTTATCTTTATCTTCCAATTTGTTCTATCTATATTTTTATTACCTGCACCTCTTTCACGGTATCGTACCTCGCATGCTATCGCTTGTTCTTCTGCTACACTTGTACACCCTGCCTGCCTGCCTGCTTGCATGCGGTGAGGTACACACCCTTACACCGACACCAATCATCTCACCCCGTGGACTTGCCGGCTGGGACACTTCATTGACCGCTTACGTCACTGCATTACCTGGGCTGCCAGCTGCACCGACTTGCATTGTTTCCTGCACTCCTAGCAGCACTTTGTATCCGCTTGCTTGCACTGGGTCCTGGAGTACACCTCGACAACCACTCCTCGGAGTCGGGACGAGCCAGCGTAGACACCGAGAGCCTGGAAACACCACAGGGTACTTGGTACCAGCAGATAAGTACACTGTTTGTTCACCAGTCGTACTCTCTACATTTAGGGCATTGTAACCTTTCATTATCTCGACTTTAGGAGCTTCACTCCCCTAGTCACATAAGTTGACACGCACTGAAAATACTGTGCATTAATATTTTCCCCATTTTGTAGGCACCATTTAGTATATTTTTAAGGTAAATAACGATTAATATTGCAACTATATATACCTGTAAACCGATCCAAGTAGTACTACCAGGGTGAAGGTGACTCTGAAATAACCTATTTTGTTTAAGCCATTAATATGTACTATTAGTACAGACTTACCACTACCGATCTGTTCACGTCGAGCCCTGTCTGTTATTGTGTTGTACAATAAAGCCTGTTTATTAAAACCTGTATATCAGTAAACTTTGCACCATTTCGTTAGCCGAATAAACAGCCGGCTTTAAGGTGAGTAGCATTTGAGGTTAGTGGCTAACTTCACCCGCGTCCTTAGGTGCGTTCAGTTCGGTGGTCGCCCGCCGACCAGAGAACAATTACCCTGACCGAACATTAAGGTCCAGAGCCTTTTTCCCGTTTTTTTCTGTGTATCATCTAAGGCTAGGCGATCCCTCCCTTGGCTCAAATACGACACCATCTGGGTTGAAAACGGGTGGCGCCTCGTAAGAGAACTGTCTTACTTTACCCACGACCGTCTCCACGGAGCTAGCGGCCAACCCTCAAGGGATCCCCACTTACTACTGGCACCCGTCGAACCAGAGCCACCAACCGCACACCCCCTAAAAAGGGGTGTGTAACAAATCTGGCGCCCAACGTGTTTATTAATTATTTTTTTGATCAGATATATTTTGTATAGGCGTGTATCAAATCTGACGCCCAACGTTGTTTATTCATTTTTTTTATCAGATATATAGGGTGTAGTCTGGTAATAAGTTTGGCTTGTTATTTATCTAGCAACGTGTTTATTCATTTATTTTTTTGGTCAGGTATACAAGTATAAGATATCTTGCTATATACTTATTTGCAATACAATTATTTTCAAAATTTACAAGATATTTTGCTTTAGACTTATTATGTATTAAAATTAGTTTTAGATTTGGCATATCCATTGGTGACGTCATTGGGTGATGTGTTTACATATAGCAGGTGTACTATAATAACGAATCGTAGTTGTAGATATCGTAGTATAGTTTTTTTTGTCGATTTCATTTTTTTTTGTTGATCGACGGTGTTATTTCTCTTCCTGGTGGAACGTTTTTTTTGTACGGTCCAGTTCTTTTTCTTTTCTTTTTCTTTTTTTTTAGAACAGGTCGGGTCCTGTCGGGTTTTTAGTGGTTAATTCGTTAGAGTAAGACGATTTGTATGACAATTTTTTTTCCTTTTGCATATTTTTTTGGTTATCATTGAACTAACGGAGTAGATATTATTGCGATAAATTTAGCCATTCAACATAATACCGTTATTAATTAAAAAAAAACTGTACATATCAAACATGGATGTAAATAGACTCTTATCGGACGAATTGACGTATGAACTACGCATTCGTGGATATCCGGTAGAATCAACCGTAGAGCAGAAACGTTCAACGCTACGTCACGCTCTCCGACTAGAACGTGAAGGAGCTACTAGTGCGTTACCCTTGATATATATTCCCGTAGATGAAGAACTCAATACGTGTTTGACAAAATTAACTTATTTAGAGGAGCACATTCGGACCTTCAATCACGATAATCGAAAAAAATGAGTTTGAAAGATTGTATTCACGGTTATTGCATGTTACTTTGAGATTGGGTCGTATCAAGCCTGAGAACGATAGTCAGACTCGACAACGCGCGGAATTAGTGGCGAAGGGACGTAATCTAATCGGTGACTTAAATCTAGTTTATGACGGAATTCAGTTAGAGGAACATGCACCTCCAGCCGTCAATGTTTCGGGTAATCATGCGTCGATGCATGTTAATACGGTATCCCTCTTAGATACGCCCAACCCATTGATTCCCGAGGTATTACATACGCGTACCGATAACTTCAGGCGAACAAATGATGGAATGAGAAGTCCTCGCGAAAATGTTTGTTTAATAGATCTAGATAATCAGAGAGAAGTTTTAGATCCGGTAATAGACCTAGACCATCGCCAGGCTACTGCCTCGTCTGTTCGGGAGTGTGCGCAGCCGCCTTGTCCGTATATTTCGAATCACCCATCAGGGGGGCTACAGCACAGTCTTCACCGGTACAGAGGGAGGTAGGGCGAGATCTTAGTCATTTACCGACGGAAGCATGGCATCGCCGCTCGAATCCGGCTAGAACGAATTCTGACGTTCAATTCGCAGGTCACAATTATGTGCGGAACTATTCGGAAAATTGGTCGTGTATGCGAAATGATCAATCAGACCTACACAATCGGACTATACCGTCGACACAGTCCACTGGACTAGCTACAAGATTTGCCGAGTTAAATCTTTCACCAGCTAGGGCCGATGATACTTTGCTATGGGAGCGCGCGCGATATGCGGATCCCGGTCGATGGAACTTGAAGTACGATGGCGTATCAAGCGTCAATAACTTTTTAGATCGGGTAGAAGAGCTTCGGAAGTCACGTGGGGTATCTAAGCCACAACTTTTACGGTCAGCCGCGGAATTATTCACCCGCGATGCGTTATTGTGGTTTAGGACCAATCAGTTTTCGTCTTGGGACGACCTTGTTGCGCAACTTCGTGATGCTTTTCAGCCTTACGACTATGAAAACGGAATTTGGGAAGAATTGCGTCGTCGTACTCAGGGTGTTCAGGAACGCGTCGTCATATTTATTGCGTCCATGGAACAATTGTTCAATAGGCTTGCGGAAAAGCCATCCGAGGAAGCTAGAGTTCGGTTGATAAGAAGGAATCTTCTTCCGTACATACAAACACAACTCTCACTGCGTACGATCACTTCGGTTCGGGAACTTGTTCAAGCTTGTAGAGCTATCGAGGAGACGGAAATCCGAGTCCAACGCTTCTGTCCCCCTCCCACGAATTATCGTCAGTTGTTAGAACCAGAACTAGCGTATCATAAACCGTCCGTCGCGCATCCGCCCAGTATTTCAACCGTTATTTCGGACTCGTCGGAAACAATTCCGCCCAATATTGCCGAGGTGTCCCATACTGTAACTAATTCGGAACTCAGGGTAGCTACGTGTTGGAATTGTCGAAACACCGGACATAGATTTAGACAATGTGGTCAACCTCGTCGGATCTTTTGTTTTAAGTGTGGACATGACAATGTCACTACAAATCGATGTCCGAGTTGTACAAAAAACTTAAGAACGGGTCGGCAGTAGACCGTCTGTCCGATCCTAAGGACGAACTAGATAATTCGGTCGAATGTAAGATTATTTTAGACTACGTTTTCGCCCATGCAAAAGAAGATAAAAGACCATATTTGAATGTCACTATCTATGGTAGATCTTTTCTGGGATTACTGGATAGTGGGTGTACTACTACTGTTTTGGGAGCTTCTGGTTGGAAAATTTTGAAAGGGTTATGCAATTTAAACACGGAGGATATTCGTACTTGCACCGTTGCAAATGGCCAAATTTGCGAAAGTATAGGTCACGTGCGCCTACCTATTCACCTTTGTAGTCGCGTTAAGATTATTAAGGTACTAGTAATGCCTTCTATTCCTCATGAACTCATATTAGGCGTGGATTTCTGGAGAACAATGGGAATAATTCCGGATTTATTTGCGAATGTGTGGTCATTCCGGTCGGAACATGATTCGGTAAACCACGAGATTGTAGCGATCCATCCGATGGATTCTTTAACCGCGGAACAACGCGAACGGCTAATTAAGGTAGTTGATGCGTCTTTCGCGAAGATGGGAGACAAACTAGGTTGTACCGATTTGGTAGAGTTAACCATCCGCACAAACTCACCGCCTATAAAACAGCGATATTATCCCATATCGCCTGCTTTGCAAAAACACGTAAATATAGAGTTAGAAAAAAATGTTAGCCGATGATATAATCGAACCATCATGTAGTCCTTGGTCGTCACCAATTGTGATGATTAAAAAGCCTGACGGTAGATGGCGATTCTGTGTCGACTATCGAGCACTGAATAAAGTCAGTTTGCCTGATGCATACCCGTTACCATTTGTGAGTCGTACTTTAGACAAACTACGCGATGCACGCTATCTGACAACCCTCGACATAAAATCCGCTTATTGGCAGATTAAAGTTGCAGAGGAGTCGCGTCCTCTCACCGCGTTTACAGTGCCTAATAGAGGACTTTTCCAGTTTAAACGGATGCCTTTTGGCATACATTCGGCACCTGCAGTGTGGCAACGACTCATTGACCGCGTTATCGGAGTTGATCTGGAACAGTATGTGTTCGTGTATCTCGACGATGTGATTGTATGTACTCCAACTTTCGACTTACATGTTGAAATTCTCGAGGAAGTTCTATCCCGTATCGCAAAGGCCGGTCTCACCGTGAATCGGGAAAAATGCAATTTTTGCAAACCTGAATTAAAATACTTAGGATACGTGGTAAATTCCTCTGGTTTACTTGTTGACCCCGAGAAGGTCGAGGCTATTTTAAATATTCCTACACCACGGAACGTAAGTGAGGTTCGTCGCGTTATCGGTCTAGCGTCGTGGTATCGGAGATTCGTAGCAAATTTCTCCACGATTGCTGCCCCTTTAACCGAATTGACAAAGAAAAATCGACCCTTCGTTTGGACCTCAGAGTGTGACCAAGCCCTGACGCGGATTAAGGAATGTTTAATATCAGCACCGGTGTTAGCATGCCCTGACTTTAACCTACCGTTCACCATTCAGACTGATGCGTCGGATTATGGTCTGGGTGCAATATTGTCGCAAAAACAGGATGATACAGAGAGGGTCATATGCTATTTGAGTCGTTCTTTAACAAAGGCTGAACGGAAATATAGCACCACGGAAAAAGAGTGCTTAGCGGTTTTGTTCGCGATCGAAAAATTAAGGCCATATGTGGAGGGCACCAAGTTTACGGTTGTAACGGACCATTATAGCCTTAAATGGCTCCACACCATCAAAGACCCCGTAGGTAGAATAGCGCGATGGGCAGTTCGATTGCAACAGTACGATTTCGACGTAGTACACCGTCCCGGAAAATGTCATGTTGCCCCTGATGCTCTTTCTAGAGCTGTCCCAATTGTTGATCTTGTCGCGACGTTTACCGAGAATACTCGAGAATCCCAAAGACCCATTACCGATCATTGGTATTTACGGCAAATGAGACGAGTTAGCGATTCCCCTCAACAATATCCCATGTGGATGATTGAGAATAATAAACTGTATCATCGGGCTAAATTGAAATACCCCGAACTTCCGGGAAATTCATGGCTTGAAGTTGTCCCGAAAGAATCCCGCAAGGATATCATTCGCGAACACCATGATCCACCTTTATGCGGTCATCTCGGTATTTTTAAAACATGCGCGCGTATATCCGAGCGATATTACTGGCCGAAACTCAAGGCTGATGTAGCCAAGTATATTAAAAGATGCGTCACATGCTTGGAGACAAAACCAGAGCAGAAACGTCCTGCCGGAAAAATGTTGAGTCAACAACCAACAGCGGAACGTCCCTGGCAACTTGTTAGTCTGGACATAGTAGGTCCTCTCCCAAGATCAAGTTCCGGTTATGTATATATCGTGTCAGTGATGGATTGCTTTAGCAAATTTACGCTCTTTTTCCCCCTTACGCTCCGCAACGGCCCCAGCTATCGTGAAAGTTTTGGAGGAACATGTCATCTTAATTTATGGAGCTCCGGAGACCATAATCGTAGATAACGGTCCGCAACTACGTAGTCACGTTTTCCGGTCGCTACTCGAAAATTATCAAATTAAGGTGTTCTATACCCCTAATTACCATCCCCAAGCTAATCCAGTGGAAAGAGTTCATCGGGTCGTCAAGACTATGTTAGCGGCCTATGTAAAGGATAAACACCCGAAGTGGGAGAAATATCTACCCAAAATAGGTGCCGCAATTCGTTCATCGCGATCGGAGATTACAAAGTTAACACCTAATTTCGTTAATTTCGGACGAGAGGTTCACTTTACGGGGAAGCCTGATGAGAGGCCAGTAGACTCCTCCCCCGACGTCTGTGTATGATAACCCCGAAAATTTGTCTGCAGCTCTTAAAAACGTATTCGCTGACGTCAGAAACCGGTTGAAAGAGGCGTATCGTAGGTCCAGAGACGCCTACAATCTGCGGCGTAGAGACGAGAAATTCCACTGCGGTCAATCCGTGTGGAAGCGGAATTACGTTCTGTCAGATGCCAGTCAGAAATTCACCTCGAAACTCGCGCCTAAATTTGCTGGACCCTACACCATTGCTCGCGTCTTATCACCGTGGACCTATGAGTTGTCAGATCGGTCTGGTCATCTCATAGGTACATGGCACGCAAAAGATTTAAAAGCACACCCACCTGACGAAACTAATGATACACCAGATCCTGACCCTGATATCTGACTTGTGTCTGTCCCAATTGCGTGTCTTCTTCCTTGTAGAAGTCTTGGTAGACTTCTCTGAGGAAGAGGGGGTGTTGTAACGGGCTGAAATTTTACTGGTAGTTTACCTTATTATGTTTAACATTTTATAGTTTATTTAGGCTCTTTTAATTGGTGGTACCATGGTTTGTTTAGCGAGGGCTTCTGTGTCGGTACCTTGAGAGTGGTTCGATAGCGTTCCACGAGATACGGTGTGCCGAGAAGCCTTGCCCTTGTTTCCCCCAGATAGTTATTGCTGCATACCATCTTGTATTGTTGCAAATCTCCTAGCAGGAACCACCCAATTCAAGTAATTCGAGAGATGAAGGGTTGTTTTCAAATTTTGGGTTGAGGTTAAGTTTCCTTCGTGATGGCCAGA
The DNA here is from genome assembly GCA_029963805.1 of Aromia moschata. Classification (NCBI taxonomy): domain Eukaryota; kingdom Metazoa; phylum Arthropoda; class Insecta; order Coleoptera; family Cerambycidae; genus Aromia; species Aromia moschata. Next base: position 1,187,384 of record JAPWTK010000074.1, on the reverse strand, counting down.
ATATGTGATGCATCATTTTAGATCTAAAGGACAATAAATTTATTATATTATAACACCTCTGAACTTTAGTAAATACTCACATTATATACAAAATTTAATCCACCATCCATCAGGCCTTATGACAGCTGTCAGTTGTCACTGCAGGGGGTTGGCATCCCTGAGAGCAGATGACGGCTTTTTGACGGGAATTTCCGTTGACAGCTCTTCCTTTTCTTTGGTTGACATTTCCATGCTTCTTCTTGACTGAGACAGTCTTAATCGTGTAAACGGATTTTGGAGAAGTTGAAGGCTTATAATATAGCTGCGGTGAAAGTCATCGGCAGTTTAAATCAGCAGTTGCTGGATATTTTGTCCTTCTGCAAGGGAAAACTTGTCAACATCCTCGAGGCCACACAAAACCTAAGGTAAGGACACCATTACTATCTTCCCCTAAGCATGTCCTGATGCATCGCTTTATTTTGTTTTAGGCCTCATTATCATTATCATTATCATTATCATTATCATTATCATTATCATTATCATTATCGTTAGCGGTATCATTATCGTTATCGTTATCTTTATCTTCCAATTTGTTCTATCTATATTTTTATTACCTGCACCTCTTTCACGGTATCGTACCTCGCATGCTATCGCTTGTTCTTCTGCTACACTTGTACACCCTGCCTGCCTGCCTGCTTGCATGCGGTGAGGTACACACCCTTACACCGACACCAATCATCTCACCCCGTGGACTTGCCGGCTGGGACACTTCATTGACCGCTTACGTCACTGCATTACCTGGGCTGCCAGCTGCACCGACTTGCATTGTTTCCTGCACTCCTAGCAGCACTTTGTATCCGCTTGCTTGCACTGGGTCCTGGAGTACACCTCGACAACCACTCCTCGGAGTCGGGACGAGCCAGCGTAGACACCGAGAGCCTGGAAACACCACAGGGTACTTGGTACCAGCAGATAAGTACACTGTTTGTTCACCAGTCGTACTCTCTACATTTAGGGCATTGTAACCTTTCATTATCTCGACTTTAGGAGCTTCACTCCCCCTAGTCACATAAGTTGACACGCACTGAAAATACTGTGCATTAATATTTTCCCCATTTTGTAGGCACCATTTAGTATATTTTAAGGTAAATAACGATTAATATTGCAACTATATATACCTGTAAACCGATCCAAGTAGTACTACCAGGGTGAAGGTGACTCTGAAATAACCTATTTTGTTTAAGCCATTAATATGTACTATTAGTACAGACTTACCACTACCGATCTGTTCACGTCGAGCCCTGTCTGTTATTGTGTTGTACAATAAAGCCTGTTTATTAAAACCTGTATATCAGTAAACTTTGCACCATTTCGTTAGCCGAATAAACAGCCGGCTTTAAGGTGAGTAGCATTTGAGGTTAGTGGCTAACTTCACCCGCGTCCTTAGGTGCGTTCAGTTCGGTGGTCGCCCGCCGACCAGAGAACAATTACCCTGACCGAACATTAAGGTCCAGAGCCTTTTTCCCGTTTTTTTTCTGTGTATCATCTAAGGCTAGGCGATCCCTCCCTTGGCTCAAATACGACACCATCTGGGTTGAAAACGGGTGGCGCCTCGTAAGAGAACTGTCTTACTTTACCCACGACCGTCTCCACGGAGCTAGCGGCCAACCCTCAAGGGATCCCCACTTACTACTGGCACCCGTCGAACCAGAGCCACCAACCGCACACCCCCTAAAAAGGGGTGTGTAACAGCATTAATATCAAAACTCTTGTAGCTACGAAATTCTTTAACTATAGTTGTGCATTTGATCTTAATCAATTCAATATCACAAGAAGTAACATTATGGTCAGAGAAATAAGTATCTAAGACTTCAACATTCTTAATGACAAGATCGGAATTGGTTACTATTGAGTTTATTAAGTATTAACTTTTTTCTGTTATTCCAGTAGGATATATAGGAGAAACTACCAGTCGTTCCCAAACATAACAATATCCAATAAACAGCTTAATTATAATCTAACATATTAATGTTTAGGTCACTCATAAGAGTCATTAGAACAAAATTGGAAATATAATTTTCAGCTAAGTAATTATTAATAACATCACTTAATATACGTTACGTTAGATTAATGGCAAGTAGATCTGTAATTTCATAAATTTGATCGGTAACACTAAATTTTACAAGTAAATTTCGTGAACCTCCTCCTCGGTCGGCACGGTTAACACTGAGAATTATAGATTATATACTGATTTTATATATAGAGCAATTCCTCCACCTCCTCCGGATTTACGATCGCTTCCTATTAACATGTAATTATTTATCTATCCTGTTTACAAATAAAATTTTTGTGTCTCACATTTTGGCAATAAAATCTTTCAAATTGGGTACTTACTGGCTAACAAAATATAGGTGTGTTCCGTGTGTTAAGTGGGCTTTCCCGCTTTTTTCGCTGGAAAAAAAAAGTTTTTTTTGGGAATTTTTTTTGAGGAAAGTATAAAACGGATTGAGACAATTTTTTTTAATTAAAAGATACAGGTATGTAGGTTACATTTAGTTTTTTATTTATTTTTTAAACCAAAATGGCGGCCGTCGATCCTTGATCCAATGCAGCTACTTCAGGCGGACATGTTAATGAGAATTTTCTACGACGCTATCATCTGAAATCAAAAAATGAAACATTTTTATAAAATATAGGGTTGTTGTGAGTGGGGTTATAGTCATAGGGGTTTTTTGAAATTCAAATTTTACGCGATTTGGTGCAACTTTGAAAAAAAAAAAGTTTGATTTTCACCTTAAATTTCTACCATTAAATTGTTATTAAAAATCGAATTTTTGCAATATCAAAAAAACTCCTACGTTGATCACTAATGGCATCATTTGTGAACATTTTAAAAGAAAGATCATTAAAATCGGTTAATTAGTGTCCGAGAAAAATCTCATTCCAGTTTCAAAAACGTTGTTTTGAGAAAAATGCATTTGAAGTTTTTTTTTTACGTTTTTTTGTCATATAATTATGATTTTTTTTTACTTACAGTTCGTCATCCATTCGGGGCCCGTACAGCACACCCTCCTCTGCCTTGTAGACCTCATTTTGGCTTCACGTCAGATGGCGTCACGCATTTTTAACACTGAATCCGTATTTCGCCGAATACGGATAAGTAACAGGCGGTAATAAGTTGTCAATTCGCCTATTACCTTGATGGTCAGTGTTCCTGTACCTCTTATACATATAATTTACATATATAATTTACCCTTATACATTATAACGCATCGATTTCAGTAAAAAAAAAAAAACGATTTTTTGAAACCGAAAAGCAGGAAAGCCCCCCTTAATGGACCACTCCATATACGTAATTCGTTTGTTAGCATGCTATCACCCACTGTCCGCATTAGACGAAAACGTCTCTACAAAATGCCATTAATAAATTGCTCGTTCAATTCCTAACAGAGATTGCACGGTTGTCTGTCGATACAGCCGCTGCACTCCAGAATATACCCGCCCAAGTTTTCCGTTCCGTTTATGTTACGTTGCAAATTTAATTAAAGCAAGATCGCTTAATACAATCACCGCGTCGGCGGCGTAGACTGCAGAAACGAAAGTAAACATTCGTATTGTTCGTTCCTATTATTCAAGAAAATCGCGCAGTTATCTCCTGTACATATTATTTTAATATAAATACTGAGCTGCAATAATGTTACCGTAATATCTGCTCTCGTTCTATGAACGTTTGATGATTACATTATGCTCGACGCGGATGAATGAAAGGAATTGCGTGGTTTAAATAGACAGCGCGTTAGCTTTTCCCGTTGAAGTTTACATATTACGGTATGAACTTTATTGTTGTCGATTGGCTTATATTGGATTACATATGAACATATCTTCTGAAAGGTATTGATATAATAGTTAGCCACGTCTGTTTTTCAATTACAACAGAAATATGGTTACCATGGCGACTAGTTTTATTCAAACTCACGTTTCAGATCATAAATGATAAGTAGCGTAATTAGGTAGTTTAATTTCAAAGTTCCCTCATACTACAACAAACAACTAATGACAGAAGCCATCTACGTGATATATCTTAATGATCTATCGAAAAAAAGAGAGCAAGCGCAGGCTGTGGGGTTTACTCAAGACGCCAATGTACAGTCTGCCAGTTCTGTTTGTAAGTCTCTAACAAACAGAACTGGCGAAGTTAACATAGCTGCAAAAGAAATTACCCGTAAAGCCGGGCACAGACATGCGGTATTCGGAATCGCGATTATTCGCTATGTGCCGAGCAATTCCATCAAATTAATTTGTATTTGGCGAATAGGGTACACATACATTTGACGTAGTTGCCGAAGAATTTAAAATGAATAGTGAAACAGTGGCAATCGGTGCTGCTGCGTTTATAGTTATGAGTTGTGCTTATATGCAGTTATAAAAAAAGGCTACAAGAAGAAAAAGAAGGTGTATATGTCAGTTTGATTTGTATATGTCATCTGAACCAGCTTCACTTTTTGCAGATTCTTTAACCTTATTCTGACAAGCTCTAAACTTCTATTTCTATTCTTTTCCAAGCATCATAAACAAGATTTCTTTTTTTATTGTCTTCATGTCCTGCATGCCATACTATCGATTCACAGAAATTCAAATTCAAAAGGATTCATAGAAATCCAAAAATGTCAGTACATTTTCACTACTAGAGCTCGGCGCAATGGTCGGCAACGCGCCATCGTTCTCGAGTTATCTGAAAAATATCTTCACCTTTGATTATTTTAATTGAAAAATAATGTCTTTACTTCTGATTGGATTAATAATCTCTGTGATGAATTTTTCAAATAACTCGAGAACCATTGCGCCGGGCTTTATTCATTATTCCACTCCATTTTTACAAATAAATTAAACTAAATTTGACCACAAATACAAAAATACCACACGTAATTTGCGCGAATATGTGTATCGAGTGCAATCGCAAATATTTGTATCCTTTGACTAGGGCCAAAATACCTAAGTAAATAAATAGACAGACAGTGGGAAACACCGAATAGCGGATATTCGTCACGAGCAACCCATACACCCTAGTCGCTACTTGCCGAATAGCAAATATTCGTTACTCGTTACTCGCCGAATACAGCATGTCTGTGCCCGGCTTAAGAATATTACAAATAAATCAATAAACATCTACAGAGACAAGAAATATTGAGTCTAAATTGCTAGGAAGTAGCGTCGAGGTTAGTATGGAAATGTCATCAAGCACTAGTAGAGCAACTAACTCTTTAACAGTATATCTGTGAGTTGGATTAAAGACCACGCACAGTGAAAAGATAATAAAGAAGTGGACAAATTGCCTCGAAGCGCGGCAGGTCAGGTGGCAGGTATCTTAGGACCAGGTCGCAATTACACTCGTTTGCAACAATTATACAAATGCTCAAAGGAAATACCCACGAAAACTCGGAAAAGTGTGTAATGAAACAAGCAACTGTCGGTTTGCTATGTAATTTATACAATACTCAGCGAGGAGGTCACAAAGACATATTATTTAGAGATGACAAAGAAAAAACTACACCTTGTAACAGGAATCCTGACATGACCTTGTCAGCTACGGAAGCACTTATACGATAGTGTTGTTCTACATTTAAGCTACAGGTTTATTTTCATATCATCTTGATTATTAGAATCATACACTTTGTAAATACCTATAGTTTAGTATAGATTGTATAGTTAGCTATAAGATATCGTGATGCTCTATCATCTTAGAGGGGACCTCAAATAAACTTTAATAATAAATAATACGTTTGTCAAATCTAAGGTTATAATACATAAATATCATAAAATAAGATCGTTTACTTACCTTCTATGCATTAAGTTTGTGTTTAGAAATACATATAAATATCCCTATTATCTTGTATATTCTTTATGAAACAAATGCCATACTAATTTATGTAGATAAAATAGGTAACTATATTTAAATTCCTGTTCTTCAATAATATATTCTTCTAATAGCTTGTAATAGCCATCAACTTGGATTTTTGGAAGCAGTGTGAGCAACTTAAGGAATCCAAATAAAATAAGGTTTTTCGGTAACAAAACTTGTCAAATGATATTTGTTACTATCACACGTGTTCACTAGATAGAGACAATAAAGTAGATTTATATTGCTCGTAAAGCCACTGTAGTGAAAGGAAATTGTTTTTATATGCTGTGAATAATTTAAACACGCCAACGTCTTTATCGTCCATTTTGCCTTTTGAAATTAAATCTTATCAATAATTTTGTAAGTTCGTTTAAATGTAAGTAAAATATAACAGCTATAATTGTGTAATTATAGTATTTTTGTAAAACAAATCATAAAATTTAATAGCAATTTTGATGCTAGGGAAACAAACCTTACAATTTCAACAAACGTGCACGAACACGTGCACGAAAACGTGTACGAACACATGTAGTATTTTCTTTTGTTCTATTCTTTTATTTTTACTTTACTTCACTTTATGCTTTAATTCTACCAAATTAAACATAACTATAAAAATAAAATATAAATCTTAATATAAAAGTCGTGTTAGTTACACCATTTATAACCCAAGAACGGCTGGACCGATTTTTATGATCTTGGACCTGTTGGATTCGTATATATCTGCTCCGAATAGCAGAATAACTATTAAAATATAGGAAAAAGTCACAAAAAATTATACAGAAAATTAATTATTTTTAATTGATGTCCGCTGCAAATCAGTGACTTACGGGTGATCAGGGATCGTGTAACTTTTGAACGACTTGACCGATTGAGGTGGTATTTACTTGAACTGTCGAGACAATGGTTCATAGCTATGCTAAGATTCGATAAGTAGCGCCATAGTCATAAAATTCATTAAATTTGATATTAAAAGGGCAGGACAACGTCTGCCGGGACAACTAGTACTACATAAAAAGCGCTGCCAATTGAATTACTACTTCCACATCCAATTTTTCGATATGACCTTTATTATATGACTGACATTTAATTATACTAAACCGCTAAAAACGTTCGGTTACAGCCTTAAAAGTGTGATACTATTATGTACTTGGATATGACCTTTATTGGCTATAATATATGCTATATATGATATTTATTACCTGTACCACAAATATGACCTTTATAGCCAATATGGCTTGTATGAGCGATATGACCGTTATGATTTTATGGCTCATATGACCTTTATAATCAACTTAGTGACCTGTATAATCTTAATTACATTTATGAACGTAAAAATGAGAGTACAGACTAAATAATGTGATATTTGAATTGTCCTACCTCAAAAACATATAAAACGACACATCACATGAATATCTTTATTATTTGATCGCGGCGATAGCTCAGTGAGTAAAGAACCAGGTAAGAAGATGGCGATTACTCCGGGAGCTGTTATCCGCGCGAGTTCGAATACCGCCTGAGGCAATTGGCACCTGCCGTAGGGTTTGGTTGGGTGTCTTACGTTTTATCAATGTGTACTCTTCCTCTGACACAATCATAATGATTTATTTTAATTCATATTAAGATACCAAGATCAACCGTCGCTTTCCCTCCTGTGAACAATAAAAACACCATCAATCAAATGAACATACTCATAAGTTTTCACGATTTTTGTGTTCCTTATATTTTATTCTATTTACCCTTCCCCTACTACAAGGGGGGGCGTAGGAAATGTACATAGAGCTCTCTCAACACCCCCCCCCCCCAATCTAGTAAGCTAAGAACTTTTTCTATATTTTTGCAGTTTCTGTAATATTACGTATGTGTCTCGAAGTGCATACCTTGCATCGTTTGCGAATTACCTATAGACAAGAAACAAGTGACAAACAATTACCCTCATTTACGCCCCAAGCCTTTGACCGATTAAGCTCAAAATTAATTTACATAAAGCATTTACTTTTCATCCCTGATAACAAAATTGTTCGACATTTAGTCATACGGTTATGGTTATTTAACCTCTACAAGATTTTCCACATTCAACTTAGACTCTCAAGGATTTTATTTAATTCCATCACCAACACCAAAGCGTAAGAATCAGACAATTATTAGCACCATCTTCCCCACACCACAGAGAGCAGTCCGTCTCAGGTTCTCATCAACAAAAACCTATCTAAAGAGGTTCGTTTATAGGTTGTTGGTAAGAAATCTGTTTTCTGTAGATGGCGCCCTATTTAACACCGCACTAATTTACCACTATCCTACCGAACAAGATCAGAGTTTGCCGAAGCTTAATTTTGACAACCTACGACCTGTGCCGCGCTTATACCAGCTACAAATCGTTAAACAACTATTTAACGATTGGTAGCAGTATAAAGGTTACATTTATTTATTATATATATATTTATTATATATAAAGTTAAGCAGGTTATAAGTAAAGCAGGCAGATCCGGGCGGCGGGCCATAACCATACGCGTCATACTACTTACTACTTGTATGTGCAAAAACAAAATTCATGAAAACAATAAACTGCAATTGCAATTTATAAAGAGATGTGTTAAATTTGCCCTGTTATTTACGTTGTGTGAAAACTTTGTACCCGCCGCCCGGATCTGCTGGCTTTAGTTATAAGTAAACCACTCCTTTGTAGATGGTGTGAATAGGAAGGGGAGATAGTTAGGCATCTACTTTGAGATGGCAATGAGAGAATCTATGTTAGGAGAGCACTGTCTTTCCATAGCTATAGTGAGGGAGCTCTTTTTGGGTGACATCACCAGCTTTTTCGGAGATAACCCTAGCGGCTACATCAGGGAGAATGCACAATGTGCCCAATAGAGAATGAGTGATGTAACTCTGAATACACTCCATTATATTACACCACTTTGAATATATTTCCATTAGCTCCAGATTCCATATTCTAGGATTTATTTACGTGATCGGAGGTAAAAAAATGCAATGGCAGTTTAATGTAAATATCGCAAAATATGTGCCCAGTTGAGTTATGTGATTATTTTAAGTGGAGCTATTGGCAGTTATTATTTATAGTGAACGTTAATAAACCTTTACCAGCTAATGTGACTTAATATGAATATATGAGAAGTTTTATTATTCCGTAAACAACAAATGTAGTTATTCTGAAATAAAAAAGCCTCCACGCCACCACTGATAATCTCTTATGAAAAATTATCTTATCCCTTGTGAAAGGATATCCAACAGCATATTGTGATGCATGTGTATGTGAGTCCGAATACCTTCTCCGCATGATTTGTAGATCGTAATTTGCCTTATTTCATTAGTTGTGGATATGGTTGGATAACAGTAAAACAATAGCTAACAGGAAACTAACTATTTGTTGCATGACAAGGATGTCCTTGTGTTCGGTTACGTTAGCGTAAAACAAAAAATAACAATCAAAAGAACTTGCCCAGAAAAACTCAGATTAATTGTAATAATTATATTAGATACCCTTGGTGCATTTTGTACAGCAGTCAACTGGTTAACTGGTCAAGTTGGCGTCACTTGGAACTATTTCATGATAAATACAAAATTCTTCATATTCCAAGTTTGGCGCTAGGACTATCAGCCGCATCACAGTTTTGCGCTAGCATATTTGGCGAAATTAAGTTCCTTTGCTAAGATCGGCAATCAGCAGTGCACACAGTGTATTTCTATTGCGTTAAGCAAATGAAAAGCAGCTTTTCCAATTCATTTATGTATAGTCACCTGCTCTACACTCACGCGTATTTGTTGACGATGGTTATAATTTAGCATAAGAGCATAATTACATATTTATCAAATACTTGGTTTGTAACTTATGCCACGGAGGTACTCAATTATATTATTTTCGCTGAAACGCATAACGCTGCTGAAAATGCTGAAACGCATTTATACGGTTACCAGCGTCACTATAAGGTTTAACTAAGGTTTGAATAAGGTTTAACTGTAGCGCTGTTTCACTGTCACACGTCCACAAGTTAAATGGTAGCGAGCATCATACTGCGCAACTGCAACTATAAACATACTTGCGCCAAACTGTGATGCGGCTGATAGTCCTAGCGCCAAATAGGCCACGCCAAAGTGTCCTAGATGCAGACCGTAGATGCGTTTATTTGTATTTCAATAATTTACATTTTACAATTTTTAAAACCGTTGTGCGTTGAAAACCTTTGTAAATATTATTTTTCAGATTAATTCAGTTTTATAAAAAAAATACACTGAACTAAGTACTTATTATTGTGAACCACTAAACTTCCAAATATCGTCCGTTGACATCCACGTGTGCGAAAAAGATTACATCCCATTTTAAATTGATGTATGCAATTCACGTCGGAAATATAAAAAATTCACGAACGTCGAGAATAAATATTATTAATATTGTATGCTTCAATTAGCCCAATTCCTGATATAGATCTAGTTGGGCACTCATATATATCGCATGTTGTGCCAGTATTTCTAATGAACTTCATAAATATGGCTGCGACAAGTTGCCTTTCGTGGTGATTAGGCTGTTTTCGTGTGTTGTGGAGTTCTTTAATATTTCGCTTTGTGTATAATAGGTATAAATAAATACGTGGTAGTTTATTATAGGTGGTTTTTAGTAATCTATTATCTGTATTAATAGGCTAGTAAATAATACAAAAAAATAATTAAATTTTGGTGAGCTTGTTTCCATAACACAAATTAATGATTTTCATTAGTTTATTGTTGTAATGTAGTAATCTTAATTTTAAATTCCAATTCTGGAGATAATTTGCCAGCAAAAATCAAAAACGTGTTTTAAATGTTGACTGGCTTTGCGCGAAACACTTATTCGTTTTCCTCTACTCATACTTTCTATCAACTTACAAATAATCAACAGCAATAACGGAAAGCATGAAAAACGCAGAAATCACGCACTTAACGTTGTCTGCTCAAACATACGTTCATTTGTAAATAGAGTAAAGTGACTTTAACACCATATACCTCTGTAGCCGTGTAGGACTTAACACTGTTAGGCGCCATCTATTGGACAATCCGGGTTACCAAAGACTTAATGCTATTTACCATGAGGAAAACTAAAACACTTGGTGTTTATTGTTACCAATAACTCACTTTTCACAAAAATATGACTTAACACAGTTTACCTCGGAGGTGCTGATATACTATGTGTGTGGCTCATTAATTATATAAGTGGTTCATGAAATTATTTTTGAAACGGACTTTTTGCAATAGATGGCATTATATGTATTTTTACATGAGAAATGTCATCACGATTGGCTCGAGTGCAATACCATTTGGCAGTTGATAGTTCAACCATCATTTCAGACAAAAAAGTAATCGATTTGATCGAGACGTTTGGTTTTTACATCAAGTTGAAAATGGAAGATCAAACTGTGCATTGTTGACATATTTTGCTTTTTTATTTCCACAAAGGGAGGAACGCAAGGCAGGCCTATGAAAAATTGCGTAAAGTTTACGGTAACAATGCCCTACAAGAACGTCAGTGCCAGAGATAGTTCACCAAATTTCGTGCTGGTGACTTTGATGTCACCGATGCTCCTCGCTCCGGAAGGCCCATAGAGGCTGATGACGACCAAATAAAGGCACTGGTCAAAGTAGACCTACATTCAACCACTCGTGATATTGCGGAGACACTGACCTTCATCGTTTTACCGTTCACGATAATCTACGGAAGCTGGGATTCATCAGAAAGCTCGATATATGGGTTCCTCATGAATTCAAAGAAATCCATCTCACCAATTGCATCAATATCGCTGATACACACCTCAAGATCAACAAAACTGATCCGTTTTTGAAGCGCCTGGTAACAGGCGATGAAAAATGGATTTATTACAACAATATTCGACGTAAGCCATCGTGGTGCTGTGGAACTGCGCGAGCCCAAACACAATCCAAAGCTGATCTTTACAAGAGGAAAGTTATGCTCTCAATACGGTGGGATTAACGACCTGGTGTTTTTCGAGCTCCTACTGCGGAACCAGACGATCGATTCCGATGTGTACTGTCACCAACTGAATGATTTGAATATATCTTTTTGAATTCATCAATCGCAAAGGCGTAGTGTTCCATCACGACAACGGGAGACCCCATACAAGTTTGGTGACTCGCCAAAAGTTGCTGCAGCTTGGATGGGAAGTCTTTCCTCATGCTGCTTATTCACCGGACCTTGCCCCATCAGAATACTATTTGTTTCGTTCCTTGCAGAACGACAGTGAATGGTAGATCGTTCGATTCTGATGAAGCCATCAAAGCGCATCTCACCCAGTTCTTCGCTGGAAAAAAGTGGTCCTTCTACGAGCGCGGAATCGTGCAGCTCCCAGAAAGATGGCAAAAAACCATCGATCAAAATGTGCAATACATCATTGATTGTACTTTGTTCTATTATTAATAAATGAGCCTTGAAAAATCACCCAAAAATGCGTCATGACTTTTCAGACAACCTAAATTACAAAATTAGCTACGTGAGGTCTAGCATTATCGCTATGAAGTTTCCACTTGCCAATTAACATAAAATACTTTTTGAGGACACGATTTTTCATGAATCGCCGTAAAACTTCTTTATAATAATTCGCAGTTACTTTAGTACCATGACACTCTGTGGATATATACAGTTCCCTTATAATCACAAAATATGATGTCCTTAGCTTTAGTGATAAACTCTTAAGCGAAAACGCCATTTCTTTGGTGAAGGTCTTAGTTTTTCGATCCACTGTGTGCTTTGTTGCTTCATCTCCGGGTTGTAATATACACAAGTTTACTGCTTACTAGTAATAATTGTCTTTCACCATTCATCCCCTTCTCATTGACACATTGTATCCAGCGCGCAGCGTGTGTCAAAACGCCACTCTACTTGCTTGGCCAGGTAAATGTAAACTCGGAATTTAGCTAGCACAAATTCTTAACACGTTTAGATGTTTGTACAGGAGGGTAATAACATTTCCGAAAGATATCTCAAGGATGTTAGAGTGTTGCAAGATAGCCCAACGTGGACATGTCCGACTAATTACTGCTCCAGTGTTTATAGTTTCCTCAGTTACCGTAGTACTTGGAGCCATCTAAAACACATGTAGATTTTACCATTTATAGACGATTGGCCAAATACTGCCTTTATCGTGGTCAGTTTCCATTGCTGATTTTTTCAAAATTGAATGGTATACCTTTGCTCTTTCGTTAGATGAAATGAAAGAAGTCTACTTATTGTTCGATAATTCCAGATTTCTATTTTTGTAGATAATTATAGCGATCTCTAATAAATACAGCCTTAATCTTTGTTGAAAACCCCTCATGTATTATAAGAATAAAATAAAACATTAAAAAAGAACAGCATTTATAAAAATTATAAATAAAAGGCAACAGCATATGAATATTTTTTTAGTGTTACAGTTATTAGGAAACTATTTCGGCCATACTGCCGCTAAAATCTTAACGGCGCTAATGAAAAGCCTTCACTAAACGTCTACAGACGAATCCTTATTTATACGCGCCCCAGTTCTATACAATACGTAATCCGATAATGTTACGTCTCGAGCAACATGATGGTGAGATGATCAGGGACAGATTTGAATACGTAAAATTGTGTTATTCTGGTAGTACGTCATCCAATAATGTTATCAGACGACAATAAAATTCAAAACGCTCCCCGACACGACCCAGTTCGGCTCATTCGTCTCTACAACAGCTGCCACGGATTGAGCATAATGTAAATATCAGGATCCGAAGGAACAAATCAGGGGAGCTCGCAATGGAACATATAAAATTACCAAATCTCCACACCTGAGCTCTTGGCGGCAATTACGAGGTTGTGCGGCGCCAGTCGATACTTTGATTAGAAAAATTTCTCACTGGTGAGGTTTAAGTATGTATAATTGTTTGTTTTATGTAGTCCTCTTCCCCAGTTCCGAGAATATGCACGGATTTCGTGAGGTCTGTGGAGTTGGCACTTTCGAATTTTCGTATTTATCGTATAAGATTAACTTGTCCAAAAAAGGCCTATGTTTACCCAATAAGTAGATTTTTTAGTGCACCTTTAGTTACAAAAAATATGTAATAATATATATACATATGTAGGTACAGTTATATATTTATATACCGTAGGTATATATCTATTTTATGAGTTTATTTTACGTTTAGTGTATACATATTTTTAGTTTAGTTTAGGTATAAACGTATGAAATCTCATCCCCGTGGTGTTACTATATCACTTAAGAGGGCTAAAGGGCATAAGTAAGTAAAAAAGGTATTCGATATAGACGAGCGACGATTTAACGTGGTGTGACGATCCACATTTTTAAAGTCGAAGACTCGAAAATTACAACGCGTGCATTTTTTGCTAATATGCTTGTAAATTTAAAGTACATACATATCTACTTCGTGTGCTAACCTTGTATAAGAGGTGTGTAATTTTAAATAATGAGACTGGCAAAGTACCGCCCTATCTATCAACACTGCGGAGACGGGACTTGGAAGCGGTAGGTTAACATGTGATGCACCTTCGGTACAAGAGAATCGATTGAAGATGGACCATGTAGCGGAAGGCCTTCATCTTCAACAACCTATGAAAATGTCGATAGAATACGGGATCTTGTGCGTTTAGATCGTCGGTTGATGACAAGAATGATCGGGGAAGAGTTAAATTTGAATTACACCACTGTTCATCAGATTTTAACTAACGAATTGGAAATGAGAACAATCTGCGCAAAAATGGTTCCAAAAAACCTTTCAGAAACAAAACGACATCAGGAGTGAAAAGTGTCTTGACTTTTTTGAATGGATTAAAAATTATCCCCATTTTATGGAACGTGTCATTACTGATGATGAGACTCGGAAACCAAGCGCTAATGGAATGGAATACTTCAAGTTCTCCAAGACCCAAAAAAGCAAGAATGAGCAAGTCGAAGATCAAATGCATGCTGATTTGCTCTTTTGATAGCCAAGGAATTGTCTACAAAGAGTTTGTGCCTCCAGGTCAAACAGTAAATCAACAGTTTTATAGAGTGGTTCTTGAAAACCTTCGAAAAAGGGTCATGCGTGTGAGATCAAACATCAAGAACAACTGGATGTTGCATCACGACAATGCGCCTTGTGACACAGCCATTTCAGTAGACGAGTTTTTAGCCAGTAAAAACATTCCTGTGGCTCCTCAGCCTCTTTATTCGGCTGACTTTAGTCCTTGTGACTTTTTCGCTTCCCGTGATTGAAAAATCACCTCAAGGGACGTCATTTTGGAATCATAGAAAACATTCAAACGGCTGTAACCGATCAGCTGAAGGCTATTCCAGTATATGAGCCTTCCAGCACTCCTATAAGGAATGGAAGAACCGTATCTAGCGCATTGTGACTTCCTAAGGAAGTTATTTTGAAGGAGACAATACTGAGTTGTAATTCTATTCGAACAAAAAAAATCAGTCTTATTACTTAATTTACAGACCTCGTATATTTATATTAGTTCGGGTTCATAGTTCTGTCTAATTAAAGTGTTTTTGAATAAATCTAGTCTGTAGACTACGAGGAAAAGACCTACAATAATACATACGTGTAATACTTTATTTTGTAACACAGAACACTAAATATAATATTCTGTTAATTTGCCAACGCTTAGCTCACGATTTCGTTTGCCTACCCTCCATTCAGAAAAAAGATTTTTTTTTCTCAAAAATATAATTATTTACCAATTTAAGTAAACTTTTGTACAAACTAATTCCACAGATCGGCCAATGAATCTGACTGTAAAATAAAGCATTTCTTAAACAATAGGGACAATTTTAGTCTACTTTCATGGTGTAAAAACTGTTCGCTGTTTGTCAGATTTGTTTGTCCATCGCTCAAAGTGAATTTTAAAAAGTTTTATGATATGCAGAAAATGCAATAAAGTTATTAAAATCTATTATAGAGAAGTGTAAACGTTCTTGTCAGAAAAGTAAAGTTCAAAGTTCCTCTTTGGGACCAAATATCTCTATAGGAGGGCACCTGCATGCTCGTATAATATTGTTGTATACTTACCGAACACCCTGTAGATGTAATAATCAGTTGACAGACAAGAATATGAGAGTATGAAAATAAGTGCGGTTTGTTTATGTGACGCCTTTCTTTCTTGTTTGTGTTTCTATTGAACATTATTGTTATCGAACCTTTGTGAGGTAATGCGACTAAATTTGAAGAAAACGAAAAGTTTCGGTATCCCTATAAAACCACCAATTTTGTTATCCCTCAGGAAAACAAATTCCTACCGCCACCTGAGTGAATATCTTACTGCTGTGAATGAAAATTGCAACACCAAGAAAGAAACGAGTAAGAACAATAAAATTTATTTGGTGAGTAGTATATACAAAGGTATATAAACGATTAAAGTTACACAATGCTATCACCACAGGGAGGGGAAAAAATTAATATTTTGTATATCCCCCGCGAGCGCGAATGACGGCCTCGATTCGACGCGGCTTAGAGTTGTAGAGCGTTTGGAAGGTCGCTTGTGGTATAGCGTTCCATGCTTCTTCGATACGCCGCCAGAGGTCGTCTTCCGTTGTCGGTGGGCGCGGCTGGCGGATAAGTTGTCGACCGATCATATCCCATACATGCTCGATCGGTGACAAATCTGGCGATCGTACGGGCCATGGTAACACAGGAACATTATGAGTTACACAGGAACAAGATAGTCTGTCACAATGTGCGCGGCGTGGGGCCTGGCATTATCCTGCTGAAATGTGGCATTTGGAGGAAGCCTCTGTAGGAATGGTATCAGTTCGGCTTCTAGAACTTCCGTAAGATACCGCCGCGCAGTGAGAGTGCCAGGAATGCGTAGTAGACGGCTACGTGACTCGTAACTGATGGCACCCCAAACCATCACCCCCGTTGTGGCGCCGTATGCCGCAAGACAATACAATCACTGCGGCCCCGTTCACCGCGTCGTCTCCGAATGAATACTCGTCCGTAGTGACTCATCAATGTCAATCTCGACTCGTCCGGAAACGCAATCTGGTTCCATTCTTGACCCCAGCTTCGCCGCTTTTGGCTCCATTCTCGACGCCGCCGTCGGTGGATGGGGGTGAGTGGCAGTCGTAACAACGGACGTCGTGCTGACAGGCCTGCCGACAGTAAACGGTACCGAATGGCACTTGGTGACAACTGGTGACCTGTTGCAGCCGCCCATTGTTGTGAAAGAACGCGCGATGTAGCAGTACGGTCTATCAAGGCCATGCGCACTAACAGACGATCCTCTCGCGCCGTTGTCTGTCGGCGTGTCCCAGTTCCTTGGCGACGATTTGTTGAACCTTCCTCGTTCCATTGACTCCATATCCGCATAACAGTACTAGGTTCACGACGACACAAACGTAGAGCAATTTCTCTGAACGATAAACCGCCCTCCCGCATACCAACAATTATACCCCGTTCAAACTCCGACACTTGCACATACTGAACTCGTTGTCGACGGCGTGGCATCTTTCTCGGCTACTAGCACAATACTAAGTACTGATTTACCACAGTCATGCAATATTAGGGAAATAAGTGGGTGTAGTGTTCTGGGTATTAATCCTATCCCTTTCTATCTGCATTGTGGGTATTAGAGGCTGTAATTTTAATCACTTAACTCTTAGCCCCTAAGGAACAATATATACCATTTTTATCCAATTTTCCGTGCTTTTCTCTAGGTGTTGCAATTTTCATTCATAGCAGTTAACTATTGTGGTAGGAAGTGCTGTTCGCGCCTGATGAGCACGTGATTCCCAATACTTTTACTGGTTTGTAGCGAGTGATTTGTGATAACTCATTTCATCTGTTTGTTAGATTATAGGTATATTCTTATTTTTAGAGTAATTCAGAGTATATAAGAACTGTCCCCTTACCTCTATTTTTCTAAACCTTGTAAATCATGCGAACTTTCTCCTTATTGCGTGCCTGGACTTCTTGAAGCGTTTTTCCGTATAAAAATAAGAAAATAATAGTCCTGCTCCTTAACTTTATTTTTTCGACGTCTGGGAATCATCACAGTGCACCAGAAAGCTCTATCGATTCCACCTCTATAAATATGCATAACGACGAAGTTAAATCTAATTCAACAGACTGTTTTTTTCTTCCGTCGGAAAGCAAGATTTACACAAGCGGCCGGAACGAAGATGGAGGGGCTAATTACGCGCTATTCAAAACTAATTTCGCTAATTTTGCTGTAACCGATCGCCTTGGCATTTACAGCGAGCTAGTTTGTCTAAATTAGGATGCAATGTTTAGTAGTGGCGGTTGGTGCGAAAGCTTGTAGGTTTGTGCAAAATCTAAAAAATCATCTAAAAAACGACACTCTAGTTTTTTAAATTTCAATCGTAATACAAGTAGTTAATCTGTGACAACATATCAGTAAATATAAAGCCCAACAAGTCCACTCAAACGAATTTTACAGAAATCGTGAAAAAGTATCAAAGTAAGGACTATTACTTGTCAGAATAATACAAAACTTTTTCTAGTGCTTTATGTCCTTGAGACTTGGTACCCAAAAATCTTGAAAAACCGCTTTTTTTATTAATTAGAATAAATTTTTACATGTCGAATTTTACATGTGAAGAATTGTTACATATCGGGTTTTGATTAGGAATTTTGTTAAATGTAACCGATTTCAATAGAGTGGATACTGTTTTAATAATTCTGATTGAACAAAAAAAAAAACAAAAGAATGAGCAATGCGTCAACTAGTCATATAAATCTAGTCATTATAAAATGTACATCATTAGAATTTATAACTGTTAAACGTTAAATCTAAATTTTCTGACAAACAAAGTTTTTGGAACATAACACCAGTGTCTTGTTTTCGTTTCCATCTACTGTACTATTATACTGCTAGTTTCTGTTGAAGATGTTACGGAATTCTCTTTAAAATCATTTTTAAAATATGTTATAACACAAAAATTCTCACAGCGAGGTTTTGCCAAAACGTATGCAACATAACTAAAGCCGGCAGAGCCGGGCGGCGGGCCATAATCGTACGCGTCATACTACTTACTACTTGTATGTGCAAAAACAAAATTCATGAAAACAATAAACTGTTGCAATTTATAAAGAGATGTGTTAAACTTACCCTGTTATTTTTCGTTGAGATATGTGAAAACTTTGTGGGCCGCCGCGCTGTTTAGCCGGCTTTAAACATAACTAAACAATAAAATGCGGGATGGCGAGCTCGCCATCCCACGCGTGATTAGCTAATCACGCGTGGTGGACATATGACTTCGCTCACCCGTTCCTATTGGCTGACGTGGACATGTTGGTAATTGAATTTAAATAGCACTTGGATAAGTGCTGATATATCACCTATTGATATTAATATACACAGATATATTATCTATATGTGTCTTGTTACCTGTAGATACAGATATACAGATTGATACTAAAATCTCAGATCACTATGGTATTATCCCCTATGATAAAGTTAACATTCCAAGTACACAAATAAGTACACAAATACTTAAAGCCATTTTAAATGATATAGTAATACCATTAACACATTTAATTAATATCAGTATTAAATCAGATATATGTCCTGACTTTTTTAAAGATACATAATTGATCCATCCAATCATAGACCTCTATTTGTGATACATTACACTAGTGACTTTGGTACACTTTGTACGAAAGTCTTCTCAAAATACAAATCATAGGTTATTTTGAAGATTGTAAATTATTTCATTCTAAACAGTATGGCTTTTGGAACGGATTATTTATCAACAACATTGGCAATTGACGAATTAACAACTGCAAAAAATTCAGGTTTCGAGGATGGTAAGTATGTACGTTCTCGTTTTTAGATTTTACAAAAGCTTTCGATTGTGTGCCTCATAATATTTTAATACAAAAACTAAGAAGCTATGGATTTTCAACTATCAGCCTATTGTCATGCCGTTTAAAATATCGCGTGCAATTTGTAAGTTACAACAACTTAACATCCAATAAGGAAACGGTCAGATATGATGTTTCACAAGGCAGTAGTAGGTATGTCCTATGGTTTTTTAACAGGTTGAGTGCCACAGCAGACACCGGTGTCTGTCCAAATACTTGCCACGTGCGCCACGGCAGACATCGGTGTCTGTTGGACACCAGTGAACATATTTACCCAACAGTCGGCAGTGTCTGCTGATACCATTCATATTAGTATCGAAAGTGTCTGCTAAGGCTTTGGACATAACTTCTTATATAAGAGTTTTTTCGTGGCATAAAAAATACACGATTTACAATGGAATTATAACAGATTTAGGTTTATTTCAATTGTGGAGTTTTATAAACACGGGTAGGTTAGTAAATCAGGCTTAGAAATATTAAAAACTAAACAGAAATTATTCCTAAAATATACATACAGTAAAAATATTTATGATACATATATATTATGTATGTATGTGTTCATTTGTCTTATATTATATTAGGCGTTAAGCAGATGTTTATCATTGAAACAGTTAAGCCACATAGGCGGCTTCCCTATGCAATCGTCACTATAAGTCACAACCTTAGAAATTTTAGAACGTGGAATTTGTCCTAATTTTTTTTTTCTGGTAGCAACCTCGGCAATACTTTCGGCCTATACGAGCGCTACCGGGCTTCTTTACAAAATGGTGGGCTGCCATTGACTTTTCTTTCCTAAGGTCGTTTATTATCTGATCTGTAGTTGGATACTCTATGTTTTCTGAAGAATTTATAAGAGATTAAATTATTTCTTCTCGAAAAGAATTTACAGACATATTTGTGTCTGCAAACGAAATATAAAGCATATGTTGATCCCCAGTGCAGTGACAGACACCGGTGTCTGTCTAACAAAAAGTTACAAACCGAGAAAATCATATTAAATTTCAACAAATTGATTTAAATATAGAAAGTTTCTATCGTTTTTAATAAAATGTATGAAAATTTACTTGGTGTCAATTTTGCAAGGATTGCCCAAAATTTCCTTGGCACTCAACCTGTTAAATGTGTATCAATGACAACAAACATGTTGAACAAAAAGGATACACTGAGTATTCTATATGCGGACGACACAACTATAATGACAACGAATCATTGTTCCGATCAACTTGAAAAAGTGTTAATAATCTCACAGACAATCGATCATACAAGACTGGTGTAATTCTCATAAACTTATCTTAAATTTATCTTAGAATGAGACCATGATATGTATTAACGTTTTATACTTAGAAGTATGGATGAAGTTATTAATTCGTCAAGTTAGTAATCGTACAGTTAGTAATAATTTAAATAAAATTAGTCTATTTTGTGATATACATTATACAAATAATATGCAACAATTACGTAACCTTGCCGTGGAATATAGTCATACTTTTTAATATAATAATTTCCTTTATGTAGATTGAAAAATATAATGCACCTTTTTGTTTGTTAGTTAACCGCCAGTTGTCGGTGATTATGAAAAAAAAATCCCAAATATTTTGCAAGTCGTTTCCAAGATCTTCCTGCAGGCAGCTATTTTAGGAAAACATTTTTCGCAAGTTTCCCCTGATTTTTTTTTTGCCATTATAACCTTCTATATAGGTCTAGTAACCACCCCCTAAAATTTGGTGTGGGTCCCATGCCTCCTTACGGAAATACGAGCATGTTAAATTCCACCGACCGCCACTGCTGAAGATGGCTCGAATGTACCTGCTGGAGTAATTGAAGCTCTCATGGGTTTGTGGATAAAAAATTTTCGTTGTCCTGGACTTGATCTTCTTCTTTGTACTGCCTCTTAAATTTAAATCGCTGAAATGCAACATTTATAGGCCAAAAAGTTGGTTGATAGACTTTGTCCATCATATCAAACTTAATTCCAACTTCTTCGTTGGTTTATGTTTGCTTTTTTCATGACATAATTACGAATCATTATTTCCATACCCTTTTAGCTTATCATCTCTGCCCGTGAAACTTTCATTTTCTTCAGCTTCATTAGTTCCTATGTAAACTAGTTTTTCAGGAGCAACAACTCTATTTGATTTTGAATTACTACTTCGTACTAGTACTTCGACTTTGTAACAGACTGTTTGCCTATTGTTGGTTACTTCATTTACAGTTTTTGTCATTGACAGATTCCTTCTATTCATTTTATTATCAGGAAATACAAATACCTTATCATTTAAAATTTATGGAAGTGGCACAGATTGTGGAGCCATATGCCGACTGGAGGTGGAATTAGACACAGATTTATTTATTTCTCTCTTTAGTAATTCCCTTATGTTTCATTGTTGATATTGTATTTCTATTTCGTTTCGTCGTATTTCTAACTCTTTTTATAAATCAGGGTATTTTTCTTCCAGAAATTGTTTTTTTTTTATTGTAATAAATTATTGTTTTCTCTTAGTTGTTGGAACAGTTGTTTTAGGTAACACGTTTCTTCATTTCGAGATTATAACGTAGTAGACTGGTTTATAATAGCAGGATTCTTGCTGAGATTCAATTCTGGAAAATTGGCAGAAATGTTGCAATCAAAGTTTTTCATTGTCCGTGATTTTCTCTTTATTAACTCTTGCACTTACTCGATTGTTAAGCTGGCAAAATATATATGATACGAGTTACTGTTAAAGATCGCGTTAAAGTGTGCGTAAAAAATGTGTTAAACGTCGATTTTGCGAGAAAGTACTATATTATATTAGGGCTTATTCTAAATTATTTTTATTTTTCAAATTTAGATTCAACATCCCCAAAAACCCCTTAGTCCTCATTTATGAAAAACCTGAATACCTCAAAAACTGATTAAATCAGTATAAAATATGAATATCTTGCTTATCTCATTAACAAACAACATTAATGACAAATTCAAAATGTAGTTTTTTTTTTAATTCTGAGCTGTTTAACATATCCGCTTTCCAATATGATACACTTTTCAACACATCGTATTCAGGGAAAAACTGATCACATTTTTGCTTTAAAACTTCCTCTTCTATCAAAATCAAAGCACAGTTAGACAAGCGTATCAAGATATTAATCGACAAACTCTAAGAAAAGTAACAGAGCGGTTAAGAATAATAATTGTTGAAAAGTGTATCGTAATTCCAACTGAAATTGGAAATTTAAACATTTTCAGTTGCGCCATATTTCTCCTAACTATCTATTTGAAAACCCCAGGTTTTTTAGCACGACCCCACTGGATGGTAGAGTTAGCAGTTGTTGTTGAGAGTAAGTTGTATCCTGCAGGAAAATTCTAAAATTATGGGATGGTAATATGAGAGAATTAAGACACTTTCCAGATATTTGAATAGATACGTAGTCTTGTAGCGGCCGTAAACACATGAGTCACCGCTCTGAAAACTGTGACTGTGAAAGATCGCGGGTGGACTAGGGAGGCCTCGAATATGTATCGCAGCCACCAGAGACTTCTCGATCGACCGGCGGGAAATATAAAACCATGTCGAGGCCGCGCAGAGGCCGGTCTTTAAAATAAATACATGGGTTTTTTAAAATGTACGCTATAAATTCAGGTATAAATTGTTGTGCATAAATTAGTATTAGTATTGGTCAGTGATTATGATTTCGTTATTCTGTTTAGTTAAATATATTGTGATTTAAAAGTGCGTGTTTAACTTTTCACACTAAAATGAACCCAAGTTGGGCAAAACGTTACAATCTGTAATGTGTATAGATCGTGATTCAACGACAACTTTGTGTTTTGTGTATTAGTACTGCAATTAGTAGTGTTTTTTCATTTAGTGAGGCTGAAAATTTTAGAACTGTGAATTTCAAATTGAAGAACATTTCATTGTCAGTGAATAAACTTGAACTTATTACTTAAACAGCCCTAATATGTTTATTACTTGCTCAGGTATAAAAAGAGATTGTTTTATAAATGCATTGCAGATCTTTTTCTTGTAAAACATTACCTGTATTAATAGCTTTTCGCAGGAAAAGCGATCTACAATCCATCTACAAAGTAATTTGTTCACATATTTATATTGGATTATAGCTAAACAATTGCCATTGCATAAGAGAATATGGGGGTTGACATTAAGCAAAATATAGAGGTAGCTATACTATATAGAAATCAAGCAAAAGTTTTTATATTTTTTTTAATAATTTCACAATTTCAATTTAAAAAATATTTAGGGTGTTCCATCTGTAAACGTGATATTCCTTGCAATTCTGATAAGACTAGAAACATATATTCAGATCTCTAATATATCAAAATAAGCTCGCTTGCCTCTAGTTCCAAATTTCTATGATTCCGCAAAATTTTTTTTGGGAACTGCCCCTCGGTGAAATTCGCTGAACTTTTTGATATTTTGCTCTCCATGATAAACCGATCAAAAGTGTATATAGGCTCAAAGTGTTAAAATTAATATTTTTTTGATATGGTCTTAAAGTGTATTTTCTCTCAATAAATATTTAATAACTTACAGCTTTATGGAGCATCCTGTTAATAATACAGGGTCCGGCAGGGAGGTATGGAAATTTTGAGGAGCGTATCATGTGAGATGGGGTGAACCTAATGTTTTCCGAATAGATAGTATCTACTCGTTGGCAGATGCCATTTTAGTTAGTATGGAGCCGTGGACTACAGTTCATCGTGTGTTTGGTTACAACACCTTCATTTAAACGGGCCGGTCAGTGATTTAAACAGTTGTGATTAGCCGAAACTTTATTACTGGCCCTTATTTTTTTCGTGAAAACGGACACATAGTTATCGGAAACACAGATTGCTACCTAGTGAAGTTTTTGTGAAGTTAGCTACCTAGTGAAGTGAAGTACCTGATTTTTTTCTGCGGCAATCGAAAAGACGACGCATTAACCTCAATACTGTATGGTTTCAACAAGATGAAGCAACTTGCATTCATCCAGAGCAGCAATGGCATTTTAAGGGAACATTTTCTTGGACATTTGATTTCGTTGCTATATGGAGTAAATAAAAAAATATGGAGTAGCCTTCTCGGTCCCCAGACCTATCACCTTGTGCCTATTTTTTATAGAGCTACCTTAAATCTCGAATATACTGAAATAAACCACATATACTCGAAGTCCTTTCAGAAACAATCACCCAAGAAATTCGAAGGATTTCACGTGAAATGCTTCAAAAGAGTATGGGAAATTTCTCGCGCTGTCTACAGGAGTGCATAGACAAAAAAGGGCTCTACTTAACTGACGTAATGTTTCACACCTGATTACTTTTTTCTTATTTTCCACTATGCATCGTTTAATGGCAACATTTCAGCTGTGTATTAAAAAATAAAATTTGTATTTAGTTAGAGTGTTACCTACGAGAGTCACCTAGAGTTACCTACGTCTTAAGCTCATAGAAACTTTTGATCGGTTGGTCATGGAGAGCAAAATATCAAAATTCAGCCAATTTCACCGAATAAGAAATATGCGGGATCCTTTTCTTTCTATATATAAAAAAAGCCTAACATATGATCTCATTGACATTCAGTATATCATTTTTTCCATGTTCGTGACTTATAGATTGTGACAATTACAGGAATTCATTCAGGATTGCATAAAACTTATACCTATTACCTATGCATTAACAAATTAATATTAAATAATAATTTATTTAGCTGCTTTTATACATAGGTACATACATATCTGTGTCTTAAGATTAACAGGTAATAATTCGTTTAATCGTTTTTTAATATTAAAATAAAATTAAACTTAATTTAATGTTAGATAATCTAATATTAAAAGTTAAGCTTTAATTTAATGTTTTAATTTACTTAAATTAAGTCATATTTAAAAGTATTTAAAATAAATTGAAACTAAGTTAATATTGTGAATATTGTAAAATATTTATCAAATAAGTATCTCGATACTTAAATAACTTCCAGTTCTGTTCATACTTATGCCATAAATTCTATAACTGATTAAAATTTACGCTATATTCTTCAAGGGAATGTGGGATAACTGGAACAAATAAACTGTTTTCTGTATACTGCCAATTGTTGAGCTTCTTTTGATATAAAACGTTTATACAACATGTTTTATGAGTTTCATAAATATCACGTTCTTAATGATATTTCTATTTCGTTTGGAAATGTGTTGGAAGTGAAATTAATGGAAGTAGAAGTACAACAGCTGTGTAGTCATCTTCATCCTGTGTTGATAAAGACTCATGTTTTAAAAAGGATGGAAAATATGAAATGAAAAAAACGCTACTTATATTACTTATCCAGATATATAATAATATCCAGGGAATTTAAAAGAAATATAGTGGAGAGTTTATAAGCAAATCAGTGTTAGACAGTTTTGATGACAATGATTATGTTGTAACTACTTCCTTATTGTCAAAACTTTTAATTAACAAATAAAAAAAAAAAAACATTATTTTACTTTTCTAACGGTATACATATTTCAAAATATTCAGACATAAGACATATTTTGTGTTAAGTCAGAGTTAGTTTTATGAGTATTTCAATTTTGTTCTTATTTCTTTTGAGAAAAAGTTATTTTCGTATTACCTTTCAACAAAATAATTCTTTTAATATCTAGTAGAAGCGGTATTTTTCTGTTATAATTTTTAAAGACCTACTTATCTTGTTTCTATTGTTTATTAAGTTACACTGCCAGGCTCCTGAAGTGTATCTGCTAAGGTTAGGTCAAATATTCTGGATCGTAATCTATGGCAAAAATTTTGAATTGTAAGAATCCGTAGTATACACTATCTGAAGAAGCTACTGTGTGGTGAAATGATCGTCATGTTGACGAAATCAGTGTAAAAATTTGGTGTAGAGCCAAGTCAATACGTCATTTGAACAATATTGTTTTATTAGATTTTGTTTGTATATAATGTCAAAACAGACGTAGTTAAATCTGTATTAATAACACAGACACACATTAAAAAAAGATCTTGTACTGTGGGACCGACCTATATATCGGTATGTAGTTTCACCAGCTGTATCCGAATTCGGGGTCAAAATTGGCCCATCGGGTCAAAATTGGCTGGAGAAATAAAAAAATGGCCGCAAATTCGCCAAAATTCGGAAAAAATGTGATTGACCGTTGCTGCCAAATAGCCTTCAACATGTTCAAGCAAGTTCCAAGCTGTTCCCAGTATTTTTTTTTGAAGCGCTCACCAGATTCTTTTTTTTCATTTTTTGGCGATTATAACATACCCGTTTGCATTCAAAAGATCTGTGCAATGGCATTCTTTTCCTTTTCTTCTCCTGAGAAGGCAAATCTCATTTGAGCTTCCAGCAATAGTCCGCCATCATATTTACGTCCCACCGCTCTTGGTAGCGACGCTTCATCCGTCAGAGATCTTCACTCCTATTCATTCACTATAATTTCCAAGATTATCCGAGAAATTAAGCAGCAATCGCTGCGGTGACCGTTTGATAAAAACGTACCGGCATGAGTTTTGGGTTGCCCACAGTGACCGGGAGATAAGAAGAAGATACTGTCTATGTAGGCTGATTCCAGTTAACGAGCTGTACTTCATACAAGGTTTGCTACAGTTTGCCTATAGATTAAGGCCAATGCGAGTACTTCTAATGAAAAGTGGAATGCAGCTGGGTGCACACTACATACTAGGCATGTGCGAGATTTCGAATTTTCGAGACGAGACGAGAAGTCATTTTTCGAGACGAGACCAGACGAGATTCTCAGTCAGTCGAAATTTCTCGAAATCCTGAGATTTCTCGAGATCCCGAGATTTCTCGAGATCCCGAGATTTCTCGAGATCCCGAGATTTCTCGAGATACCGAGATTTCTTGATATATTGAAATTTCTCAAAAAAAGAGGTGAAATTATTGTATGTATTAATACTTACAGTTGTTTAAATTTAAAAGTTCAGCTAGCAAAACACATTAAATAAAAGAAAACATATTACACTTTGGTTTAATATTTTGGTTTAACTCAGCATTTAGGAAATCGGTCATCGATTTCAGAATGCTGAGTTCGATTTTAATTTGTATCGATCGAGCGGTGTAAAGCTCGATGCGTATGTAAAAATTACGTTACGAGACGTAACAGTTCCTAATTGAAAGATTGTCTCCGATATTTTCCTTAAGTTTCATATTTTGAATATTCTCCGGGAAATTTCAAATAGTAAATGAATTTTGGGATTTGAATAATCTCGGTATTTTTAAAAATCTTGATATTTCAAGAAATGTCGGAATGAAAAAAATATTGAGATTCCGAGAAGAAATCTCGGAATCTCGAGAAATCTCGGGATCTCAAGTAATAATAATAATAATAAACCTTTATTGCCCAACAGGTTTACACCCAATTTTAGGACACATTAAAATAAAGCTTAAATAAGATAAAAATAGAACACAAAAAAACGGTAGCAAGATTGAGCATAAATATACATACAGGACATTCACTTCATAAAATATACATACATTAATACACAACATTAACATTTTAAATATAAGTATAACATTGTAAAGCCGTTCCAAGTTACAGATTACGTACAATTGACTACAAAATAATTTTTTTTATTTCATTCATACTACACGATAATATGTCACAAAATTGGCTAATACTATTATAATGAGTGCACATTGTACATATAGGCGACTTATAAAGTATATTCGTTCTTGCTGGTTAATATGGAATGTAAGATTCTGCCTCGATTGTATTCTTGGTACTCTAAAATTTAATTCAGACAGCAGTTGTGGACAATCTATTTGGTTATGTAACAATTTATAAAGAAAAGACACAGCACTATATTTGCGTCTAGATTCTAAAGAGTGGAGGTCGAAACGCTGAAGCAACCCGTTATTATCTATGCCCCTCTCTGGATATACATTTTCTGTTTTGAGGCATACAAATTTCATAAACTTTCTTTGAACACTTTCTATATTATTTATGTGACACAAATAATAAGGATTCCAAATTATAGCTCCATACTCCAACTTAGTTCTTACATATGATCCGTCCAGGGTTTTTAATGCCTGTGTGTTAGTAAACATCTTACAATTGCGTACAATAAACCCAAGCATGCTCATTGCTTCGCCAATCGTTGCATTTATGTGGGAAAAAATGTCATTCGCTTGTCAAAGTTTATACCTAGATCTTTAATTGTATTATCTCTAGTTAACATCGCTCCATCAATATTATATTCATAAATTATATCTGTTTTTTTTTCTAGAGTATGTTATTATTTTGCATTTCGAAACATTCAGATGTAACTTGTTAACATCGCACCACATTTTAATACACTCTATATCTTTTTGCAGAAGAATACAATCCTCAATTGAATTAATACTTACAAACATTTTTATGTCATCAGCAAAACTCAGTTTATTACATTTAATACAGCTGAATATGTCGTTAATGAATATCAAAAATAATAAGGGTCCAAGATTCGATCCTTGCGGAACCCCTGAACTAGCTACTATCGTTCTTGAGGTAAAACCATTGTAGGAAACACACTGCTCACGGCAATCAAAGTAGGAATGAAAAAATAATATCAAACTTGGACTGAACCCAATATTTAGAAGTTTATTTAAAAATATGCCGTGATCAACTTTATCGAAGGCTTTCGAAAAATCTGTATATACTGCATCCACCTGGCCATTATTGTCAATTTCCTTGCATACAAAGTGTGAGAAAATTGACAGATTCGTAACAGTAGATCTGTTGGTAATGAATCCATTACCAGGAGAGATAGTATATTTAATTGAGGAGTAGATGCGATTGTACATGACTATTTCAAAAACCTTCGCAAAGTTTGAATAAGTAATCTCGAGATCTCAAGAAATCTCGGAATATCGAGAAATCACGGAATCTCGGGAAATCTCGAGATCTCGAGAAATCTCGACTAACCGAGAGTCTCGTCTCGTCTCGTCTCGACTTTTTTTTCTCGTCTCGAGGATCCAGATCTCGAGATTTTCAAGATCTCGCACATGCCTACTACATACACAAATATGAATAGAGGAAATGTCCTCAGATTTTCTGTGGATACTCAACAAGGACTTGCTTGCTTCAGGGGCAACATGGTTTGGAAAAAATGGAAGGTGAGTGCACTTGTTCGATCTTGACCAACTTGACGTTATTGACCAACGGATTCAGATTCAGTGGACACAAATACATACTAACACAATAATTGCGTCACCTGAACGTATACCTACGATATAAGGATAAAGTCACTTCAACCTCATTCAATGTTCTCTGACTCCCCCGATTTTGACCAATGTCTGGCCATTTTTCATTTTTGCGGCCAATTTTGACCCCATGGGCCCATTCTGTCACCGGACTCGGGTTCAGCGGATGAAAATACATGCCGGTATATGAATAAAATCACTTCAATTTCATTCAATATTCCTTGACTCCTGGTTTTGGCGACTTTCTGGCCATTTTTTATTTTTACGGCCAATTTTGACCCCGGATTCGAGTTCAGCGAGTGCAAATACATACCGAAATATAGGTCGGTCCCTGAGTACACGACCTTTTTTTGTGTGTCTGTGTAATCATATTTACAAAATGTATGTACTCGTATATTCGATGATGGATTACAAAACTGATTATGCCTTTAACGACTTTTTTCTTGTTTTATTTTTTCTTGGGATTATGAAATAGGATTTTTCAAAATCTGATATAAACGCCAAGAATTATTCAAAATAGTTTTTACTCAATTTGAGTATTAAACTTTTTAGATAGTAGTGTATTTTAAAACATTTTATTTTCAGTTCACCAAACCATCCTACTATCGTAACCCGTATAACAAGAAACACAGTTTTGCTCGTAACCGACAAACACATTCCTATATTAAAGCCGTGCGTGCAGCTCAGGTGCTTTCAACCTTCCTTAACGTGTACGAAAAAAAAAGTTTCGCGCCGTAGCCATTAAAGATCAATTTATTATAAACTGCCTTATATACCCACACCAGTAAACTAGTCCAATTATGGAGGGCCAAGCGGCTAGATAGGATCACGAAGTTTTCCGTGTGTGCATGTGTCACTTGAGTCGAGTTTTTATTTATTTTTTTTCACTACCTATCGTGAGTTTCTGGCTACGAAATGACGCACATGGAAGTCCTTTACCCGTAGAAATACATACTTCCCATAAAACATGTTTTTCGAATAAGCGTTTTAAATAGTTTTTGCATAAAAATACTTAATATCTACAGTTTATTAATTTTTCTATATATTGTTAATGTACCTAGGTGTAATGGAGCATGGGAGCCATATAAGATTTTAAGGGGTTATTACTGATTACACAGGCACACACAAAAAAATCGAGTGCTAAAAGGCGGACCTATGAATTCCCATGCATTTTGACCCGGTGAACACGAATCCGACGTCCGTTTTGTCCGATTGGCTCTTCCATTTTTCCTAACCTCAAGAAACACCTTAAAAATGCCCGAAAAATCTCGAATAAGTAAACAAAAAGCTTAAATTAATGAGCTGACCACCATTTTCATACGTATTTTGGGCCACTGAGACCGAATCTGAGGTCAGAATTGGCCGATCAGTTAGGAATTTCGATATAACCTCAAAAGAAACCTTATTAAAGCCGGAATATCAAAAACAAATTAATTAAAATCTAAACGAAAAATTTTAAACCTATTCGAAATTAAAACAATAACTGCTAAATTCCTAAGACAGGAACAGTTAAGGTTTAGAGTTGTTTGTGTAGAGTTCATGTCTTAGAATATGTTAATTTTAGAGTTCTTGGTGCAAAGTGATTGTCTTAAGTTTAAACTTCTTGGTTTAAACTTCTTTGTGTAAAATTATTGTCTCGTTCTTAGTAAAGTCGATGTTCGGAAATACCGAAAAAAAAATCAACTATAAAATAAAAATATTTCTTACTATATAAAATGTAACATATTCTAAGACAGTAACTTTACACAAAGAACTCTAAACCTTAATAGTTCTTGCCTTAGGAACCTAATAGTTCTCGTCTTAATTTATAATAGGTTTAAAGTTCTTGTCTCAGATTATGTTAGGTTAAGAATTCTTACTTTAAAGTTCTTGGTGTAAAGCTCTTGCCTTGGGTTATGTTAGGTTTAAAATGTTTGGTTAGCGCTTTTAATTTCTCTGTTTTGGGTTTTTGGACATTTTTTTAGGTGTTTTTTCAGGTTACGTAGAAATTTCTTACTGATTGACCAATTCTGACCTCAGATTCGGCCTCAGCGCCCCAAAATACGTATGAAAATTGAGATTTTTTCGCGCATTCTTAACATGTTTTTTGAGGTTAGGAAAAATGCCAGTAGAAAAGAGCCAATCTGACAAAATGGATATCAGGTTCATGTTTAGCGGGTCAAAATAAAAGAAAATACATAGGTCTGCCCTCTAGCATTCGACTTTCATTTTTTTGTGTGTGCCTGTGTTATTAGGGTTCGGAAAGTGTGTCACAACGCAAGATCGGACTCGTAATTTGTCGTGTCATTGACGGAAGGACATATGAAAGACCAAAACGACAGGAATAAAAATGTGTTAATAATATACATATCTATCGCTTGTGTTATTCAGAAACACCAACTGTCTTCATTGCTTGAGCGTATGTTGCTTGAGCGAATATCTTTCACAGTCTCTGCGTCTACGAAATGTATAGTGCTTTCGAAAAGTAACGAATAAATTCATTATTTCTGGAATTGAGAGTGTTTCGAAGAAATCCTCTGACACGTCGATTTTGTTTTTTTTTTGCTTTTTGACCTACGACCCATATTTGTGACGTCATCGTTGTTCGAGATTTGACGTCATCGACAATTTTTTTAAATGGCAACCTCCAATTTCGACCACGCTATTTGAAAGAGCGTGTCGTTCTACTTAAATATCGTCAAAAATTATGGTATGATTACACTAGCGTGAGTATTTAGGTTAAAAAAATTAAGAAAAACGGTTTTAAATTTCAAAATACTAAATTTAATGATAATGATTATGTAAAAAATCAACTAAATTAAATGTTCAAATTGTGCATCGTTGGCTACCTGACAGTAGCCAAGACGATTAATAAATTCTTTTTGAACATTGTCAATAACTTCAGGAGGAATACGATGTATCTCGTGACGAATTCTTGCTTTTATATCTTCTAAATTCTTCGGTCTAGTAACGTATACTTTGCTATTTAAGTATCCCTACAAGAAGTAATCTAGGGGTGTAAAATCTGGCGATCTGGCTGGTCACTCAATCGGCCCCCTTCTCCCTATCCAACAATTCGGGAACACGTCATCTAAATAAGCACGGACAGGTGCTGCATAATGGGGAGATGCACCATCTTGTTGAAAGAAAATGTAATTTCTCGGACGATCACGTTCCTCTATATCCGGATATAAAGTTATTAGTTCAGGAATAAGGTCGTCTCGAAGAAAATCCAAATAGCTTGCACCAGTAAGGTTCACGACAAAGAAATAGGGACCCAGAATTCTTCCGTCGACTAAGCCGCACCACACATTCACTTTCTTAGGACGTTGAATGTGATACTCCATCATCCATCGGGGATTCTCGGTAGCCCAATAACGGCAGTTTTGCCTTTTGACATGGCCGTTCAAAATAAACGTAGCCTCGTCAGAAAAAATTACGTTTTTTACAAACTTATTATCATTAGTGCATCATAGCTGTTGCGTTTGCTCGCAGAATTTATTTCGCCGATCAAAGTCGTCTTCAGATAGCTCATGAACAAGGCATATCTTATAAGGATGATACTGTTTTTTTCATAATTTTGAGTGTTGAGTGGTGATTTTCCTGTATTGCCAACAAAACATTAAGTTGATCTTCTTCGGATTTTGAAGGTCGACCAGATTTAGGAAGATCACGAACATATCCAAAGTTACGGTATTTAGACTCAATATTGCTTACCATGCTTTGGCTAATGGGATGGCGATCAGGATGAGTTTCATTGAACAATTCAACTACTTCTTTTTGGGTGCGCATCCTGTCTCCAAATCCGATCAAGCAAAGAATTTCAATTTGTTCTGGTTCAGTTAATTTAACCATTTTTTTTATAAAATGACAAAAGTAAGTACTCAATAAACACCAAACACTGCTTTTGCCAAACAAAAGATAAGAACTAAAGAAATAACTCAAAAAAACAAAAAAACTATTTACCGAAGTACGATTTTAAGTTTTTATTTGACAGCAATAAAAAAACATTCTCAGTCGCTTAGGCTACTACTGTCAGGCAACCATAATTTTTGACGATGTGTAAGTAGAATGACACGCACTTTCAAATGGCGTGGTCGAAATTGGGGGTTGCCATTTACAAAAATTGTCGATGACGTCATATCTCGAACAACGATGACGTCACAAAAATCCTTACGATTTGTTAAAAATTTCCAAATCTATTGAGGTTATAAAAATGTGAATATTAATGTCATATTAGCAGTTCGCTCAGATTTTGATATTTTTAAGAAATGTGAAAATTCTGCAAAAGGATGAGAATACGTTAAAAGTGTTTATATCCGCTTGATATTTATATAAAAAAATATATATCTTAATATATAAATATTAAGAAGTTTCCAAGATCTCCTGGTGAGACAGACATTTTTTGAGAAAATTTCTAGAAAATTTTTAACACGCAAGTATGATTTAACTTTATTTTGGTCACGATCACGACGTTTTTGTGGATGTTGAAGAGGTATGTCTTTTCACATGTTTTGGAAGATTCTAATAACTTAATAAAACTCGAAGAGGCGTGGCTTGTGTTCATATGTCTTGTTACTTTAGATTTATCTAAAGAATTTATAGTTCTTCCACAAAAAGTACAAAACAGTTTCCCTTAATACGTAAATCCCCATAAAAGTCAGAATTACTGTCAATCCATATTTGAAACATATCTCGTCTATTTCTGCGTTCTTTTGGCATGTTCAATCAGCCCTTATGTTGTCCAAGCACTATAAACTACAATGACTAATACGCGTAACGAAACACTCGATATATAGCCACATTAGACGAAATGCCACAGCGCAGATACTCTCGACGGAGCGTGATTCTAAACTGGTTTTATTGCGATGTGATATTGTGAATGATATATTGTTGGAAGCGCACAACACTACCCATTTTCAAAAAACTGCAGCACACCCTGGGATCACTTTAACGCTTTGTGGAATATTTGCAGTATATTTATTTACAGTATAATTATTTGCAGTATAAAAAAATATACTGCAAATATTCCACAGAGCGTTACTGAGATCCCAGGGTGTTCTGCAGTTTTTTTTGAAATTTTTTTTCGCAAACTGCTGACGGTTTTTTCACTATAAATCCTTTCTGTAAGAGGTGTATAGTCATGACCTAAAAAGTGAAGTGGGTCCCATGTATCGTTTTCAAGATATGGCTAACTGAAATATCACCAACCGTCACTGTACAGTACCGTAAAAAACAACACAACTATGTAATTGTTGAAAATTGAGTGCAATATACATACGTATACATACATCCGTATTTCTTCTTGACAAGGCGGAAAACACGAACACATATTGCAATTAGAAACGTGCATTTAAATCCCTCATATCTCGGAATAAAGCTGCCACTATTCCACTCTAATCCCACCGAATTGCTTAAATTCGCTCGTTGTCTGTTAGGAAACAATAATGCAGCAACATTCGAGCCGGACGGGTCCTGCTTATCGTCCGGCGCATAACTCAAAAGTGATTCGGAAAATTGCTTAATCCGCACACCTGGGCCGATCAGCTAGACGGACATTTTCCGCTGTCCCCGGAGAAATATTAGTTTTTAACGTCGCATTGGCTGGTGCACTGGCGCACGAACGCAACAACTCGTTTTCATTAACCCGCCATTCGTGAGTACGTAAAAATGGTAATAAACGAAATGCATCCTGGAAGAGGACGTACATATACATACATAGTTGCGTTGCGTTTGGTTAGCAAATGGAACGGGATTTGTCGTTTCAATTCAGGCGAACGTGATGGATAATGGAGGCGATGGAAGACTAAAGAGGGATATTGGATGTTTGCGGAATTATCTGCGTACAAGATACCGGGTGACACAGCATCATGGTGTACCTCATTTTTTTCTTTAATCAACTCATTAATTGTTTAAAGGGTAACATTTTCTTAGTTTCTAGAAAAGCGGAAAAATTTGTGTAAAATTTTTTGAAAAAAAAAAAAATCTATGTAAAACTGTCTAATATTGCTTTTTGCATATGGGGCATTCTGTGTGAAATCAGCCACCTCATCTGGCCATTTCATTTTTGCGAAAATAATATTTTTCCGGGTATCAAAATGTTCGTCATGAAGTGTAGTTTTTGATGCCGTCTGGTGTTTTGCAGAAATGGTCAAACTTATGCTCAAATATTTTATTATCAGACCAACATACTCAATAGTATTTTGACTCGCTGAATCCGAATCCATCGTCGGAATTGTTGAGATAGCAGGTCTCATTTTTTTCTACTAACCTCAAAAAAAGCCAGTCATAAATCAAAATTTGTAAAAAATTAATACATTTATGTCAAGTGTGGTCCATGGGGGTTTTTGAGGTTGCTGATTACGAATATGAAGTCAGATTTTTAAAATTCAAGATGGCGAATCCAACATGGTGGACGAGATTCTCAAAAAAAAAAAAACAATGGATTAATCCCTAATTTGGTATAAGGTTTGGGGTCACTGATTATGAATCTGTCACCAGATTTTTGAAATTGCAACATGGCATCGCCATTCGGCGCATGCACTTTTGCAAAATGTAAATCTAATTACTTGATCTGAGCTATCTGACTCGGGGTATTTGGGATCGCCGATTAATTAATGTCAAATTTGGTACAGTGGTGTTTTTTGGGGTCGCTGTTTATGAATATGTCACCATATTTCTGAAATTGCAACATGTCGTCGCCGTACGGCACATGCGCTTTTGCAAAATCAATGTAAATTTGATTATTTGATCTGAGCTATCTTACTTGGGGTGTTTGGGATCGCTGATTACGAATCTGTCATCACATTGCTAAACTTCCAAGATGGCGGCCCAATACGGCGCATGCGCGTTTAAAAAATCAATGTAAAAATATGGAAAGCTATTTTTGGGCCGCAAAACTTCCTTTGTCGAAACTTTTTTTTGATAAATTTTATAAAAATCTATTTCAACAAAATTGTCTAGTTCGTAAGAAAAAAAATTTACTTTATTACACTTAGTCATAAATAAAAAAAAAAAAAAAAAAAATTATATCCTGTTGAAAACTAACAATTTACAATTTTTCGTCAAAGGAACACAGTGGATTTTTTTGTTAGCAGCATTATTTTATCAAGAAAGAATGCATTCGACTGATATGGGCATTACCAGACTACACGTTTTTCAAGAAATTTTGTTCTATTTTCAACTCTTCCTTACAGTTCAAGGCATCTAACTAATGATTTGAAATACAGCTGCTTTTAATATTTCCGAATATATGATGTATATATTTCATGTGCCGTAGTACTGATTTGCCACTTCGAAATTTTATATGTCTGGTGATAGATTCGTAATCAGCGACCCCAAAAACGCCGTGGATACCAAATTACAGAGAAATTAATCAATTTTACTTTTATTTTAAAAACGCTTATGTGCCGTGCGGCGCTACAATTTTGGAATTTTAGAAACCTAGTGACATATTCAAAATCGACGACCCCAAAAATTCCCGACTAACAAAGTTCAGGTCGATTCGTCCAGTTTACAGTGATTCTTCAAACGCGCATGCGCCGTACTGGGCCACCATATTGGAAGATTAGAAATGTGATGACAGATGCGTAATCAGCGATCCCAGACACCCCGAGTAAGATCGCTCAGATCAAATATTAAAATTTACATTTATTTTGCAAATGCGCATGCGCCGTACAGCGACGCCGTGTTGCAATTTCAGAAATATGGTGACATATTCATAAACAGCGACCCCAAAAACCCCACTGTACTAAGTTTGGCATTAATTCATTGTTTCTTTGAGAATATCGTCCACCATATTGGATCCGCCATCTTGAATTTTAAAAATCTGAATTCAGATTCGTGGTCAGCGACCTCAAAAACCCCCACATACCAAACTTTACATGAATCTATTCATTTTTACAAATCGTGATTTCTGACTGTTTTTTTTTATATAAAAAAAAAGAGAACCGCTATCTCAATTCTGACGGTGATTCGGATTCAGTGTTGGTTTGGACAAAAAATATGCGTTATTGATTCATTTTTCAGCAATTTTTGTGAAAAAATGGTATTTTTTGTGTGGCGTCTTGATAAGGACGTTATGTTTGATCATTCATGCAAAACACCAGACGGCATCAAAAACTACGCTTCATGACGAAAATTTTGAGACCCGGAAAAGTCTTTTTTTTCGCAAAAATGAAATGGGCAGATGGGGTGGCTGATTTGACAAAGAATGCCTCATATGTATACACAGGGTGAGTCTGCGAAGAGTCACCCACCCTCCTTATCTCGGAAACAAGGAATGAGGAAAAATTGAAAATTTCAGGGATAAAATTAGACTTAAAACACCTAAAATTACATCATGAATTTAGTTTGTTAATGCTCATGTAACGTCACGAGCTTACAACTTTCATTTTTAAAATGGAAATTGAATTCTTTTAGAGTAACAAAAGTTTACAAATCACTATTAGATTAGTGCATTATTGGTTGTATTAGGTTGTCAGAAAAATTCTTGTGCTTTTTAAAATTTAAATTCAGATGCATATATGTACATCTCAGCTCAAACAACACTTTATTAACCAAAACTTTATTAATATTAAGAATGAATACACTTTTTCCAACGAAAAAGAAGTTGTTATTCCGGTAACATAAAATTCTGGAGTTCTAGAGGCGACAAAAGCGTTGAAGGTTTTTTTGCATCGTCACTGTTTTTACATCATTTCTCCTCTATGAAGTTGTTGGAGGATATATTTGAAAAAGTGGTAGTCGGTGGGCGAAAGGTCCGGTGAGCACGGCGGATGAGGCAGAGTTTGGTAGCCTAGTTCGTTCAACTTCTGCAGGGTCGTTTGTGCGACCGATCGTTGTCATGGAGGAGAATTGATCCTTTTCTATTGACCAAAGCTGTCTGTTTTTGTCGAATATTCTTGTGCATTTCGCCGATTTGCTGACAGTATTAGGTCCTGAACAGTTGTATGCGGATTTGCCTCGACTAAGGCTTTCAATTGATCGTTGACAACATCCGATAGCCGACCACTGCACTCGTCATCTTCAAGACTCGTCACCGCCGCGGAATTCCTTGAACCACCATTCTGTACGTTCGTTAGTGATTCCTTCCCCAAAGTCATTAATATCCCGGGCTGTTTCCGCCGCGTTCCGGCCCAATTTAAATTGTAACAAAAAATTGTGCGAATTTGCTTCCTGTCCATATTGTAGAAAACGTTATAAAAAAATAGTCAACGTAATTTAAGAACAAAACTAATAACTGCGAAACACGCTGTTTAAAATGATATGTAAAGTCAAACGCATCTAAAAAATAAAATAGTACAAAAACATATTTCATAAGGTTTAAAAACGAGTAAACCATTTTTATGAACCATTTATTATTAACATTAATATAATATACGAGTAGTAGCATAATGACCCACGAACCAGTTTTTGAAGTCTAGAAATCCCTATGTCCCATGTCCATAGCAAACATATTTTCAGGCATGCTAAAAGATGTAGCGTATTGACAGTTTCTATGTTCTTGCTAAGAAGTACTTGAAACTAGCGTTCAAAGTTGTATTATCTTGATATGCCAGTAGTATCACTAAACCTACAGAGTATACATACGAGGCGCGTTCATAAACTAAGGGCCGTTTGCTTATATATAAATATTGGCGCTTCGAAGCACAGTTTTACTACTGCAGCGCCATCTACTGACTCATTGCGAAGCTGCAGCGTTATTTGTTTTGATTCTGAAGTCGTATTGTTGTCCGTGAATGCAAAGAACAATGGCCGCGAAAATCGTTGATCCCGCCAACTGTGAAGTGCGTTCTGTGATTCGTTTCTTATGTGCAAAAGGATCGTCGGCTGCTGAAATTCATCGGGAGTTATGCCTGGTTTACGGACCTACAGTTATGAGTGAAGGAAAGGTTAGACAATGGTGCCGTGATTTTAAAAATGGCCGAACAAATGTCCATGACGAAGAGCGGAGTGGCAGGCCCAGTACCCAGACCAATGAAATCGTTTCACAAGTGGACCAAACACTGCGATCTGATCGTCGATTGACGATTAGTGGCCTGGCTAACAAATTTCCTCAACTTGGACGCACTACTGTTTACAATATTGTCACAGAAAACCTCGCATACCGCAAATTGTGTGCAAGGTGGGCACAAAAAAATGCTCACCGACCACCACAAAAGAGCAAAGAATGTCTAGTGGACGAATGTTTTTGGCCCGTTATCAACAAGATGGAGATGATTTGTTTTCTCACATTGTTACTTTGTTTATTCTCACACTGGTATCCTACGCCAACCCAGAAACAAAACTGCAATCGATGCAGTGGCGACACTCATCTTCACCAAAACCGAAAAAGTTTAAGCAAACTCAACTTTTTTTGGGACAAAGACGGTGTTCTTTTGGTTGATTTCATGGAACGTGGGACAACAATTACAGCTGACGTGTACTGCGAAACGCTCAAAAAATTGAGACGTGCGATCCAAAACAAACGCCGCGGGAAACTGTCATCTGGCATAATCCTCCTCCACGATAACGCGCGTCCTCACACTGCTGCCAAAACCAATGAGAAAATTCAAGATTTTCGTTGGGAACTTTTTGACCACCCACCGTACAGTCCCGACCTTGCACCTAGCGACTACTTCCTCTTCTTGCATTTTAAACAGTGGCTCGGTGGACAACGTTTTGAAACCGAAGAGGGACTCAAAAACGCCGTTGTCAACTGGGTCAACTCTCAGGCGGCAAGCTTCTATGCAGAGGGGTTAAAAAAGCTGGTGCAGCGGTACGAAAAATGCTTAGAAGTGAACGGCGATTATGTAGAGAAGTAAAGTAAGATTGTACCTAACTAAATATTACAATAAAATTTGTTTCTTATGAGTACATTTTTTTCTGTGACCAAACGGCCCTTACTTTATGAACGCGCCTCGTATATTATTATGTAGAAATAAATATTATAGTGGTCCATCAAATTACATTTTATAAAAAAGAAGTATTTAAATCCTAACTAAGACGACATTTTAAATATTTTTTAACAATTTAACACCGAATTTTAATTCGATATGTTCATATATTAACATAAAAGTTAATTATACAGTACAACTATACCTAATTTACCGGAACATTTGGACCAACATGTTCAATTTACCTTACACCGTTCTACAGATTAAATAAACTTGCTTTCAATTTTTAACATGCTTCAATATTTAACGTTCGTCTTATAGAATAACCATCATTATACCTACCTATCTTAAATATCTGGAATATTACGTGGAATATTTCACTAAATTTGACGCGTTTGCCGCCCCTTCTTCCGCAATAAAGGCGAAAGGAACTCAGGCAAGAAATTGTAAAATAAATCTCGACTTCGATAATGAGCACGGCGTCCCGGATATATATAAAAATTACCTGTGTATTCGTGTTGGAGGAGGACGACGCCCGACACCAGCTCTTCCTTTCGTCCGAGTTCGCTGACGGAGCGGGACTCGTGGGATAGAAGAGGACGTGCTTCTCTCCAGTCGAGGGCTGTTGATAAATGCTTTTTTGTTCTTCCCGCCCCATTTAGGAATAAATCCTCATCAGCCGACATATTATATACAACAATTGCCAATTCCGAAGCTTCATATAACCTTGCAGATTTCACTCCTGAAATATAAATGGGTTGGCGTCAGATAAAAGTCGAGCGGTTAAAAATTGTCGGGCTGCCAGTGTTGCCAATAATTTCTAAAGAAGCATCACCAATATGCAATTTATTGTTGCCATTTGATGTGAAAACTTGTTACTGCAATTTCGAAAATTACACCACATGTATTGCCTGCAGTTACTGTTCTATTTACACCAAGCAATCTTCATAAAAACAATAACGTACTTGAAATGTGATTTTGTTTTTTATCGATTGCAAATTTTAATGTCTTTGATTTATGTTTTACGAAGAATGAATATTGGGAAATAGGACAGTACTGTGTAATGTAATAAGTGTAAATATTTCAAATGTCGACGTTTCATTGACGTATTTTTCAAAGCTAAAATGGAATATACATACGAGTCATCAAAATTTACATCAATTTATATGTGATATTCCAGATCAAAGTAGATTCCAACTAAATATTTCGATTATCATGGGTTATAAGTAATTTTATGAATTTCAGATTTATAAACCTATTAGATTTAAAAAACAATCCTTTTTTTACTTTTATTAAAAAACACTAATTTTTAATTATTAGAAAATTCAGCAGCATTCAAAAAGTAGTTGCTATGTATTAAACTATGCACTTGACGAAGGCAATTTTATTAAACTGCTAATACATATAGTGAGGCTCAAAAGCGCCCCCTCCCCTTCCCCACTCTAACTTTTGAACAAAGCAACTGTTGACTCCGCGAGAAAATAGATCAGTTTAAATAATACTACGTTTACTTTCTAATATACAAGTGACATATGTGACTTATACTTGGTCGGTCAAACAGAGGGCGCTGTCATCGAAATTCATTCAACTGGGAAGAGGGAGGGGTCTTGTGACCTCAAATCGCTCTTCAACACAGCTCTATTTTTTAAAATCTGGGTTCGCAAATAAAAATGTCATTTTTATTTTTGAAATGTTAATATTTTGTGAACCTGATAAGCTATTCACGTTTTTATGAATAAAAACACGTAATACAAAAATATTTTATGAACCAAATAAGATATCCATGTTTTTATTAATAAAAACCAAGACGCTATTTAGATTTTCAATAAATAAAAAGATGGATATAATAAAGAATTAGTAAGTAAAGTTTCCAAGTGACGCATTGTTTTGTCAAAAACA
Organism: Aromia moschata; assembly: GCA_029963805.1. Classification (NCBI taxonomy): domain Eukaryota; kingdom Metazoa; phylum Arthropoda; class Insecta; order Coleoptera; family Cerambycidae; genus Aromia; species Aromia moschata. The sequence continues at coordinate 1,144,731 of JAPWTK010000074.1, read as the reverse complement.
AAATTCTATATAAGAAATTATAATTCTAAATAATGAAAATTATATTTCGGCTGCATGTAATTGTAAATTACGGCATATTGTAGGTTATATTAAAACAGCTCCCATTTTGTTTTACAAAGGCGAACGCAAACCATTTTAAGAGATAATTAAAAAAAACTTAGTAATACTATTTACTTAGTAATAATACTTAGTAATAATATTTACTGACGTATGATTTACTGGCATTTTTAGCAAAAGCATAAATTCAGCGTAGGCTTCCTAGTTGGCTCTATTTATTTGTCATTTTCTATGACATCTACTTTCACCGAAATTAGGAGAAAGCTGGCAGCAAATAGTGATTTGTACGTGATCTGACCCATTTAGATATAAGTTAATATTTTTAAATTTTGTATTTGTGGAGACAATTGTTAAATCTATTTCACTATTAGATGCTCTAGAATTTCGTATATATGTAGGAGAACTATAATTTAAAAATATTAAGTTGTTAGAATCAACTTTTTTTTTTTTTTTTTAAGCGTTTAAATATGGCGCAAATGAATCGTTAATGTTTTCTCATTTTTTTTTTCAATTGGGAATAGATAGTCTCTTAAGATTATGTATTGAAATAGTACTTTTTGTTACCGACATTTTGATAACACTTTTGATGAAATTTTTACACTCTTCGATACTTACTTAAGAATTCTCAAGAAAAGTCACAATGAAATATCGTATATAACTCGGAAATATTAACACAAAATAGGGCTTAATTTAATGCACCGACATTACGTGGCTTTGAAAACGAAACCTTGTTAACTCTGTCAGCAATACATATGAATACTGTCAAAATGGTACATTATTTTTATTATATCTGAATATTGCCTGATTAATAGCAGCACTGTCTTAAATACATAGATCAAAAAATATTTTGTGTTAATATTTTTAGATATTTGATGTTTGAGTTTTTTTCTTGAAAATTCTTATGTGAATATTTATGTGTGTGACATCAAAGTGTTGGTAGCAGAAAGCACTATTTGAATTATCTTATGAGCCATACTATTCCCATGTGAAAAAAACTGAGAAAACATTAAAATTTTCTTTTCGCCATATTCAAAGAAAAAACTATTTTTCTAGGTCTACTTGACTCAAGCTGAAACGATTGAATTTACTCTAAGCACTCTAAATCAAAAGATGTAAATCAAAAAGTAAATTATACCTATGATGTGTCAAAAAGTAACAAATGACCTACCATTGTGCTCAGAATGACATTTAGAATCAAAACAACTGAAAATATGAAGATGGGCCATTTACTGTTAAACCGAAAGTGAATAAAAATAGCCGACTACGTGAATAAATGCGGATTTATGTCTAATATCCAATTCTAAAATTCCATTATTTTATCTCAGAAAACAACAAAGTTATAGGGATGAACCGATTTTGAGAATCGCCCGGTATAATATACCTTAAGTTGAAAAAAAAAATTGTTTCAACAAGGGAGAGTTTGACCTTACCGATGAACACTCCGCCAAACCTAGAGAGATGGACACAAACTCCGGGCGCCCATGAACAAAAGGTCCATTCAGCACAAAAATTGCGCTCTTAGTTTGATGAGATAGCAAAGAAATACTCCACCACGAATTTCTTCAGCCCTGCTAAATAACGAACGCTAACCTCTGTCAACAACAATAATGGGCTAAAGCGAAATGTAATTTTGCTTCATGAAAATATTTAACCACACGTTGTACCTTCGACGCACCAAACCATAATGAAGCTTGGATGAAAGTCTTATGGCACTGAAAAGGGGAATCAGAGGTCAAATATTCTGACATTTACGACGTTACGACAACAATAGTTTTCCGAAAACTTGTCCTAATATGTCAGTGTAATTCACCGGGATATAAGGTCAAAGGAATCGGGTTACTAAAAAAAGGATTCTTCCGATAAATCAACAAGATTATTATCTTCCCAGCTAGATATTCAACTTAGCCACTAGATTGAGCTTTTACCCAATAGACTGAATTCCTGAAAATTCTACCGAGTTGACAATACTGCGAGAGGCCCCGCAATAGAGATATTGCCGCTGCTGTGACCGAAGTAGGGCCTCTTAATGTTTTGGGCCTGTTTAATCATTGCGTCGCGAATGGTACTTCAGGATATAAGTCGGCGGATTTAGTTAAGGCTCAGAGAGGGAATAATTTAATGGAATTGTCGCGGTATTTCGGATAAGGACAATAGGCAAGATGGGTATAATTCTTACAGCCTAAAGGCGCGTCCACATTATGCAACTAAACGCCATTGGCAAAGCAGCAAAAGCCCGTCGACAAAACCAAAATGAAATAAGAATCGTTCAGCGTTGGCAGTGACAAGTGTATAAAACATGTTACAAATCAGTTTTATTCGGTATGTACGATATAGTATATTGCATATACATATATGTAGAGGATAGTATCTAATCAGAACGTGACTCAAAGTAATTTACGCGACGAGCCTTGTTTTGCCAATAAATGTTAATAAAATGTTTAACTATGCTAAACATGTTTGTAGATTATATAAGTTATCTTAACACATTCTTAGTGTAATGATTAATAGCGCAGTGTGTAAAGAATTCAGCAAATAATTTCATATTACTAAATATTTTCCTTTACATAATTAAAATAAAATATTAAATGATTTTAAATTTGAAAATATGTAGGTATATATACGCATTCGTTAATTACACAGGCACACAAAATAAAAAAAAAGTTTTAAACACCGGGTTCAACCCACTTTTTTTATACGTATTTTGGGTCGCTGAATTATTTGGGATTATTTTTGGTGAACTGGCTAGTTATCTCTGTCAAAATGCAAAAAAATCGCCAAAATTGCACCATCATAAAGCAGTATCGCATTAGTCAAAATTCATTTCCCATGTCTTTGTGGTCGTTGAATCCGAATTAAGAGTTATTGTGAATTATAGAAAGCATATTTTTTTCATAGAAGTGCAAAAAAATGCAAAAAAGTGACCAAAATGGCAAAAGTGACGCTTTTTGTGGGAAAAACCTGTGAGTCGGAAGTCTTTTGACCAATAGCTCATTTTTACGTTTCTTGGGTTGTCAAATTCGAATTCAGCCATCGTACGCACATTATTTTATAGAAATGCAATAAAAAAAATGCAAAAACAGATGCAGACAGTGAAGAAAAAGGCTAAAATGTGGATTTTTGTAAGAATAGCCTAGGAATAGGATTTTTTTTTACTGAAATAGCTCATTTTATATATTTTTTGGATTGTTCTCTCTAGATCTTGTTTTTTCAACCTTCAAAACAATATAATTTTTTAAAAATGCAACAAAAAAACAATGGCTAAGTCATCATCATGTAGAAAAAATCTCGCAGTCCTTTTGTTTTAACGAGTTCTTTTCTCTTTAAAAGGTCTATGCAATGGTAGACGTTTCCGTTTTACTCCTTTGAGCTTATTTTCTCTTCCATCATATTGAACTGAACAATTGAAGAAACATATAAAATTAGCTATTTCAGTGTAAAAATCCTATTTCCAGGCTATTCTTACACACAGCCACATTTTAGTGTTTTTTTTTCACTGTTTTGCAACTTTTTTGCATTTTTTTTTTTCGCATTTTTATGAAATAATGTGCGTACCATGGCTGGAAACGAAGTTGAATTCGAATTTGGCAACCTAAAAAACAAAAAGTGAGCTAATGGAGTCACAAACATTCCGAACCTCAGGTTTTTGCCACAAAAAGCGACACTTTTGCGGATTTAGCTACCTTTTTTTGCATTGCTTCGCACTTTCAGGAAAAAAATATGCGTTCTATGGTTCAAAATAACTCTTAATTCAGATTCGACCACCACAAAGACATGTAACATGAATTTTGAATGATGCGATAACTCTGTTTGCCTTCACGATGGTGCATTTTGGCGTTTTTTTTGTATATTGATAGAGATAACGAGCCAACCCATAAAACATAACTCCGGAATCGGATTCAGCGACCCAAAATACATATACAATAAGTGGTTTGGACCCGGGGTTTGACTTTTTTTTTATTTTGTGAGCCTGTGTTATCAGATACATAAGTATATTGTCGGTTTAAAGGTAAAATTCATTAACTAACATCAAGCCAATTATTAAAAATCCTGCGGTTTTCTAAAACCAAAAGAAGAAAATGTTATTTCAAGAAGTTCAAAGGACGTAATACTAATCTTTAACTATCATATTACTTTTTGACTAGCCCTGACCAATATTATTGCAACTTTTATCGTCTTCTGTTAGACGACTTAAGTTTTCTTATAATTGCTTTGATGTTACTTAGTGAGTTTTACCTTAAACCGAAGATACCATTATTACTTTTTTTAAAAATCTTTTTTGTAAAACATAAAAATTATAACGTTTGAAAATTATTTAAAACTATTTATTCGATAATATGTGTATGTTAAAATGTAACAATCATAATAATTTATGATATAACAAACGTATATATATATGTATATATATTTCAAAAATTTATTATTGAAAGGATAATATTAAGTGATATAAAATTATTTTTTGCGTTAAAGAAAAGCCACTAGACTCGAGCGTGAACCCGAGCCAACAACTTAAGATGTTATATGCTGAGCCATTGTCAATTACGGTAGCAATATGATAAAAGAATTTATAATATAAACTACAAATTAATACAGTGTGGAACAGCCAAATCGAATAAATTCAGTAGCTTCATTATTATGCATTTTTTTAGAACATTCTGACACACGCCAATTTCTAATTCTAAAATGGCATCTTCCGTCGTAAAATGTCATTCCTAAATTCAACCCCCTTCTGGACAGCTACCATAAATTTTCCTATTGGAAGTAGGGGCTTGTGATACTTCATTTGAAAGGTCTTTTCATTCTCTATTCAAAACTGGTTTTAAATTTTATTGCAGAAATTAAAAGAAAAAAAAGTTTCTCCAGCGTAGGAAATTTGTTACATTAAAATAAAAAACAAATCATTATTAATGCAGCAGATGTTCAAAATGCATGCCACCAGCATATTGGCAGCAGCCTAGACGTAAATAGAAGTGTCTTCTAACGTTAGTTAACATCTGCGGGGTAATCGACCTAATTGCAAATGTTATTCTTCTCCTTAAGTCAGCTAAATCGTCGGGTTTGGTTTTGTAGACCATATTTTTTACATATCCCCATAGGAAGAAGTCTAATGGCGTGAGATCAGGTGATCGTGCAGGCCATTCTACAGAACCACGTCTCTCTATCCAGCGATTTGGGAAGATTGCGTGGAGATATTGCCGGACATTTATTTCGTAATGTGCTGGTGCACCATCCTGCTGGAACCATATTGCATTACCTGGAAGTTGTAGGTTATCTTCAGCTGGATACAAGTTTGCCATCGGTGGTACAACACTATTTTGGAGCAGCGCTAAATAAGTTTCTCCATTCAAATTGCCGTCAATGAAGAAGGGACCAATGATATTTTCTTCAATTATTCCTGCCCAAACATTAACTTTCGCAGGGTGTGTAGTTCCCTCATCCAGTGAGGATTTTCTCCCGACCAGTAAGAACAGTTTTGTCGATTAACATTGTAATGTATTGTCATCTATCATTTGCAACATTTGTTCACAAAAGAGAATTCGTCTATCAAAATCGTCTTCCGCGAGCTCATTAGTTGGTACCAGTTTATATGGGAGCATCTGATTTTCTGTCAATACACGGAGAATCGAGGAGTGGCTAATATTTAATGCTGAAGCTGTTTGACCACTCATCGTATGCGGATTTTCTTCAAGCATAAGCATTACATCCAATTTCTGATCATCACTGAGTTTTTTGGGAGGATTTTTCTTTAGCTGCCGTACACGTCCATGTTTCCGAAACTGCTTCTCTATTTTACTTACGGTACCTTGAGATATCGGCGGCAACTCCGGATATTTTTAACACAAGTTTAACACTGATAACTGTTAATTACTGTTACAATGACAAGCACGTTTCTAGGTAATTTCACTAAAGCTTAGTAAGCTTATAGTAGAGAATGTCGGCAATTACAGACATGTAATTTTTGTTATTATTAACATTTCAGAACCTAAAATTGACAAATAGTGCTACTTATAAAAGTTTTATTTTAATGTAACGAATTTCCTACGCTGGAGAAACTTTTTTTTCTTGTTAATTTCTGCAATAAAATTTAAAACCGTGACAGTTTTAAATAGAGACTGAAAAGATCTTTCAAATGAAGCATCACAAGCCCCTAATTCCAATTTGAAAATTTAGGGGTTGTAGCTGTCACCTGAATGGGGTTGAATTTATGGATGCCATTTTTACGTCGCAAGATGTCATTTTAGAATTAGAAATTGACGTGTATCAGAATTTTCAAAAACAATGCATAATAATGAAGCTACTGAATTTATTCCTTTTAGCTGTTCCACACTGTATATGAGGTATAGGAGTTGAGATGTATAGGAGTTTTAGTGAAACCGTTATACTACCTGGATTTTACGAAAAAAAAAAAAAAAAACAATTTACAACGGGTTCATTAATAAAACTATCCGTGTAAAGTGTGTTCAAATTACAATTTGTACTCAACCATTTTTTGATATATTTGAGATTTTCAAAAACGACTGTCAGATCATTGTCAGACACTATACCGGATTTTTATTTATTTAAAATAAAGAGAATGCTAAGAGAATCTCACATTTATTAAAAAACATATTTTGAATTTATAGTTTTGAAAGCTATTGTTGAAAACATTCATTAGAGCAAAAAAATAATGAAACGTTTACGATTATTAAAGTCCTTTTAAAATCATCTTAGACATGTGTGTAAAGCATGTGTAAAGCATGTTTTATTCTTTTTGCTATGCTACTCTATTTTGTTGCTAGTCACGACCGACTCAACATATACATATGTACCTTAAGTATTTGAGGGTATTTCAAAAGTATTTAAAAATTGGAATTTCAATCAAAACACTTTTTTTTATATTGTCAGTAATTAAACCTAAGTTACAAAAAAGTCCCACAAATATTGACAATTTGACAATAATAAAATATAATGCATTGTCTAATTCTAAAAGCATAAAAAATGTTTTCTCATAAAAAATCTTAAAAGTATCTAAAAAAAGGATATTGAAATACAATATTTCCTCCTAGAGTTTGAACAATAACTCTTACCATTTTCAGTACGAATTGAACCAAAGCAGCAACCTGACAAATCGCCAGCACAGAACGTTTTTTTTTTATCCGAGCAAAAAATATTTCCAAACTGTGATAACGGCAAGACAAAAATAACTTCTTTCTGATAAATATAAGCAATCATTTTGCAGTGGGATTCAACAAAACTAAAACAAGAAAATCTCTAAATGTAGCAAGTCCGGTTCATTTTGCGGGTAGGCAAAATTATTAATTGAAATTAGTGAATTTTTATAGAATAACAGAGAAATTAGTAAAATTAATTTATCCATTCAATACAAGGCATTCTCTTTAAAATATTATTATAGTATGCGGTTTTCTGTAGTCACTTCTGTGTTTGCTTTATCCGGCACGTTTCATTTACGTTTCATTTAATTTTGAGTCTGGTATAATAAAATTAACTAAAATAGAAATGAAAACGAAGAAACGCCTAAAAATTAAATTACTTTCAGTAGGGGTCAGGAGGGAGTTGATATTTTCAAAATAAAAGGCTTTAATAAAATACCCATATTTGTACTGAGCTAGCTAAAAACTGCTGAAACTGCTAAAAACTGAAATATGCTATATAAAATAAGCATTATAGTCTTCAGAAAATGTACTAATTTTAGAAGAAAAATGTTAGAAATACATTTGCTAGTATGTAAGCAGAACACATTCACAAGAGTAGTCAATTTAGTTTTAAAGTGGTGCCAAATGTGTTTAGATGAGGAGGAACATCACAAAGAACACTTTGTGTAGTTTACATTATTTTTAGTTGTTGATTATTTTTTATTTATACAAATTGTTGCTTTCGAAAAAATATATATATTTTTTTAAGTTTCACAGGAGACAACAGTTTTTTCTAGCATTATGATACAGCGTTGAAAACCAAATTTTGAGCACTATTTAACCATATTACAAATCCAATATGGTGTCCATAAGAAAAATCAGAGTTAATGGTGTTAACTCAGCAACAAATGACAATAGAAATATTGTGATAACGTCAGCGGAAGCTTCTTCAAAAACTGTCTGAACAATGTTCTTACTAAAATATCAAGTAATTAAAAATATATGGGACATTCTCTAAAACGCACCTTCTCAGTTTTTAGGAATTATCTCGAAAACTATTACATACAAATAAAATTTGCAAAAAAAAGAAAGAAAAAGAAAAACCAGCTAAAATGTTTCCCATTTAACCAATTTATATCTACAACCATAACCGAGATACCAATGCATGCATAAGCGATTTAAGATAGACTGTATACGATTTTTTTTTATTGTGACATGGTTCAAAGCATTTCGCACATAATACTGCACCGCATTTATTATATATGTTTTTTTTGACAATTTGGAAAGTGGAACATCATTGGAACATCATCATCGAAATTTTCGATTTCGACATTCGGGACCGAAAAAAATTGACGGTGTCTAATCTAAGCACGTGGGTGATTTAGTAAGAAAATTTCACATCTAAATATCGTGGGGTTACTACTAAGTCCGAAAAAGTAATTTTCGGATATCTAATATTAACATACATATATATTTTTTAAATAAAAAAATCTGCATTTTCATGAAACAAAAATAAAATGCTCATTTAACGGGCAGTACAAATTGAATTGTAATTATTCATATTATTCTACTAATTGTCCACTTTATAGTTCAGATATCTCTAGTTTCGTCAAATATGGACTTAACGGGTTTACGATACATATAATAATTAAAAACGTTTTTATTATAGAATACAATATGAAACAAATTTACGAAGTAGGTTAGGCGTGCTGACAGAAAAGTGTTATAATATGTGACAATGCGTATTTTAATAATAATTTGTGATCTTGTCTAGTTTGATAACACATGAAAATATATTTTTCCTTTTTAAAATTTGATTGTTTACATAAGTAGTAGATTTAATATTTGTTTATTTATGCCCGTGTTGAAATAAAAAATAGGACATCAATAATAATCAAACGTCAATTTAATGTCGCATAAACATTTGATAGAACAATTTCCGTTGTAATTTCGCGTAGGGTATCCAACAGAACGAATTTTTCCGGATTTTTTTTGTGCCATGGTAACTGCTAAATATAAAAGCATCCGATTGGTTTGAAGATATATAATGTGATATTTTCTTTAAAACAAAAATACAGCCTGACAACATAAATTTGGTGAAATAATAATAGGATAAATAGGATTAATTCAAAATTCTTTTTTAAATTAAACCAAAAAAAAAAACTAATAAAAACCATTTAAATCAGAAGAAATAATTGTTCTTTCGGTTGTCATATAACCGAATATATACATACATATATAGCAATGGTACATAATGGTTTAAGTATTTTACAAAAAAAAAACCCTGATTAAGGTTTTCGACATTATTTTGTTTGTTCTCTATGTCGCCTATATTTTGACCATCCATTTTAACAACACCTTAGAATTTGTTGTAAATTCTTAAACATAATGGGTACTCCTAAAAGTTTAGTCAAAATAAATCGGTAAAAATCTACAAAATTGTTGATTTTTTTTTGTGGCCCCAGGTCATCCGCAACTCACCCGGGGGATCCTAGGAAACGCGATTGTCTTCCATGGAAACTTCGGTCGAGCAGTACGCGTGCACGTGTTCACCGGAGTAGTCCGTCGAGACGCCTGGCGTTAGTGGCGTCGTGTCCGCGCGTCGACGTCGGACTGAGGCCGACAGCGGGCGGCTCACGTGCGTTCCCGCCGCTCGCGCACACCGGAGGCGGTGGCGGCGGCGGCGGCGAAAAAAGACGGGCGGGGAGGACGGGCCACTTTTTGCCGGTAATTATTCATTGTTGACTCGTAATTAACCTGATTTATGGCCGTGTTATAACTCGAATTTTATTTCGGATATATGCGCCCGGCCGGAGGCGCGCAGAGTTAATTTAATAAAATGAGGGCCTCCTTAGCAGTGCGCGAATCTTCCTGGTGCACGCCAGCAGTGGTGGCTCTCACTCGGAAAAATAGATGGAGTGCCTTTACATTCAGTAAACCAAATCGTTTTACAATTAATGTTAAATATATGACTTGCTGGCTGTTTTGTTAACATCCCCTTGGGTCGGAGGTCGGAGGTAGGTATTGGTTTAACACGTTGAGCCCCCGATAGCATCAACCCAATACTCAATCACCTTTTATCCTTCACAACCTCGTTTTGTTCTAATTGTGCTCCTTAACCATATTGTCCTCCATAATATCTTTGTCCTCTTTAACTTCATTTTGTCCACCTTTTTCCCTTCATTTGTCCTCCATTTATCCTCCTTTTGTCCTCCGTTTGTCCTTCTTTTGCCCTGCTTATGTCCTTCCTCTGTCCTCCATTTGTCCTTCTTTTGTCCTGCTTCTGTTCTTCCTTTGCCCTCTTTCTGTCTTCCTTTCGTTTTACTTTTGTCCTCCTTTTGTCTTTTATTTGTCTTCTTTTTGTCACTCCGTCCTCCTTTTTCCATCCTCTTTTTGTCCTTCTTTTGACCAACAACTGTCTTTTCCTCATTAACCTTCTTTTGTCCTCCTTAGTCCCTTTTTCCCTCGTGACCTCATTTTGTTCTCCTTAACTTCCTTGTCTTTATTTTCCTCTTTAACCTTTTCTTGTCCTCATGAACCTTCTTGACATCTATTTGTCCTCCTTTCCCTCATTAACTACTCGTACTTGTCCTGTTGGACCAAGTCGCCTACTACTATTTATTCATTTATCTTCCTTGAACATCTTCGAGTGAACAAATTAGGCTTTTTGACTTCCCTGACCAATTTAGTTTCTTCTACATATTTGACTTTTTATAAACCTTTTTTATAAAATTTTGTACCTCCAACATTATTTGGATGAGGAAGTAACTAGAAGCTTATTAGTGAGAATAATGAGGTATTTGAATTCTTCAACCTCAATAACCTATTAAGTGACATGTCACATGAATATCTTTTCTTCCATAATTCACGTTAAAACACAACCCCCCTTGCCCATTCCGTCCCATGGGGAAACAAATAACAATCAACTAAATGAAAATAAATTGATCTTAGAATTTATTATAGACCTATTTTAAATACTTACCCCTCTCAACCCCCCACCCTATTAAGCTAAAATATTTTTAGGGTTATTAATAATAATTACAAAAATAAATTTGTGGATTATGTTGTTGTACATGTGTATCAAATTAGAAGTGCATATCTTGCTTTGTTTGAGGATTACCAAAAGTCAAAGTAAAAGTGTATTACCTCCATTTACTCCCCAACCTCTCAACCGATTAAACTCAAAACCACATTACATTAATTACATCGAGATGATACATAATTGTTCCAAATTTGGAGATGATGTGTTAACGCGTTCTCGAGTTGTCGTGGACACAAAGAGGGTTAACAGACAGACAGACAGATAGACAGAATTTTTTTTTTGCCTATACTAAAAATCTCGACATTTCAGAACATAATAGACAGTGGCGGCTTGTAATTATTTTTTTTTGGGGGAGGCAAACAAATTTTATAAAAATTTGTTTCCTAAATTTTTGCAATGGTAAACATTGTTAGTTATATACCGCACAGCTAGGAGAAGGGCCTCTACTTGGTCAATAAAATATATTAAGTACATTTGTCTAACATAATTTACCTAATATATTTTATTGGTCGAGCAAAGCCATCGAGAAGGTGTGGAGTTTCCGTCAAATTATTTTACAATTAAAAGATGCAATGAAATAAGGTACGGACGCCAGTTACGTCAATTTCGATTTGACGGGCTGAATAGATCATATTCATATTTTGTTTGCCGAAAAGATGCAATTTACAAACAGAACTAATATGCTCCTGGATTTTTGAATGTCTCAATTGAACGAAATAAAATTTTAAGATTATCAAATCCTGACATTGTTCAAGCATCTTCTCGATGATTTCAAATAATACATAGGGCCAACACAATAATTTATTTAAAGTTAAAGAAACACTAAGCCATTTGCATTTATCATACCACGTATTAATAAAACTACGAGCCGGCTTACCCTAATAAGCACTAATTAATTAAAGTTTTACTTAGATCCGGCTGTGGTACTCTTAAATCTTTAACAAATAATTTAACCTCATAAGACAGGTGACTAACTTTGTACTTTATAAGATACTCAACAATATCATTGCAGATTGGAAAATTTATTTGATTGTCATTACAACTCGTATTATTATTATGAAACAAACTGCTACACTCGGAGTTACCTCCATTTTCATTTTGTATAATTAATTTAAAAAAAAACGTTCAAATAATTACTTAGACCTAAGTAATATGGTACACTTTCAATAATTTATTATTAAACTCCTATACCACTCAAACTACTCAAAAAACCCAGCAAGAATAACGGCACTTTCCAACGAAAATTTCCAAAACACGGAACAATAACAGATAAATATTAAATTTTGTAGGTTAGGTTGTTAGGTTCATGAAATCAAATAACTCGTTTTCTGGACTGTCACGCGTGAGAGTTGGGAGGTGGGCGTGTTTGCCTCCGCTGTGCAGTTTTTTAAATTACTTTTAATGCCACTGAAGTTAAGGGTTAAATTTGCTATCAGACACAGGTGGTTGCGAAGCGCGAAGCGCGCTATCCCGTGTAAAGACATATATGAAAACATAGGTGCTTGTTCGTTGATGAGGGCTAATATGTTGCAAATAATAGTGCAGGAAGTCCTTTGACATATTTATGTTTATTAATATTTTTATTTTTAGAAATTACATATATAAATAGATGATTATTATATAGTAATTATAAATTATTAATAAATAATATACATATTTTAATAATTCTGACAAGTATAAGTGGTCTCAGTAACGGCGGGAGAACTGGTCTATCTTTGGAAATAAATTACGCGTCTCGATCTTCGTCCAACTATCGAATATAAATTGTATAAAAATAAATTAGTGTTAGTGGTTAGTTTAGTGTATAATCCATATTTGTAGTTTAAATAAGTATGTAGTGTTAGTTGAAAGTGCGAGTTTGAGTTTTTCACACCTAACTAACCCGTAGTGAACAAAACCTTACAATGGCGTCAGGTGTGGGTGTGAAAAAAAAACTGAACTGAACTGAAGTGAAATGGCTTCGAATGAATTATTTTATTAAAGGACCTTAAAGTGGCGGATTTTAAAAAGAGAACTTGAAAAACGGGAGTGTGAAACCACAGGGAAAATTCAATTAGTAATTTGAGCTCATGGTGAAATACACGCTCCTCTTTCCTCGCACTGTTATAAGTTAGTTTAGTGGTTTAAACTGCACTTTTCGTGCTAAAACTTCTCAAATATAGTTACCTAAATTATACCTACTGAGTAAGTACAAAAGATCTTTGATTGGACACTTAAAAGAGTCGTTATTCAAGAGTGAAGATACAAATATATATTTAAGAATCCGTTGAACGTTAAGTACTTCTTATCAGGCCTACTTTTTTTCTCGGTCAAACGCTATCTCAATTTAATTTTTCATTACGGCACCCAAATATTCTGGATATCCGCTACCAACTGATCTGATCTATTTCTATTGCGTTATTTTTGAGCTATAAGAATAATGCCCGTGTGCGTAAACTGCAAACGTTCCATTGAAAATGCGCCGCATACACGGTGCGCTAACTGCAACAAACCTATTCACGCTGCGTGTATGGGTTTGGATACAGAAGAGGCAACACGCATCACACGAATGAAATGCAAAAATATAAAAATTGTTTGTAATGATTGTCACAACGTAGGAGACAAAATCGACCAACTTGAAGAAAAAATGGCAAATAATACTGTCAAACTAAAGCCGGAAGCTTATGAAGATGTAGTCTCGGAAGCCGTGGACCGTATAAATAGGTCTCATAATATTATAATTCACAATATTCCCGAAAATGTCTCATCAGACGATAACAATTTGGAAATCCGACAAGAATGCAGTGGGTGATGTACTAAAATATATACAGGGTGCAAATCCAAGCATCCCAACCACTGTAAGGCGAATTGGCAAGCGGGCCCATAATAAACCTAGACTGTTAAAAGTCTCATTTTCTTCACCTTTTGAAGCTCGCACCATATTACGTAATAAAAAGAAATTAGCTCAATCCCCCTTTTCATATGTAAACATTAATGATGATAAAACTCCCAAACAAACAACTTACAGGATTTGCGAAACGAACTGAAACTAAGAACGGATGCTGGAGAAGACGATCTAACAATTAAATACAGGAACGGAAAACGAGCAAACTAACTGAGAATCGGATAATATACACCAACATTTCATCTCTTTTAGCTAAACTCGATGATTTTCTTACATTCCTTCACATTCATCAACCACATATCATACTCATTTCTGAAACATGGTTAAGTAATGTCATACCAAATTCAGTTATCGACCTGAATAATTATACACTATTTCGAAACGATCGTCAGAATGTTGCCCGTGGAGGGGGTGTATGTTTATACCTGTCAACTGATAGTTTTAAAAACTACAAAATTAGAACTCTTAACAAATATATTCATGGAATTGAAAGTTTATGGTTAGAAATGACTAATAACAATTTCTCATTTACAATAGTGGTTATTTATAGACCCCTAACTCCAGTTATAATACAGATCTAGCACTTATAGAAGCAATAAAGGACATTAGTCTGGGACATTCCAACCTTGTTATTTTTGGCTATTTTAACTTTCTTACTATTGACTGGAATCACCTTACATACACAGACAATAATAATTCTGCAGCAGTTTTCTCAAATATGATACTAGATTCCAATCTTTCACAGATGGTTACGGAACCCACTAGATTTCGTATCAACCAAAATCCATCCACACTGGATCTAATCCTGACTGATGATGAAAACTTAATTTCCCAAGTTGAATATCTGCCTCCTATTGGGTGTTCTGATCACGTGACGATCTCATGTACGCTTCAGGTTATCTCAAACAATTTTCCCAGGAGTATCACAGTATCGATCAAAAAAATAGATTATATTAAGTTAAACGAACTCTTGCATAATTACGACTGGAATCAGCTCTATAACACTCGTGATGTAAATGACAAGTGGATAATTTTTGAAAAAACTATCAATAAGTCTTGTACCAGCACCTACAACAAAGTTCAGAATCCACATAAGCCATATATCATACAAGATATAATCAATAAGACCAAAACTAAACGTAGGTTATGGCGCAAATATAGAGCTACTGGGTCTCAGGTGGATTTCGAAATCCATCGAACATTCTCTAACATGTTGTCATCAACGATTAAAATAGCTCGTAGGGCTTATGAACACTCACTCTTATTCAGAGGGCCTAAGGCTTTCTACAAGTATACCAGACGACAATTTTCTTCGAAAATTGCAGTCCCCATTATCCGTAAAAGAGAAGGATCCGTCTGCGACGCTAACACGGATTGTGCCAACGAACTCGCCAAAACTTTCCAACTTGCATTTACCGATGAACCTCTAGGCCAAATACCTCCTATCTTGTGTCCTAGAGTATACGAGTCCTTAGAAAACATCACATTTACGAATGAAGCTGTCTGCATACAATTAGAGAAATAACCCATCAACAAATCGCCTGGTCTGGATAATATTACATCAAAGCTACTAAAGAACTGCGCTGACGGTATACGTACTCCACTAGCACACATGTAGCTTAAGTTTATGTTTTTTTTAACATTTTTACCTTTTGGGCATAATAGATGTTAACCATCTCTGCCCTTATTACCTGTTAATAATAACAATAATAAAAAGGCTGATCTACACAATAGACTTAGAGAAGCTCTGGAAAATGAAGGTGAAAACTCCGACATGTTTTTATTCGAAATTACTGGTGACATAAATTCGGCACTGCACAAATATAATGTATAATTCTGGAAACTTGGAGAAGAAGTTACTGGAAATTTCGACAAATTTGAGAGAAAGTCTGGAACAAAGACTTCAGGAAACGCCTGGAAACTTAAGAGGATTGGAGCAAAAACTTATAGAAAACTCTACTAACCTGGAGCAAAAATTGTTGGATAACTCGGTAAAATTGGAACAGAAGTTATTAGAAAATTTAGAGCAAAAGTTACAGGAGAATTCTAGTTGTCTCCAGATGCAAATGAGCGAAACATTTGGGGAAATGGAAAATAAGTTTACCGTAGAAGATTTCCAGAATAAAATTTTAGAAGTAGAGAGAAAAATTGAAATGCTGAGTTTAGAAAGTGGGGAACAACAAGGAATGGTCAATACCGCGCTGAAGTCACCTGGTAGCGACATCGACAAGTTGAGTAACCCCGAGTTGAGCAGTCATATGGAAATTTCGAAAATTCGCATGAACCCATCACACTTTGATGGTAAGAGTTCCTGGGTTAATTATCAACGGCAATTTGAGGCTGCACCATATATTACAGATACTTTCTCTTGAAGAACAAGAGGATTGATCACCTTCAACTAGTCCGACACCTGGAAATGCGATATGGCCAGTCCCATCTCAAGCATGTCTACAATTCGTAGTTGAAGAACCGCTGTCAGAAAAATAATGAATCACTGTAGGAATTTGATGCCGACATTGCGCGGTTAGTTCGTTTGGCTTACTCGTCTACACCAGAGAACGTCATGGAACGATTAGCCGTGCAGGCATTTTTAGATGGCCTGCGTAATACTGAGACCCGTCAGGCTCTGATTCTCGCTCGTCCCCACAAGTTGATGGATGCTTTGGCGCGAGCTTTGGAATTCGAAGCCGCTAAACAAAGTTCCAGAGGTCAAGCTAAAATAGCACAAGTCGCATCTCTTCAACACCTGTCTAATAGTGTTTTTGTGGATGGAATAGTCGATGGAAGCGAACGAATGCTTCTATTCGATACAGGTGCGACGAAAACTATTAGACCAGATATTGTTGGAGCAGCAGCAATAATTACACCGACCAACTGGCGACTACGTACTGCAGCCGGAGATCCCGCTACCATTCGCGGTGAGACCAATGTCATCATTGTTATTGGAAACGTGTCGTTTGATCTTCGAGCACTGGTATCCGAAATTAAGGATGAACTTATTCTTGGAATGGACATTATGAACATCAAGGGATTTGAACTGGACTTCAAGGATAGTGTTCTGGAAATAAATGGGGAGGAAATCGTACTACATCTAAAGACGGAGGAAACAATTCGAGTTGTCCTGGCAGAGGATACGACAGTGCCAGAACGAAGTGAGATGATGTTGGATGCTCATTTGGATGGCAACCCGTGTGTTGGAAATGTAATGGTGTTTGAGCCAAGATCTCATGACGGTGAGATAGCAAGAGGAATCGCTGTAGGGAAAGTTCTGCTACTGACCAAGAAGACGGTACCAGTGAGGATAATGAACTTTAACTTTCACCCCGTAAATCTTAAAAAGGGGATACTTTTAGGGTACTGTTCTTCGGTTTCCTCCGTCACCCGAAAATTAGATGCTCAAGAGAAACCTGTTAGATAGATTAGAGGCAAATTAGCGAACCTCATATTATCTTCCTCAAGATCCTTAAGAAGTGATCAAACTACGAAACTAAAGAGTCCAGAATCCAACACAAAATCGACGCTGGCGACGCCCGGCCCATCTGACAAACAGCAAGAAGGTTGCCATTAGCCAGACGAGAGAAAGCCGATAAAATCGTACAGGACATGGAGAAAGATGGGGTCATTGAATCATCTAATAGTCCGTGGGCTTCACCAATAGTATTGGTAAAGAAGAAAGATGGCTCGACTAGATTTTTTGTGAATTACCGTCAACTGAACAACGTGACAAAGAAAGATAGCTATCCATTGCCTAGAATCGATGACACCTTAGATACTCTATCAGGATCAAAGATTTTCTCAACCCTAGATTTGAAGAGTGGATATTGGCAAGTCGAGTTGGCGCCCCGGGATCGAGAGAAAATTGCGTTTACCTTGGGTACAGGATTATGACAGTTTACCGTGATGTCGTTTGGATTATGTAACGCTCCGGCAACCTTCGAGAGGTTGATGGAAACAAGAAGGACTCTCTTGGAAGACATGTCTTGTGTATCTTGATGACATTATCATGGTTGGAAAATCTTTTGAGGATCACATGAAAAATCTGGAGGAGGTCTTTCAACGTTGCGAACATCTGGCTTAAAGAAGTCCGAAGAAATGTCATCCATTCCAGAAAGAAGTAAAGCATTTGGACCATGTTGTTTCCAGTCAAAGAGTGGCAATGGATGACCAGAAGATCAGAACGGTACGAGAATGGCCAGTACCTTGCAATGAGCATGATCCACGAAGAGTCCTCCGGGCTATGCACTTATATCGTCGATATGTGCCAGGATTTTCCAACATTGCCAAGCCACTGACCCGACTCACGGAAGGAGAAAGACGATTCCAATGTGACGACGAATGCAGTGAAGCGTTTAAACATTTAAAGGAAGCGTTAACGAGTGAGCTGAACACCCATCCTGAGCTATCCTCTCCCAGATGGAAAATTCATTTTGGATACCGATGCCAGTAATGTAGGTTTGGGAGCAGTTTTCCTCAAATTCAGGACGGTTAAGAGAAGGTTATCGGATACTTCAGTAAAACCTTATTGAAACCTGAGCGAAACTACTGTATTACCAGGCGGGAGCTACTGGCAGATGTGAAATATGTCGAACACTTCTATAAATACCTGTATGAGAGAAAATTCTTGCTGAGAACGGACCATGCGGCGCTAAAATGGCTTATACAGTTTAATAATCCTGAAAGTCAGGTAGCCAGGTGGACAGAACGACTCTAAGAATTTGATTTCGACACCAAACATCGTGCAGGCAAAATTCACCGCAACGCTGATGCGTTATCCAGAAGACTGCCTTAAAAATTGCAAACATTGTCAGCGGGTAGAGCAAAAGGACGTCTTAATATACAGAACAACGGCGGTGAACTGTATTGTGAACCTCCTCTGGTGAACCTCCTCTAAATTGGCAGTCAGAGGAGGTTCTAAAAGATCAAGATAATGACCCGAATCTGAAACCCATTGTGAACTGGAAGAAGGAAGGTGGAAATCCACTTGGGAAGAAGTGTCATTGTACTCGTCAACAGTAAAGTCGTAATTAGCTCAGTGGAATTCCCTCGTCTTATGTGATGGACTCTGGAGAAACGCTGGAGAAAACGCGTTCTGAAATCCCCAGAAACAGAGTGCCCGAGGTATTGGAGGAAATCCACAATGGAAGCACTGGCGGACACCTAGGAGTAACGAAGACGCTGGGGAAAGTTAGGGAGCGTTTCTATTGGGTGAACTGCACTACTGACGTGAAGGAGTGGTGCAAGAAATGTGTGGTGTGCGCTGCAAGTAATGGTCCGCAACGGCACCCGAAGGCTCAAATGCGTCAATACAACGTGGGTCGTCCGTTTGAAAGAATTGCCATCGATGTAGCAGGTCCGTTTCCGGAAACAGATAATGAAAATAAATACATCGTCGTCGTGATGGATGATTTCAGCAAATGGGTAGAAGCGTATGTCCTTCCAAACCAAGAGACTTCTACCGTGGTAGATGCTCTCATCAAGGACTGGATTTGTCGATTTGGTGTGCCTCTGGAATTACTCTCGGACCAGGGAAGAAATTTCGAGTCGACACTGTTTCAGAATATCTGCCGCACACTCAACATCCGTAAGACGAGGACAACTGCACTGCACCCGCAGTCGGATGGAATGGTGGAGTGAATGAACAGGACCATCAGCCGGTACTTATCTGCTGAGTTACTACTAGAACTTATCCAAAGTAGTATCCGACCACCAGAGGGACTGGGATCAGTTTCTCCACCTGTTTCTGCTAGCCTACCTGTCAGTCGTCAGTCCACGTAACAACGGGGCAAACACCTGCAAGCATCGTCATGGGCCGTGAGCTGCATCTACCCTGTGACCTGAAGTTCGGCTGTACACCAGGAGACGACGTGTCTGGAGAGGACTACGTCAGTACTCTACGCCAGAGAATGGACGACATCCACGAACTAAGTATCTAAGGTGCCAGCGACCGCATGAAGGAGACCTACGACATCAACGCCAACGGGAGGTACCAGCCCGGCAACCAAGTCTGGTTATGTAACCCACAACGTCGTCGTGGGTTATCTCCAAAACGTCGAAGCTCATAGGAAGGTCCGTATGAGGTCGTCACACGGATTAACGATGTAGTCTACCGAATCCAGAAATTACCAGAGAGAGGGAAACCCAGGATGCTCCACTTCTACCGTTTAGCTCCTTTCGCCGGAAGCAATGACGAACAAGTTGAAGCCAGAGTTCGACATGTCAGTCCGCCAGACAGCGAGCTCTCTTTTGAGGAATTCATGTTGCTTCATTCCAACGGCCAGAAAGCTAGCTACAGTGTAACGCGAGAAGAACCATGTGACCTGTTCCAGGCTGACTTCTGTCTTGCCCACTGTGTAGCAGCCGATCTTCGAATGTCCCGAGGAATTGCCTTTACTATCAAGAGGGCATTTGTACAGTTGGAGAAGTTACGCAGACAAAACCAAAGATAGGACGAGTCCTTTAAATCACGGTGGCCCAGCAAGAGAAAGAGAGGTCCGTCTTCTATTTGATGACCCAGCAGCTATCGCAGCACAAGCCAGCTTATCAAAATTCTGGGACACACTAGTCGAACTGAGAGATGTGCTCTTGTCTCAGAATATAAGCAGTTTGACGATACTGAAAATAGCCAGCGGACTAGATGGCTTGGATTGGAGGGTGATAAGGAGTATGCTAGAAGTCCTTTTCCGGTTTATTGGAACTGAGATTCTGGTATGCTGCTACAACCCCAGGCGATCGCCCAACGAGAAAACCGTGGACCAGACGTCCCGATGCAAAAATGGGCCATTCTGTAGGTATCGTCACAGGCCAGAGGATGGCACAATTCGAGACGAAATGTCTTTAAAGAGGGGGCAGTGTTGCGAGTGCGTGGCCAGTCCGCCGCTGCCTCGATACCGGCCGATCGAAGCAACCGACCGATGGCCTATAATTTCTCGAAAATCTCCATGACAAGTATAAGTGGCCTCAGTAATGGCGGGATGGACAGTCTTTCTTTGGAAATAAATCACGCGTCTCGAATATAAATTAATTAATTAAAACTATCGAATATAAATTGTATAAATATAAATTAGTGCTAGTAATTAGTTTAGTGTATAATCCGTATTTGTAGTTTAAATAAATAGTGTTAGTTGAAAATGCGAGTTTGAGTTTTCCACACCTAACAAACCCGTAGTGAACAAAACGTTAGAATATACAGTATGTTTCACCAAATTGGAACCATATGGAAAACTTTTTTATTATCAATTTTAGGAAAAAAAGTTATTCTTTATAAAAAGTTCTGCATGTTGTAAAATCTAAAATGCAATCATCAGATATTACATTTTTTCAGTCGTGTACGCGGTTTCTCAAAAAATATTAATTTTACTCAAGAGTAAAGTACCATTATATTTGACAATATCGGAAATTGTTATAAAGAAAAGTTGATCAGAACTAAAAACTGCGTTCAAATGTGCAATTACATCCATTTATATTGAAAAAAATTATTTTTTCTTTTTTCTAGGATGCAGACAAATTATTTGTGGATATCAAGAAATGTTTGACAGTGAGTTTCATAACGCGTTAGAATTTATGACATATAAAATGGTAGCGTTATTAACTTGTGAAGAGAAAATAGAAATTGTTTTGATTGTGGGAGAAAATTTTAAAACACATAGAGAAGCGGCTATTATTTTTAATAATAGACATTCCAATAAAAATATTAATCATTCAACTGTTAGGAAAATAGTAAATAAATTTAAGAGGACTGGAAGTAGGTATTAAAAATAATTTTAATGCAAAACGCCAAAAGCTGGTTGCCGATGATAATACGCAGTTTGAAGTAATGCTGTCTCTGGTAGAAAATCCAAAACTGTCATTGCGCAAAAAGGAAAACGTTGATGCAACAAAATGTAAGGAAAGATACAGTGGCAAAAATTTTAAAACTAAATAAATACAAACCATTCAAACCAAAAATCATTCACACATTGAAAGAAAGGGATTATGATAGGCGATTTCATTTTTGTTGTCTCATCCAAGGAGAGTTAGAAGAGGACCCTTTTTTACGAGGCATATATTTTTTTCCGATGAATCAACGTTTTCATGAAATGGAACTGTCTCGTCACAACATTGTGGTTGGTGGTCTGAAAATAATCCAAATTTTACAATAAAGTCTCATGACCAATATTCATTTAAGACGAACGTGTGATGTGGCATTTATAAGAACAGATTAATAGGACCTTTTTTCCGACAAGTTATGAATGCCGAACGTTATTTACAGTTTTTACAAACTCACATCAATGACTTCATGGACGAACTATCCTTACAAGAACGTCAATGTATTTGGTTTCAACAAGACGGTGCCACATGTCACAGTACATTGAATGTTAGGTAATATCTTGAACATATGTTCCATGGAAAAGTTATTCACAGATATACTGATCTTTTTTGGCCTGCTAGATCCCTTGACTTAACCCCCTTGAGTACTTCTTATGGGGTTACTTGAAACAAGAAGTTTACAAGAAAGGGCCGTTTCAAGGTGTTAACCATTTGGAGAGAATAATTTTAGAAACATGCCAGGAAATTTCTAAACAAATGCTAAAGAATGTATTACGTGAATTTACTAATAGAACGATAAAATGTATTGAACGAGAGGGTGGATATGTCGAGGCATTAGTGGAATGAGTGAAAAATAATTTGTTATTTATTTCTAGTATTAATATTATGTTAGTTACAGAACTTAGTATTTGTATGTATTTTCTTAGTTGCAAAATAAATGCACATGCATTAATTACGTGTTTATATCGCAAAATTGTTAGACAACTTTTAGAAAAGGTTATCATGTGTTTCACAATCACAAGAGATAAATGTTCATTCAAAATAAATAGATTAGTAAAAAATAACAAAATCTAATTTTTCAATGTAAATGGATGTAATTGCATATTTGAACGCAGTTTTTAGTTCTGATCAACTTTTCTTTATAATAATTTCCGATATTGTCAAATATAAAGGTATTTTACTCTTGACTAAAATTCATATTTTTTGAGAAACCGCGTATACGACTGAAAAAATGTAATATCTGATGATTGAATTTTAGATTTTAGAACATGCAGAACTTTTTAGGAAGATTAACTTTTTTTCCTAAATTTAATAATTAAAAAGTTCCATATGGTTCCAACTTAGTGAGACATACTGTATATTTAATAAAGTATGCGTTAAGTAAATTTTGGCTATCAGCGGGACAATCATTTTTGTAACCAGTTTGTAAAATGTTTCAGAGGGTAGGTACTAGGAATTTCTACCAGACTGAAATCTAACAAAATTGGATCCAATTAGAAGAAACCGCAAAACATAGACGTTTTCCGGACTTGAATTGACTCTACTGATTATATCCTCAATATTAAAAACTTCGCAATATTACTGAACGATGAATTAAAAAACGATTCACTAGGTCTCCTTTATTTTGCCCAGCAAAATGTGAGACTACATTAAACGGATTCACTGAGTTACTCGCTGCGGCATAATTAAAATGTTTAAGCGTACATTAACAGAATGCTCCCGGTATGATCAGAAGCATCAACCCTTTTAAGTGCTTTGAATATTTAATAGCGTCGAGGAGAGCGCGTGGCTTTATCCAATATACTTATCAATACATTAAGTTTGAACTAATTTTAGGGTTTTCCTATTTTTTTTTGTCGCTCCAGAAATAATTTTTGATACAGAACTCACTTGATATAATAAAGTAATTTAGTTTTTCGTATACCGGATATTACCTATAAAATTTCGATTTCTATTAGTTTCTCTGCTTGAGTGATGTTCTGAGGTTGTTAGTAACTCTGTTTCAATAATTAATAACAGGAATTAAGTCTGAAGTACTTACCAAAAGATTTGCTCCTACGAACCAAACCATATGCATACTTCCATTAGCGGCTCATATTTACGCTTGTCAACTTGAACGTTCACCAAACATAACAAAAACGAAATTTATAAAAATAGATTTACTCTAGAGTAAATCTCTAAAAACTTTAGTTAAACTTTTAGTGTTATATTTTGATATACCTTTTGTGGTCTTTATGACATTTATGACCTTCGTGATCTTTATGACCAATATGACCTCATTGACATCTCGGACCTAGTGTGACCTTTATGACCTGTATGAATTTCGTGACCTTTGTGACCTATGTGAGCTTTGTGACTTGTACTACTTTCATCATCTATGTATCACATACATAGGTCATGAAAAACTTCAATGGAGTTTTATGACCCGTATCACTTGTATGACCCTTATGGCATATATAACCTTTATGACCATTATGAACCTTATGATTTGTATGATATTCGCCATACCTACCAATTTACAGATCATAAACCTCCTACGAGTACATACATTTAAATATTTTAGTTATCTGTCTAATTCTACATGTAGTTACATCTTCTAGTATTTCTACTTGTTTACCTATTTCTGTAGATTTGAACTTTTAATAAAAATATGTCGTTTTCAGACAACTTATCTTGCAGAGCAATGCAAAGAATGCAGTTCATTGTCGCATGAGTAAATTTTAGTCCTCATAACGGCGAATTGCATTTACCTTTTGCAAGTTGAATGTGATTGGTGTAAATCATTTCAAAACTGAGGTGGTGTAAACTTCTGGTGATTGTTATATCTTTTTACTATGCTTCCGAAAGTTTCAACTTATTTTTACGGATTATTTCTCTCTAAGTGATTCACTTCTTCAATTCCAAACACGTTTATTAAGACTTTACGACTCGTCGAACTTAACTGTGTAACATTCAAACCACAACTAACTAACTCTCAGCGACAACACCACTATTTATAATTTTTACATGTTCTAGAAAAATCTTTTGACATCTAGAATGATATCTGTCATGCCATACAATTTTTTTAATAACAGGTAGTGTATAAACTAAATAGACTTAATATAGAGACATCCAAAAAAAACGTCATCAAAGTTGGCCGAGAAAAAAAAGACGTATTTCTATTCTTAATCGAATTTATAACCTTATTTACTTGTCAAGACTGTCACATTATATGAGAGCCATTGTTTATTTTACAAATTGTGAATGTCCCTTGTCAAAAGTTTGACATAACCGCAAAGCTTAGACATGACCGCTATTTCCATATCTCTCGTTCATAGCCAGAGTTGATGACGTTTTTTTTTTTTTGGATGTCTCTATATATAAACCACAAACTACTGTGATATAAACTATAAAACTTAATAAATGTCAGCTGTCACTACTGTCACTTTACAAATGTCACGCTATTTTAACTTTTCAGCGGACTTTATCTTTATGTGAATCTTTGTTTAGCGGATATAAATAGCTCTCTCTTATGTCATGTTTGTTTCAACATATGTATGTATATTATTTTTAGGCTGTCTGTATTTTGAAGAATGAAGTTATATGGTCATTTGACTATGGGAAATGGCAACGGCTGTTTACATATGTATGTATATATTGTATGGTATTTTATTCTTTCTTTTTACGTAATCCGTATTGTAGTACAAATAAGTATACTTTATTCTGCATTTTAGTTAATTTTTGAATTGTTTTCAACTCTCAATAACCTATACTAGTAAAAACACGGAATACAAAATTCTTTTAGTTAGGAATAATTTTAAAGTTGGATATATTACGGACGAATTCGGCTTTAGCGAGGAAGGACCACTAAACTATTTATGTTAGATTTAAGTGCCCCTTGATAATATATTACTATTTTCATATTACAGTGCATTTAACTAACACAAAAGATTTGACAGATTCGAGTGAGCCTACTGCGAGTACAGTAACGCGTTATCACCGCGTATCTAGTCAAAGTCGTAGAGCCGATACTTTTACTCCCGATTAAGACCGATTGATTAACTAGGTGATAAGACTGTGAAAAGGTCCTTAACCGGGACTAAAAGTACCGGACCCGTATTCGGGTCTAAGTGTCTATCTCCTCTGCACATTCCTCCTCCTCCTCCTCTGCACATTCCTCTCCACATCTCCTCTGACTGATTCCCTAAGCCCACCCTGTACTGTTAGTTCTGCACAAAACTAATCCTGTCTCTACTAGTAAGTTACAAAGTATATAATTTCCATTTTAAATTGAAAATAGGTACTTATACGAGGTAGGATAAGGATATATCAGTTTACTAACACTTTGTATGGAACTAAATACGCGTTTTTATGCTGATCTTTACCCATATATGCCGTATCGCAGTCCACGCGTGGATTTGACGAGACTTGTCAGTTTAGCAGCCATGTCTGGTAGCTACGAGACATTCGACGGTATTCAACCCAGTCGACCGAGTTCAGTACGTTGGCGGTAAAACACGGGTTGTAACCACGCTATCTTTGACCGACTGTATACAAAAAAACGTTGTTTTTGTGAGTGTTGTGATGTGTTATATTCTGTGCACGTGCAGTAACGGCGCAGTGGGTTTTTAAAAGGTTTAAATTATACAAACTTTTATTTTATTTGCGTCATAAATAATATTTTTAATTAATACCTCTTTCATAAGCATGGCTTTCTGGAAGCCTTTCGAAACGGATGAAAATAACGTAGCTTTAGATATAACCAGAGAAAATGTCGAAACTGTCGAGTACGATGAATTAAAAAATAAAGACTTACATTGTCAAAGTCAGCGTATTATTTTAAATATATATGAATGCCTAAAACGTGAAAATGAGATACTGATATTATTAATCGAATTAATAAATTAACTAAAATTTCAATATCCACAATTTATCGCGTTGTTAAAGCTGGGACTGTTATAGATCACTCTGAATTACGAAATCAGAAAAAGCAAAAATTCAAAAATGTCGACAAGGCGACGCGGGACGTAATTAGACGAATAATTTATGATACGTATAAAGAAAACAAGGTCCCGACTTTGGAATTAATTCAACAAAAATTACATGATTACCCTGATTATAATTATAAATCTCTAGAATCATTACGTGACATCTTAGTTGGTTAAGTTGGAGTCTTAACTCTGGTTTTAAATATAAAAAATTAATAATCGAATGACTATAATGGAATCAAGACGTATCGTTATACTTCGAGTAGAATATTTGGAAAAAATTAGGCACTATCGCTAATCAAATAGGCATATAATATATCTTGATGAAACGTGGTTTGATACACATGACGTTGTTAAGTATGGCTGGGTAGATAGTTCTAAAAATGTGCGTTAAATACTCCGTGTTCAAGGGGAAAACGGATTATAATACTTCACGCCGGAAGTGAAAACGGTTTTGTGCCAAATGCGTTATTACTGTCCGCTAAAAACATATCACAGTCTTCTGCTGACTACCATGAGGATATGACCGCGAATTTATTTGAAAAATGGTTTCAGAACAACTGCTTCCGAATATCCCTCCCAAATCGGTTATTGTAATGGATAACGCGTCGTATCATTCGCGCATTTTAAATAAAATACCGAATATTACTACCAAAAAGGAAGATATTTTAAAATTCATGAGAAATAAAAATATGAACATCCCTGAAAAGATTCCGGTAAAGCGCAAGTTACTCGAATTAATAAAAGAGCAAAATTTTAAAAATGAATATGTCATCATCACCTCGCTAATATACACGGTCACACTGTTACAAGATTGACACCATATTATTGCGTATTCAATTCTATTGAAATGGTTTGGGCGGCGGTAAAAGATCGTTTGCGTAAATATAATCAGTCACCAACGTTAAGTGCATCAGTAGTAGATAACGTGAGAAAGATAACTGATAAATTAGATAACACAGAATTGTGGAGAAACTACGTTCGTAGTGTAATAAATAAATAAGCCGAATACCCTCGCCTACCGTCGGTAAACCCGGTGATTATACAATTAAATAATTCTGAATCCGAATCTGATTCCGAATCCGAATCTGCGTCCGAATGCGAATGATTCTATGGAACCTTTTACGTTCGATTAAGTTCGGTTAGGTTCGATTTTACGTGACGCCTTCTTCTATTCGTTTATTTATTACGTTTTTACGAGTTTTATTTACGTTTTTCATGGTTGTATTTTACTATTTATTTTCGTTATTGGAATTAATGATTTATTTATATATTTATTTCACCAGAAATGTGTTTGTTTCGTCGTATTTAGTGTTTTTTTAAATTGTTATTTATTTCTAAATGTTTATTTATATTTATTTATTGAGTGTATATTTTTTTTGTTTTAAAATAACTTCCCGACCTAAACTAATGTAATCCTTCCCGTCCCTTCCTGGCAAGGATATGTTCATACCTTCTCGATGGTCCTTGCTGAGCAATAATATATTTTAATTAAAATATGGCTTTTTGTTTAGTTCTCACGCATTTTTAAATATTTTTAACATTACTTGTTTGCAAGTACAAAAAAATTAAAACATATTACTAGCCAAATGAACATTAATATAATATACAAATAAATATAAATAATACATACATGTATTATCCTAACTTTTTTTATATGTATGTATGTAAATAAAAAAAAGTCATGTTATAAAAGCGACGTTAATTACTTATTATTACCTATCCCTAAAAGTTATTATTTGAGCACGCCCATGAAATCATAAAGTTGCACTCCTTTTTTTGTTCCCCTGGCGTATTTATCATTTTCAGTTCAGAATAGAAGAAGTATAAGTATTCATGCTTTTAATCAATCCTGACAAAAATGAGAGTTATGTTTATTGTGTTTATGAAAACATGATTATTTACAAATTGAACAATAAACATTGTAAATAAAAAATAATTATGTGAAAGGAAAAAAATTAAGCTCAAAATTTCCACCATTATTTTCAATCAATCAATGCGTTTTATTAATTTTTTTCTTGATAAGTTTCTCTAATCATGTTTCCTAAAACTGCTGCATAATTAGGTCGAATCTTATAAACCAGTTCCTTCAATTTGCCCCATAAAATATAGTCCGTCGTTACAGAAATATTAAGGTATTTCTCCTCTTTTGCATTTTAAATCCAATAAACAGTAAAAAATGTTCACTGTTCACTATTAATAACTCAATATAATTAAGTTAGACCTATAGTGCTTCATTACAAAAACTATGAAAATCTTAAGCCGACTTCAAAGATGTCATTGTATTCGGGATCTTACGTTAGAAATAAACATTTGTTTTTTGGACTTCCTATATAACATATATTGTTCAAAACAGAAATTTTAGTTTTAGGACAATACAAGCAAAACTTGATATCAAGAATGATTACTGTTAAAGACTACACTTTTTTGCAGCAAGGCAGAATAAAAAAGTTTCCAATTTGGTAAGTGAATGTAGGCACTGTATGTAGGCAATACAGGCAATAGAGAAATGTACTACAGTGAATGTAGGCAATACAGAAATGATTTTTAAATGCATACTGCGTTCATGCGGGTGATGATATGGAAATGAAGAAATCTAACGTTTTATCGATGCTCTGGATAAGTACCAGACAGTATTCACGGTGCAACGTAAGAATCCCTCCGTATCGACGGTCTGAGGATCTTTTGTATCTTGCTCGCAAAGAACCGTTCTAATGGAAATTCCTGGGCGGCAGATGAGAGTTGTGACGACGCGGCACCCAATGCAAACTATGGGGATTCGATTAAAACTGTTAAATATCTATGAGATCCCGTCGAGGTTAACCGTTACCCCTTTACGTAAGTAGATTGAATGCGCAGCATCCGACACACCACGCGGCGGGCTCTTGCGGCCGGCTAACAGGACCGTCTTAAGGGAGAGCAGCTGAGTGGTTTTGATTGTTAATGGCCTAAGAAAATAATGAAAGGGCGGTAGGTGAACATGTAATGCACCTTCAGTACAAATTTGAACTTGTTAGAGTCATTTGTTTGCGCTTTGTTTGTGACTGTTTTCTTATATCGTTTTTTCTAGTGCGTTTTAAAAATCCTACGGAGACGGAGAAGTTTTTCGAAGCCCAAGTGTTTTTTCAAGAGCCCAAGTTTTTTCGGTGGTTTAAGGCATTCTCAGAAGGAATAGAGGTGATTGAAGATGAACCACGCAGCGGAAGGCCTTCATCTTCAAGAACCGAGGAAAATGTCGATAGAACATGGGATCTTGTGCGTTCAGATCGTCCGTTGACAAGAATGATCGGGGAAGAGTTAAATTTGAATCACACCGCTGTTCATCAGATTTTTACTAACGAATTTTGGATGAGAAATATGGCTCCAAAAAACCTTTCGCAGGAACAAAAGGACACCAGGAGAGAAATGTGTCTTGACTTTTTTGGAATCCATTGAAAATGATTCCCATTTTATGGAACGTGATGAGACTTGGTGTTTGAGTACGATCCGGAAACCAAGTGCCAAAGCATGGAATGCCACACTTCAAGCTCTCCAAGACCCAAAAAAGCGAAAATGAGCAAGTCGAAAACAAAATGTATGCTAATTTGCTTTTTTATAGTCAGGGAATTGTTCACAAAGAGTTTGTGCCTCCAGGCTAATCAGTAAATTTTAAAAATACTTTTACAGAGAAGTTATTGAAAAACTTTGAAAAGGAGTCATGCGTGTGAGACCAACATCAACAACAACTGGATGTTACATCACGACAATGTGTCTTGTCATACAGCCATTTCAGTAAACGAATTTTTAGCCAGTAAAACCATTCCTGCGGCTCCTCAGCCTCCTTATTCGCCTGACTACAGTCCTTGTGACTTTTTTCTCTTAAACGGCTGTAACCGACCAGCTGAAGGCTATTCCAATATATGAGTTCCAGCACTGGTATGAGGAATGGACGAACCATCTTCAGCGGTGTGTGGATTCCCAAGGAAGTTATTTTGAAGGAGACAATACTGAATTGTAATTATATTCAAATAAAAAAAATAAAAAAATCTGTCTCATTACTTAATTTACACACCTCGTATGCCGAGTTTCCCAGAAAGGCGTTAACAGGCGACATCTCCGTTATTTGAAAAGATACGACCGTGATCAAAAAAACTTGCAAATGGTACAGAAAACCATATCTGATTATGGCTCAAAATCCGTGTTGTGTTTTACAACCCTTAAAAAGCCACCCCCCAGTATTGTTTAAATATGTATCACGCTTTGTAACTAAACATCAAAATTTAGTCTCCACCTCATTCCAAGTACAGTCATGTTAAATACTTCAGACATACATAAAACTCATTTAGTGGTTACAACTAACAAGCATCAATTGGAGCAAATTTTAGGTAACAAGCATTTACAGTTGATTTAACAGTGATTTGGCAATCATAGCATTCGGACTGGAGGAAGAAGACAGGAAAAAGGAAAAAACAGGCAGAAACGAGTAAAAAAAGAAATGGATATACAGTGCTCGGAGAACACGACCTCTTCAAGGCGAATTTCGCATATTTTAAAATGGTATTTGGAACATTTCATAAGCTGTTAACAAAGTTAAAACAATACTTTTTGGAGACTTTCAATCACAACAATTGTATAAAAAACATGTGGTATAATTTCAGGAGGTTGACGCCTTTTTCTTTGAAAAAAAAGAAGGAACCTTGTTAACATGTAGGCTTATTGCGTCGTTGCTAAATTTAAAAATACTGACCAAATGATATGTGTGGCATTTGCAAACTTGGGATTATAAAGGGTGCGAATGGTTAAGTAATTGTGCGACAAAATCTCTTTTATTTGGCCATATCTACTTTCTCCGACTGAAAAAGAAATGGAACAATTATATAATTTCTTATTTAAAAAATCTTCATGAATTAATAAAGACACTCATTTTGTTAAAGCCAAGTTTCTACGACCATATCATCAATGCATTTGTAAAAAATAATGTGCGAATTCCACTTCAGTCCGAATAAGGTAGGCTTTTGATATCCACTGCCTCTCTTTCTATAAAAAGCCCTGGTACAAATATAGAGTTGACAGACGAGACTTCCTGTCACCAACAAAAATTTAAACAAAACTATTCCCGTTCGTTGCGAATACAGTGCGGTTTTGCCACTCGGACGACTATGACATTTGTTTACTGGTACAATTCGTCACCGAGACACGGCATACAGTTGACTGTCTTACAATGCGTTCCCACTGCGGATTCAGTGCGGACATGTGTGTCCTGACTTTAAGATTGCAACTAGTAGTTCAAATGGAGTAATAACTTGAGATTCTAAGTCGCTAGCTGCAAACAGGACATAAGTCTAGATCCTTAACCACTATGTGTATAGAAAATGCATCATAATATACCGTGTATGTAGAGCCGACATCGGCCAGTTATGAAAAAGGACAAACAGAAGTGAGACGACAGATACGAAGCAACCGCATGCCCATCGAATGTAGTGAGGGAATGAGACTGGCTCACTCACCACCTGCGCTAGTCGTAAGAACGAGAAGTGTAGAATTTGTCCTTTTTCACAACCGGCCGATGTCGGCTTTACACATACTGTATAGTATAAAGTATTCAAACGGACATAAAAATGGCGAACGAAATGTACAAATAAAAAAACTTATCAGCAGGTGATGAGTAATCAATCTGACAAAACATTTGCGATAAAATAATTGATGCTTTATTAGAATTGTCTCTATCCTGCCATATATTGTGAATACATTCTGTCACAAAATTTACAATTGTTTTGTAGTTGGTTGGACCCAATAACTTAAAGATTTACGACCCAGTAAATTACCTTAGAAGTCACTTGCACCATCTGGAGTTAACACACCAATTACAAAATGTGACACCGAAGGGCCACTTGCTTAAGATGTTTCGTTTATTCTGAAATACATACAATCGTCTGCAATGTCATCACAAATTTCTTGCACTACATCCCTGTCAATCTTGGCAACATACCTCTTTCTTAGTGTAGTTGGATGAGGTAATTGGCGCTCCAAGTATTTTTCGAGAAACTGACGTAGTGTTGGGTTACTCAGTTTATGGAATGGAATGTCACTTGCCAATAAGGCTTCCGTGAGTTCATAGAGAAATTTAGAGGTATGACCGCTATCATGGCTTGGCTCACCATCACTGTCAATCCTTGTTTTCAGTACCTAAGTCTCATCTGGATGTTTTTGCTGGTGGTATGTTAAAGTTCACATGATATTGATATACTTAATAATTAATTAATAATTAATAATTTAGTATATAATAATAACGTATATATCATAATTCTATTAACGTAAATATAATAATTTAGTAAATAACTACTACTAAATACTTAATAAAACAACACCAAATTAAACCAATAAATTTAACATACACGATGAAGGACCCGCCGCGAATGAGTTATAATTTTTTTGTGCCTTTGATTTTACGGGGGCGAGCTTCGCCCTCACGAGGTTCACACTCTGCGCTCTTCCACCTAACCCCCGATACACTCACACATGTCCTAATAGAGTTGCCAAGTCTATTAGGCGGGACTCGAACTCACTGACAGAGGTTCAGCAGATGGCTCAGATTGCCACCTCTGGTTCCATCCACTAGATGCCACTGTTCGACAAACTTTCACAGAGCAGATATGGTCACCCATTCAATACGCAACCCGACCGAGCGTTGCAGCACACGCATTATCGGAGTTTAGCGTTCAGACGAATTACCACATGTTGCTCTTAATTACCATATGTTGCTCTATTATTTAAGAAGAATGCAAAACCATTCTATCAGCATGCTGGCAAAACTGGGTGAGAATCGGGTGAGCTCATGTGGTCGACGCCGCTTCTGTGTTTAGCCCACGAGTGAGTTCTATTGCAATACTAAATAGGTACTTTTATACACAAAAATGACTAACAGAGTAACTACCAACTATTTACTTAATGGCATACCATGTAATGGTATGCCATTAACCAAACGACAAACGACATGTGTATTTTTCGGATCTGTTACACTGACATATCGCTCTTTTCTTACTCCCTTCTAACTTTGTGAGCAAATACACAAATGTGTCATTTACTTTGCAACATAAATTAATAACATCCAAAAAAAAAGTCTTCAAAGTTGGCCGAGAAAAAAAAGACGTATTTCTATTCTTAATCGAATTTATAAACCTATTTACTTGTCAAAAGTTTAAAATAATTGAAAAGTTTATAATGGCGTCTGTGAGTCGGACGAACATTGATCTCGATCTACCCGGATCGAGAGTAACTCCCCTCCCCGTTTTCGAGGATGCTCAACACGATGCCGGTGTCAGAATGTCGCTTTGGGATTGCGCAACCCCTAAAAACGGCCAAAAACCACCCCCCTACATCATTTCCTTGTAAAAAATGCCTTTTCCCCCGTTTTCGAGGTTGCTGAGCACGGTGGTGGTGTTGAAGATGACTTCCGACCGTCACTAACTCCTCCACCGGTTAAAACTCACCCCCAGAAGGGGTAATTTTTTACCTTTTTTATATCAGCGACAAAACGTCTGTCCCCTCGTTTTCGACGATGCTCAACACGGTGGTGGTGTTCAATATCCCTTGCGACCCTCCACCAACCCTTCCACCAGCCAAAACTCACCCCCGAAAGGGGTGAATTATTTATTGATTTGGGGGTTGAAGGGATTTGAAAAAAAATTCATCCACCACCATCGTGTTCAGCATCATCGAAAGCGGGGGGGGGGGACAGACGTTTTGCCGCTGATATAAACAAGATTTTTGATCGGTGGAGGGGTTGGTGGGGGTCGGAAATAATCTTCAACACCACCACCGTGCTCGGCAGCCTCGAAAACGGGGGGACACATTTTGCTGTTGATATAAAAAAATACCCCTTTCGGGGGTGAGTTTTGGCTGGTGGGAGGTCGCAAGGGATATTGAACACCACCACCGTGTTCAGCATCGTCGAAAACGGAGGGACAGACGTTGTGTCGCTGATATTAAAAAATAAAGTCACCCCTCTCGGGGATGAGTTTCGACTGGTGGAGGGGTGAGGGTTGGAAGTCATCTTCAACACCACCACCGTGCTCAGTATCCTCGAAAACGGGGGAAAATACGTTTTTTTACAAGGAAATGATGTAGGAGGGTGGTTTTTGGCCGTTTTGGTGGGTTGCGCAATCCCAAAGAGACATTCTGACACCGTCATCGTGTTCAGCATCCTCGAAAACGGGGAGAGGAGGTACTCTTGATCCGGGTAAATCGAGATCATTTTTTTTCAGGGTTTTTTCCGACTCACTGACGCCACTATTATATAGACATCCAAAAAAAACGTCATCAACTCTGGCTATGAACGAGAGAGATAGAAATAGCGGTCATGTCTAAGCTTTTCGGTTATGTCAACTTTTGACACGTGACTGTCACAATTTGTAAAATAAACAATAGCTGTCATATCATGTGACAGTTTTGATAAGTAAATAAGGTTATAAATTCGAATAAGAATAGAAATACGTCTTTTTTTCTTGGCCAACTTTGATGACGTTTTTTTTTGGATGTCTATACATGACCGCTATTTCCATCTCTCTGGTTCATAGCCAGCGTTGATTACGTTTTTTTTTATAACTCTGAAACTGGTCTCTTTATAACCATGAAATGACGTATAAATACCAAATGATTTATATCACTGTGCTCGGAATTAAGTTGGAAAAAAATAATTGGTGGCTTATTCTTAAGGGTTATAAGACACAAACCTGATTTTGAGCTTTAATCGGAGTTTTTCGTGGAATTTGAAAATATTCATATTTTTTTCCAAATAACAGAGATATCGCCTGTTGCCGTCATTCTGGAGTATCCGATGTATTTTCGTTTTATGAAATGAACTATTTTTGTTTGCTTCACATTACTGGAAAATGTCTAAAATACAATATATTAGCATACAGTGGATTAGTATACGCTGGATGTCGAATCGAGATTTTGGGAGTCCCGTGACAGATTCCGCAGACCCGGCCCTGAATTACAGGCAATCCGGGCATTAGGCGGCACACCGCCCCTGGAAAGATGCAGCTCCCATAAAATATGTATTATCACGGACAAAAATCTCCGGCACACTAAAATATTCAGAAGCTGTTGGAATGATAATACCCGGGACGTTGAAAACTGGACAGCAGCTCTCATTCAGCGGTCGAATACATTACCGAGATATTTACCGACGTTATCTTGACAAGGACCGACACCCTCCCCGACGTGTTACCACCCTCCGCACTTCTGCGTACACTGAATTATGGGTCTCTTCTGTGTTCTTGCGCGCCGATGAATAGCCGGTAAAATTTTCATGCAAGCCTCGCTATCTCGTGAGGTTTCCCGGCAATTATCGAGGCTGTTATAGAGTGGCGAGCAGGCTGTCAGGTGCATCGCTGGGAGTATAAACACATTTTATCCCAGGTGTAAAAAAACAACCCCCTCAATTTAAAAATATACATATATTATTCTTATTGCAATACATTTTTAAACTATTACAAAGACAAGTTGCCTAAAGAGTAATGATTAGGGTCCGAAAAGTGTGCCACAACGCAGGGTCGGACTTGTATTCCGTCGTGTCATTGACGGAAGGACATATGAGAGATCAAAAAGACACGAGTAAAATTGTGTTAAAAATGTAATACCTATCGCTTGTGTCATTCAGAAACACCGATTGTCTGCATTGCTTGAGCGTACATGGCCACAACCGTCTTTCTGCTTTTCTTCTCGTTAAACTTGAGCGATTGGAAAATGATCGTTCCATATCTACTGAAGTTAAAGGTGCAACTTCAAAATACAATGGACAGAAGACGACACACCATGCACATTATTTCCACGATTGTTTGTTCACGTTGTTTCCGTCACTAAACATTGTTTGTCGTCACTAACATCAGTACATTATTATTTTTTACATCTACACAGGACAATGTACGTACTACTACTATTTCTATACTTTTACCCGTTGTTCTCAAAACCAGTTTACTAGCTATCAATATCGGGGCGATATATCTGAAACACCTTAAATCCGTATCAGAACATTATTTACCTTATTACCGTAAAAATCTGTTGTTTCGTCCACTGTCAGCCACAAAAATTTATTGCGTATGTCTTCTTTGATATTTCCCATGACGTGTTGATATGTCTTCTGTAAATATGTTTTAGGCAATGTATGTACTAGACAATGAAAAGTTATTTGGCAGAATTTGAAAGAATATTTGGCAAAAAAACATCTAAAGTGAATATTGTCGACCACGTTTCACAAAAGGTTAGCTACATATGCGAAACATTATGAGCAAATCAAACCAAAATTCCTCTTTTCTAACAGTACCAGTAATATTTTGTAGATGGATCGAATCTAAATGTCTTTTACAGTCTCGGCGTCTACAAAATATATATCGACGATTGCAAGGAATGCATAAAATATGTGATCCATCTATTGTAAAATTGTCGTAATGTTGTGCGTGACTGTGCCATTATTGCATAAATCCACACAAAATCAAATAACATGCAAATACGCTACACGAACTCACGAGTTAGTCACTCACAACACATAAAATAATTTTGAACTCGGAGTTCTATCGTCTATCCGCTCGCATCGAGGTAACCTAAAACACTACGGAATCGGCGTACTCGGCGTGACTTAAATGTATTAAAGTATATCCCGACTACCTACACGGGAGTTGGATACTAGAGTACCAGTGCGCGTTACTAGGCACGGTCAGTGGCGTATGTATGCACAGGCAAAAAATACACACGTATATAATTTACAAGGCGCTTAAAAAAATACGGTTTATACTTTAATTTTCATATAGAGTTGTGTAGTTCCGAAACTGTGTTGTGGCACACTTTTCCGCCCCTAGTATCTAATGATGGTTCATATATGTTCTGGTAAAAAAAAAAAAAACGTTACAAAATCCTTAATGTCTTTTTGACTTTTTGGTGTCAGATGAACCGTCTATGAGCTACCTTTGAGACGAGGAGGGTGTATCCGTTCGACCAGGCGCCACATAATGTTATATAGCTTTTTTCTTAACCATTATTCTGAAAAAAATTGCGTGGAGTATAGTTCAAACTCGAACATTTTTACTTACGAATTTTGCTCCCTTCATTTTCCACTAAAAAAAAAAAAATCGTAAAAAGATGGCATTTTTTTCGGCCGTCACAGTGTTTTTCCCCCTTAATGTAACATCCTGGTTTAGTGAGTTAGTAACGTGACCTTTTTTCTTTGATACGTGTTTTGTGAATTAACGCTGTAGGTATACTCGTATGAGAGGTAGAAGACGCGATGTCTATCTCCTGCGTATATTTTTTGTGAATGAACAGCCGGCGTAATAGAGTTCTTTTAGAGAGGAACAGTCAACGGCGCTTTTTCGAATCTAGCGCTCAATCTATGGGGCTCGAAAAGTGGCAATGACGCGGATGAGCAGCCGCCAACCCGAATACTGGCGCAGATTGAAGATTACCCGATAAAAACCGAATAATCTGATCCGCAGGCAGGCAGCGGCAAACTGTAAATAATCTCCAATTTCCCGTATTACGAGCTCCCGCTCTTAATGGCGGAAACAATCGCATATTTTCCCTAAAATAAGTTTGTTTTCTCCCCGAGATCGCATTGTTCATCCGCCGGAAAATTATGAAAATTGAAAAGGCAAAGTAAACGCGACGAGTTCTGCGTTATCGCGGTGGAATTGAGTTGGGATGGCCGGTCTGAAATCAAAGCAGGGCTCGCGCTTAGTAGAGAAATCATTAGATAAATAAAAACTTCGTGGTAATAAAATAATTGAGGAGTCTGCCTCAGCAAAGAGGTTTTTATATTTTTACCTAAAACAGTGAAGTTCATTATTCAGTGCCATTAACAACTTCCAACTTTGAAACTATTTAGTTGAAGAAAAGGTGTTTCTGTCCAATGTATTTTTCAATGAGGAAGTCACCTTGCAGCTTGGGAATCTTACTTTAGTGTCCTTTACTAACTTAAGTTTAGTAATTTACATCTGCTTGCTGCTGCAAAGTATGTGATTATCGTCTATAACAATCAATAATTTAAAAAGTGGCAAACAACGGATGATTATACTCGTATAGACCAAATAAGCTCTAACAATTCACCCTTCATGTCCATAAAGTTGTTTTAGTGGTTTGAGTTAAATATAAAAAAAAATCACAGACCTTGCTTCTCATGTAAGTATCTTATGCGTAATGAAAATACGTATATACCACACACAATTATTATTCCTGTTGTTATTCCTCTACAATGTAACCTGCCCAGTGGCTTTTTCACTTTCCAAAATACTGAGTTTTTTGACGGCAGTTTGCTATCAACTACGATAGTTATACTTGTACGTGTTAATGAACCGTTTAGAGTTTAATGTAAGTTCGGCAAAATCTTTAATTCTTTGATTTCCAGTGATTACACGGCTTTTTATCTATATTTTTAGTTTTTATTTATAATTTATCTTCATTTTTCAAAACTATTATTGAAGAATCACCTGTTTTTATTAATAAATAAATTCAATTAAAATTGCATAACGCTTTATTACAGAAAGCCAGAAAGCGTCCATATTTATTTATGTACCTGCTTATGTTTACTTACAGTCTTTTGCGTGTCAGCCGACTTTTCCAGGCCAAGATAACCGAGCTGTTAATCAGTTGTAGTGATGGGCCTATTCGAAATGTAAAAGCAGAGATATCCATTGCAGAAAAATCCATTGTATAATCCATATAACTAATCCATAATTAAATAATCCATAACTAGATAATCCATAACTAAAACGAGGTTGCACCGCATGCCATAAACACACGTGATTCACTTAGAATAATTAAATAATAAATAATTATTATTAAATTGTCATGGAAATTATTAATTCTCCGGTTCGAACTAAATCTACAGCTCGTTATATCTGTGTTGTTAGGGGCTGCAATAGTAAATCAAATAAAAACTTAGATCTAATCTTCCATTCGTTATTTAAGTCTGGTGACAGTGCAAGTCGAAAATGTATTTGGAAATTTTGAAAAATTAGACAGATTACAAGCATGGAAACGTGTTCTTAAATTAAAAAATGTATCTCCAA
Source organism: Aromia moschata (assembly GCA_029963805.1). Taxonomy (NCBI): domain Eukaryota; kingdom Metazoa; phylum Arthropoda; class Insecta; order Coleoptera; family Cerambycidae; genus Aromia; species Aromia moschata. Next base: position 1,104,802 of record JAPWTK010000074.1, on the reverse strand, counting down.
GAATGCGAGTTTGCTCATTGCACTTTAATGAAAGTGACTACATAATTTCAAGTAAGTAAATGCAGTCTAACCTCAAAAAAAATAATAACAGTAAAAACAGCAGTCATCCGAAATTTTTTAAGTTTTTTAATAAACAAATAAAAAAAGAAAAATTTATAAATGCCAGAATTTTCATGAATGTTATGTTATTAATAATAAACTAGGTATTTAACCCCAAAAATTTAACAATTTTCAGATGTCTATATTTAATATGACAATTCAAGTGTTAGTTTTAACCACAGAATACCCTACCCATACAGAAGCGACAGAGCGTGTCGGCACCTTTGATCTTGGGGAACATATTTTTTGACAGTTCTGCCAGTTATTAGTACACTGAGAGAAAAAGTTGTTTTTGTACACTAATCAAAATGTTCAATTAATAAGTGAATTGTAACATGAAGTAAAAAAGTCTATCGTCTATATCAAGTTTTGTTTTTAGAATACACTTAGGCTTAATTATTTTAGGGAAAGACGGCAATAGAGTAATTAGGTACTTTCAGGTATTTTATTTGTATAAATATTTTGCTTCATATTTAATAATTTCATAATATCATAATTAATTTAGGATTAATAAAGCAAATTAATATTACTACATGTAAAAGTAAAGAACAATTTATAAATGTAAATTATGACATTTTTGAGGATATTCTGTGTAAATAAACATTTACCAAAAATATATAATCTATATGCTTCCACTGCTTGTTGTACTCGCCAATGGCACAGTCCCGGTATCCACAGGTATTTCTAAACTGTTGCTTGGACCTTAGAATTAAAAATAAATAAAGAATAATAGGTTACCAGTTTTCGATAATATTTTGAGCAGTATAAATGGCTAACGTCAATAATAATAGTAAATTAATAAACAATGAATAATAAATGAAAATTTATTGTTGGTCATTATTATTACTCAAAAGTTAAAATGAAAACAAAAAAATATTGCAATCTGAAGGACTAAATGCTACAACATTTTTTTTAGTTACAATGAAAGATTTACCTGCTAAGCTTCCACTGCTACAAATTCTAAAATTAAAAATAAGAAACCAAATAAAGTTCTTGATGTAGACACAAAGATAAGCAAAAAAATTAAAAAATATGTATACGTACATATAATATGTCTATATCTCAAAAACCGAAGCATTCATAATTTTTGTTTTATGAAAACCAATTCTACTTAAAAATGTGTTTTAGAAAAATATGTTTCGAAACCTAAATACCTATTGATATTAAATTAAAAATTCAAACATTTTGATACATAACGCATATCTACACAAGTAGGAAATTATTTTGTTTAAACGTATTCGTTACCTTGTACACATGTAGATGTTGGGACATGTAAACATTTTGTAGGGAAAGCTTGCTCAAATATACGTTTACGCGTTACACCTCTAGAAATATATTTCTCTTCGAAGTGTTCCTCGCACAAATGATAATTTGTATGTAGTTAATACGTCTAGATTTATATTACATAAATCATCCCTATTACACGCTTTAATCCAAACAGCAGCCCTAAAAATATAAATTTCTTATAATTCATATATTCTTATAGGTAAATAAATTTTTTGTAGTCTCCAACTTTACATACTTTTGGGGATCCATTGGAAACGAAAAAAAACTTGTATTTCCATAACTTTGGGAAAAGCATGGACGATAGGCACACCTATTTCTCTTAGCTTTCTTGGCAGAATCCATTCTCATTAATAAGTTTTGTTGGATGTTGGATGTAGATACCCAATCGCGATCGTAAAAACGTCTCAATACTTTCACCGGCACTGGCTAAGTGGTTATAATATAAATAGTAGTCACTAATATGAGTAATCACATAAACACAATCAGTAATATCACAAAAACTGTACTATATTTGAAAATAGTTCAAAATCAACACAAAAATAAAATTTAAAATAACTTATTTTTTGACAGAACAAAAAGTAAACATTTAGACGTCAACTGAAGATAAAATTACAGTGACGTTACTGCCATTTATTAAATGGCCGCCACAGGTTCCGAGGTCAAATATTCCGGTCCCTCGAAATCGGCTAGCTGTCGCTTCTGTATGGGTAGGTATTCTGTGGTTTTAACTTAAAATATGTAGTAATATTAGATACAATATTTAATATCTAATTAATTGCCTTTTCTGAAACACCATGACATGATTTTATTTATAACTAGCGACCCGCCCCGGCTTCGCACGGGTGCACGCGGACTTTTTTGTATACCTTCTTAAGGTGTACAATACTGTAGTACATTATTTTGTTCTATCTCGTAGGGTTCAGCCAGCGTCTGCAATGTAAGCGCAAAAAAATGTGTTTATTTACGACATCACATTAGAAACCTCTAAAATTATCAGTGTTTCTGTACTATATTATGCATGTATTATACATATAAACCTTCCTCTTGAATCACTCTATCTATTAAAAAAAAAACGCATCAAAATCCGTTGCGTAGTTTTAAATATCAGCATACATAGGGACAGACAGACACCGGGAAGCGACTTTTTGTTTTATACTATGTTATGACAAAAAAAAAATTAATAAAATATTTTCGAAATGTGTTTGCACTTTTCACCCATCCCTGCTTTACAAGAGCATTGAAATTTTGCCATTATTTGTTATTTTCCCATTAATTTCATGGGGTCGTTCTTTTAGGTGAGAACTTTGTAAACAAAACGTGGTAAAAGTTACTACGTCCGTATTCAAACTTTCCACATTTCTCAACCACATTTTATCAAACGTCCAGCTTCTAACATTTTTTCGGCATTGACAAAGTTTTTTTGAGCGACATTCGAACCTGCCCAGTTAAAAATTTAATTTAAAAGAAAACATTTAATAACACAGGCCCACAAAAAAATATTTTTTTCTTGACTATGGATAAGAACATGGTTTTTCTCTGTACTTTTTGACGCTGAATTTAAATCCGGCGTCCATTTAACTGTAGCACGTCTGGATCAAGGTCATTTCAAGGTGAAATCGCGAAATAAATAAAAAATTAAAACAGAATAAAATCATACATCTTTATGTTTCTGGGGTCGCTCAATCCAAATCCGCTTAACCGTAGCACGTCAGGATCAAGGTCATTTCAAGGTCAAATCGCGTAATAAAAGCTTAAAGAGAATAAACTCATATATCTTTATGTTTCTGGGGTCGCTGAATCCAAATCCGGTCTCCGTTTAGTGGTAGTGGTCACCATCTCCAGCATCCTCTGGGGCCGCAGGCATTCTATATGCACGCACATGCACACAGTCACGCACACATGTACTTACATACGCACACAAGTACACACTAACGCATACACGCTTTTATACACACGCGTGTATCAGCGCACACACGCAAAAGTGTGTGTCTGGTTGAAGGAGTCTAAACACGTTTATTCAATGATTCACTCTATGATTTTCAGTAAGATGATTACTATGTAGTTAGATGATATTCAGTAAGGTAGCTACGAGAATTGGTATCAACTCATCTAATGTACAGGATACACGGACTTAGATATATTTTACCTTAACAAATAATAGCAATACATTCACGAAACCGAAAATCCTTAACCACATTTCCCTAATACAGCCTAAGGTACATGATAAAAATGAGACCATTTACGGTCTTCTATCATGGGTTTTCAGATTTGGATTCAGCAACTTTAAAAACAAAGACACACACTTTTGCCTCATTAATCCGTTTTTAGTGATTTAACCTTGGAGTGCCCTTCGAAGTCACGTGATATGGTAAGAATAACATCAGATTCTAATTCAGCGATCCCAGAAACATAAAGATATATGGGTTTATTGGATTTGGATATGGGTTTGAATATATGGGATTTGACCTTGAAATGACCTTGATCCTGACGTGCTGCGGTTAAACGGATATGGATTCGCATTTGGATTCAGCGTCAAAAAATACAAGGAAAAACTATGTTCTTATCCATAGTCAAAAAAAATTTTTTGTGGGCCTGTGTAATCTAATTAAATGACACTGATTAGAAACGCGTGTTTATTTGAAACTTGCAACATAAAGTTAACCATATTAATTAGGCCACACCTTCATGTCAGTTCCCCATACTTAATATAAAATGTAGGTAGATAATATTCCGTAATAAAGTAAACGTAAAATAGTTTAATTAATTACACTAAAATATGGGAAATAAAATTAATGAATGGAAGAAAAGAAATGAGAAAAGAAAATAAAGAATGGGAAATGCATTTAAATATCAACACTCAAGTCTTTCTACAAAAAAAAAAAAAAACATCGACTGTTTGACTGTAATTTTTTCGTGTAGGTGCACGGTCATTTTTAATTTAAGCTTAATATACGTGAGAAGCCTGGAAATAAATGGAAGTAATAAATTCATTTTTGCCTGTAGGTAATTTTATACCATTTTAAGATATAATTTAAAATATGGTAGGCGTATATACTACAATAAACTCTGCAATTAGCTAAATTTTGAAATTAAGTAAATTTGAAAAAAACTTCCTATAAAACAAATGGTTAAAAAAAGATATACATAGGCATAATTAAACACTGCAAAATTTCGGATGGAATCGTGGTGCACCTCTCTTTTTTCTTTATTTATTATAATAAATTTATAACAAATAAAACTTCCGGTTCTACAGTAAGTCTACAAAATTAAGATTTTCAAATATGACGTCCTATACAGACTGTACAAAAATTAACGGGACATCCGATTTTCTTGAAGTGGTATATAACTGATTGGTATGTAACTTAGGATATAACTTGACCTTGACCGTGACCTTCAAGATCATTTTTTCCATCTCACTATGTACGTGGATGGAAAGTAAAACAACTAAACAAATTAAAATAGGTTTAATATCAAATATGTTTACAAACCTAAACAAATAATGGGCGCTACTTTGCTTTGGTGTTTTTATTCTCGAATTTTTTGATGTCAAGGAAGAATATTTGTTTATCCATTTTTTTAATATCAACCTCTTCCAAAATATTACCTCTGAAAGTCTCATAATTTATTTGAATGTGTTTGTAAGCCGATGGTAAATACATACATTTTTAACAGGGCACATGGGACTCAGGTGCTAATTTTGCAAAATAGTATTATGATAAAAATAAAATTATGTTTTTAGAATGCACAAGACAGAAGAATGTTTTATACGCAAGCAGTAGTTCATAGTATTCTAAGAACATTTCCTCACTTCCGCTTCCGCACAAGCTCAAAACATTCTGTAAATTACTCATTTATTGTTCACTTATTTTATTCGCATTGTATACATAAAATTACATTTAACTACATACTCTAATACAATTCAATCGTTTTCTAATTTTCAATTTAAGCATATCGTGACCATTTAATTTCACTTAAATAATCCTACTGATCCCAGAAAAATCCAATCTGTCATTGAAAACAGCTAATTGCATTGGCTACGGTAGTTCAAAAGGGATCAACTTTATTTTTTACCAAAATTTTTTATCAAATACCATTATATTGGTACCATTGCACCATTCGAAAGTATCACTACAATGAGAGATACCAGTACCATTACTTTTTGCGTGGCACAAATTCTATTCCATTTATGAAACAGATAAAATCTTAATGGATCCGTAGTGAAATTAACATTTTATAGCTTATTCAAGGCAATGGTGATTACAAAAGGCGAGTTGTTAAAAAAATGATACGAAATAATGAAAAGTACGGTTACTTGTCGAGTCATAAAAAAAATAGTTGGTAAAAATTTTATTAGAACATCTGTTGGCTGATGTCTAACTATAGAATGTGGAATAATTGATTATAGGAGCGATTTCTGAAACAATGGGATTTTGTATTACTGTGACGTATATTATTTCCTCTCTCACGCGTAAAATAATAGTTATTTATGCAACAAGTGTGTAATGTGATTCCTTTTTGGCGAGTGTGCATTTTCACAATTTTTTCACTCACCTACGGCTTGCGCAACAATCATACATACATATCAAAAAAAAGAACACATTACAGAAGAGTTGCATACAATATTTTTTTCTATAATAGAATTTCTTATGTAAAAAATCAAACAATACTCATATTTTATTTAGGCACTAGTGCCCAAAGAACCTTCTAGGTTTTTTTATATAAAATTTCAGTTGTAGAAAAAATATTGTATGTAAGGTTTGTAAAATTCCTTTATTGGCTGTAAAAATTGATCTGCAATATCGTTACTGAAAATATTGCATGTAAAAATACTTATAAAAAAGTTTAACTAAACTCAAACTTAACTTTTGTGATTTGGTATTAATATGACGTAAATTTCAAAAGTCTATCATGAATTAAGAAACGTCATCAGTAGAGCCCGGCGCAATGGTCGGCAACGAGCTACCGTTCTCGAGTTATTTGGAAAATATCTTCACTTTTGATTATTTTTATTGAGAAAGAATGTCCTTACTTCTGATTGAATTAATAATCTCTGTGATGAATTAACTCGAGAGCGGTGGCTCGTTGCCGACCATTGCGCCGGGCTCTAGTCATCAGTCATAGCCGACTTATTGATAAGCAGATTCCATCAATGTTACAACACATTATGTCAATAATGTGTTGTAACATTGGTGGAATAAATAACATTATGGGCGTAGTAAGGATTTTTTTCCGGGGAAGGGGAGGATGCTGAATTGGAATTGGCAATTGTAAATTCAACATTTCAGTTTCAATTGAAAATTTTAAAATAATTTACACTGTCCGCCTTTCTTTTCCTTACACACTAGTGCGAAAAATAAAATTGTAGAAACTGTCGAATGTGCGTAAAGGTACTACTTTAAAAATGGTTGCAGAAAATAATATTTTAATTGGCATTAAATGCGGGCAATAAAATAGCCGGCGACCCTATCTAACATCGCATAAACAGTCCCCTACGTAAGCTTTGATTATTGCGCCAAGATAAAGCGGCGACTTATTTTGCAGAAAAATAAATTCCTCTCCCTCGGTCGGGTCGCATTGTTTGCCTCCTGGAAAATTATGAAAATTGAAAAGGCCGGTCCTTGGTACATGGGCGTCGACTCAGCGGCCTCTAAAAAAGTTGCTACGGACGCCTGCAGAAATTTTTAATAATATATAAGAACAACCAAAATACATACATATTCACCTTATTACTTTCATATTTACTGTTTATTTTACTTTCATATTTACTGTTTATTAATTTACTAAAAGTTTTCTTTAATTACTTAAACTATTCTTTATTTTAAAGTAAATATCCTTTGGTAACTAGATTTTAGTAGATTACATTTGAAGTTGTTTATTGTAACATAGTTGAATTATAACATAATAAATTGACACGGTATAGATTTTCGAATATATTTTAATGGCAAATAATGGAGCATCGTATGTTATTACAGCTTGCGAAAAATTATATGGTTACCCAAAAAACGTTATGAAGTGAGAGAGATATCCACGTTCTTTGTTGCTTGCATGTCAAAAGTCGTATATCCGGATTTGAATCTTATTAGATCTCGTCAGTACGACATATTTGGCGTACGAGAGAACGAGCGCTCGTTCTAGACTTTCTATGTATCCACTAAAAAAGTGAACACGTCAAATCAAAATAAATAAATGTAGAAGATACATTTTCTGAATTTGGCGACGTTCACCCTTCGTTTTTTTTCCTGAAGTTAAAGTTGTTTTGTAAAACTTCAACTTCAGTTTGTTTTCTCTCTCTTCAGGGCCCACACAGTGATTTGAAAATGTTAAATAAATATACTACAAATGTAATACGCCATTGCTTCCTTATATGTCACATTTTAATGAAATGAATGAATGAAACTGACCCCGGATTCGGATTCAGCGACCCCAAAAACATATAGTACACATAGAGATCCCCACGTCAGAAACTTTTTTTTACCGGGTTTTAGGGTTATGGGGTTATGTGATTATGGGGTTATGTGGCTATGGGGTTATGGAGTTATTAGGTTGTGGGATCAGTTGGTTATTGTATAATAGGGTTGTAAATTGTTTACAACCACCCACACCGTGATTTGAAAATGTTAAATAAATATACTACAAATGTAATACGCCATTGCTTCCTTATATTATGTCACATTTTATTTCATTATGTTACATTTATAAATACGTCTTTGTCAATGCTATTTACAGTATCAGTTTGAAATATCATCATTTCATACGACAATGGAATGTATGTGTATTGAGTATCATTTATACTTATAACGGTACAACTTAAGTTTGAATTCTTCATCTTTGGATACTTTTTGAAAATAGTATCTAGATACTTAAGTAACTTTGATATTTTTTCGTGATTATCTTTTATCTTCGCAACTTTTTTAAAATATATTTTCCAGCTTTGAAAGAACAAATCCTTTCGTTTGTGGAATAACAGCATTTATCTTTACTTTTTGTTAATATTTTGTATAAATTTAGGTTTTCCACTTTTGAAATGACTTTTATTCGAACAGTATGTAATATGAGCATTAAAAAGTTTATGGTACTGTTTACACAATTAAGTGATCTATTAACTTAATTACCTGAAAACCAAGAGTGGGGAAAATTTAGATTTGATGCAAAAATGTGGATTTTTAAAAGTACTTTTGACCTATCAGTTCCGAAAGACTATAACAAAAAAAGTTGGTCATTTGCCGGCTTATTAGAGCTGTACGTAAGGAGAGCTTTAATGGTATATACTTTAGCCTGGACTCACATTGGATTCAGAAACGGGTGAATGTGCGAATGTCTGTTATTGCCAAAATGCACTAATAATACAGCTCCACAAAAAAAAATGAAAAATTAATGATGAGGTCTGACTGTGTTTACTACATGTTTTTGAGGTCGCTGAATCCGAATCCGAGGTCAATTTAACCCCATGTCGTCAAGAATTTCCATAACCTCAAAATTTAGACCAAAAATCCTTATTACCCCTTGAATTTTAAACCCATAGCTCCATCATACCAAACTCCCCAAAAACCCTAAGCCCTTAACCCCCAACCCCTTAACCCAATAAATTAATAAACCAATAACCCCATAACCTCAAAATTTAGACCAAAAACCTTTATTACCCCTTGAATTTTAAACTCCATAGCCCTATCATACCAAAACTCCCAAAAACCCTAAGCCCTTAACCCCCAACCCCTTAACCCAATCACCCAATAACCTCAAAATGAAAGCGGCAAAGTCCACAATACGCTTCTTATTTCCGAGGTTAGGGCTGCATAGGTAGTCGACAGTACATAATGAAATGCAATTAAATAAAACTCTGAAAACCGTAAGCCCTGAACTCCCAACCCCTCAACCCAATAACCCCACAACATCAAGATAAACGTGACAAAGTTCACAATACGCTTTTTATATCCGAAATTTGGGCTAGATAAGTATTTGACGGCGAATAACACAGCTCCAAAAAAAGAAATCCTGGTCGATGATCTAGCTGAGTAACAAAATATTCTCTTAGGTTTTTGGACTATCATTGCAATGATGTCATGATATACGAGTATACGGTCGAAGATCTTTTTTGGATAATGGCCTACGTTTAGCCGAACCCAGGAACGACGACGGGGACTTAGTAGGTTTCCCTTTGTGGTGATTTTTTAGAGTGTGTTCCCCTTGCGTCACACTAATCGGGGTGTTTTTTTATAGTTTGATTTTTTAAATATACTTTTATTGATTTTTATAGATGACTAGCGATCCGCCCCGGCTTCGCACGGATGCACGCGGACTTTTTTTGTAGACCTTTTTAAGGTGTACAATACTGTAGTACATTATTTTGATCTATCTCGTAGGGTTCAGCGAGCGTTTGCAATGTAAGCGCAAAAAATGTGTTTATTTACGACATCACATTAGAAACCTCTAAAATTATCAGTGTTTCTCAACTATATTATGCGTGTATTATACATATAAACCTTCCTCTTCAATCACTCTATCTATTAAAAAAACCCCATCAAAATCCGTTGCGTAGTTATAAAGATCTAAGCATACATAGGGACAGACAGACAGCGGGAAGCGACTTTGTTTTATACTATGTTATGATTATGATTATGATTATGATTTTCAGCAGGGAGGGCTATGGAGTTTAAAATTAAAGGGGTAATAAGGGTTTTTGGTCTACATTTTGAGGTTATGGGGTTATTGGTTTATTAAGTTATTGGTTTAAGGGGTTGGGGGTTAAGGGCTTAGGGTTTTTGGGGATTTTGGTATGATGGAGCTATGGGTTTAAAATTCAAGGGGTAATAAGGGTTTTTGGTCTAAATTTTGAGGTTATGGAAATTCTTGACGACATGGGGTTAAATGGCCCTCGAATTCGGATTCAGCGACCTCAAAAACATGTAGTAAACATAGTCAGACCTCATCATTAATTTTTTTTATTTTATTTTTTGTGGAGCTGTGTAATAGTAATGATCCCAACCTACTAATGTAAATACAAACTTTCACACTACTGGCAGGTTAATTGGTCCCATATATGCGTATATCCGCGTTTCCGCATCCAGTATGCGCTCGGACTCATGTATGTTACCGCGGGTGCCCGATTTTTCGACGCCCCTGTTTCTGAAAGTCGGCGGCGCTCTCCTCTGCCAATTTAACAGCGATATTCTACCTACAAGGAGTCCCGCGACCCGCGACTTATTTGACTGCGGGACATAAGCCTGTCATTTCGCTAACCGTTCCCTCTGCGGCAGGCAGAGGTACACTTTGATGCTTTGACGAGTAGTTGCTCTTCTCATCTCTTTGCTCTCTTATTATACCTGCCGACGTGGCCCGCACAAAGAATTCGCTCAGGCCGATCGGTTCGAATTCAAGAGAAGTTCACCTTTCCGCGGCCAACGCAATTTGGGTCTCGTTAAAATTATGCGGAGAAACAGGCGGTCGTCGCATCGCTTTTTCTTGTTTTTTTTTTTTAAAGGCGGACACGTGTTCGAAGGACTTCTTTCAACTAGGAGAAATGTATTACTACCGCGTAATCAAAGCTGCCTTGAAGTCTTGAAGTAGCGGCTGGTAGAATTTGAAATTCTTGTACTTTCGTAAGGAAGCATGGGACGCACACCAGATTTTAGTAGGTTGTTACTAAATCCAAACGGATGGCTTGAATAGCAAAAAAAACGTCAAATGAAACTTACGATTTTTTTTTTTCAAAAATATCTGCACCCCTAGAGAATTCTGGAAACGGGCTGCAAGATATTTACGAAATATGTATTTTCTTATTCCTCAAGTAAAAACAAAGACTTTTAATTTTTGTCTTTTTTCGAAATTTCGAGATCTGTTAAAGTTATGGACATTTGAATTTTTATTTCATACCAGGATTTCATTTCTGAAATTTTGTAGTAAAAAATTTGCGAAAACCATAATAAGAAAAAGTTTCTATATTCACAGGGTAATTATGAAAAAAAAATCACAAATATTTTGCAGCCCGTTTTCAGGGTTCTCTAGAGATGCGTTTTTTGTTTTTTTTGTCACAAATTGTTTTGAAGTGTTTTTGCTATTCTAGCCTTCCAGTTAGATCTAGTAATACCCTCTAAAATATGGTGTGGATTTTAAATCGCGGAGAATTTTAAATTGTAAATCTGTAGATATTTTTTGTTCTCTGAATATGGAAGCACCATTGACCTAAAATTTAACGTAAATACGATACAAATGTACAGGGCTTTTGTTTATACTTTACACCAACTTATAGGGTTTATCACATGAGAAAATAGTTTTTATATAGAGTGAGGGTATGAAGTGTCACCATCAAAAATTAATTTGTTACTGTTCATGCCACGTCACGAGCTGTCAACTCTCTTTTTTTATACGGAAATATTTTTTAAGACTAACATAAGTTACCAAATCACTTGTAGAACACGGTGTGGAATGTAAAAGTTATACTCCTATTAATTATTATTAACAAGGCTGTCAAAAGGCTTAATTATTTATTAGTAAGGCTGTACCCATCGTTACAAGTTTACTAAAGGGAACCAAACGTTGCAATTAATTATAACAATGTATGTAACACTTAACCTCGTAACTAACGTGATGAATAGCTTGGTTACCAGAGTTATCATCGGCGTCACCATCACGAACTGGATACGATCCATAAAAACTGTGCAACAGGTATGTTTTTATATTTGTCTCAGAGAGTGATGTTCGCTGTGGTGAAAATATGTTCTTATGGTGTGAAAACGACCGTTCGACATCTACTGATGTAACACAGGCATACTGAAAATACTCTTTGCACTCCCGTAACGGATCTGTTCACTATCCGTTATATGTTCACTATATATGCACTATCACTATCAGTAGTATCATAATAAATGTGTCTTTCTTTCATACACTTTCGATCTATTGTTTGACGTGCTCATTTTTTGCTATCATCTGTAGCATATCGTTCACTATTTACAGGGATTCCGTTAACGACAACGCACTATTTTATAATTTGTCTATTGCTTCATTCACCTCTTTATAATGGGTATGAATATTATTTAAATCATTTTCAACGGAAATATCTCGAAATATTTTCTGGCTTTCTTTAATAGATGCAGCCTCATTCGGAATGAATTGTAAAATCACTAATTTTATTTCTTGGAAATATTTAGCATAAAAAAATGCTGCGTACAACCATGTTCCCCAACGTGTAAGAATCAGCTGTAGTGGTTCGGAAATGTCAGGAGATTTTCTGTAAAGGTAAAACTCGCGAAGACGTTTAGAAGATTTTAGGAACATTTTTTTGTATTCGCTATTAATGCGCTGACCTTGGGAAAACATTGTCTAATAATTTGTGCTACAATATGTAACGCATGGCTTTTACATGTAACAAGTGCCGATCCACATCAATGTTGTGAAAGTTAACACCTACTAAAGACATTGTTGTACAGAACGATACCATCTGACACTTGAAATTTTTCTAACGTCTCCAACACCACGTGCTTAATTGTACTGCCAGTACATTCAGTGAGTCTCCACAAATCACCAATAAACTTATTCACTTGGTGAGCATATAGACGTTGTTTGGGCTTTCGTCTACATGAAAAACTTATCATTTAATTTTTGTCCATCAAACCATCAAATTTGTGGAAAAAAAATAGAAAATACGTGCGCCACCAGGTCTTGGAAACGGTTTGCAAAATGTTTTCAAAATTATAGCCTTCTACTTAAAGCTGGTAATCACCCCCTGCAATATTATATGAATTCCATGCTTCCTTACGAAAATGAGAGAATTTTAAATTCCACCAGCCGCCACTTCAAACAACATAATTTCGTATACAATTTGCTCCAATTTGTGTGTATAAATAATTTTGGCATATTTTTAGCTTTTCTTCATAATGAAGTCATTTCACCACACCAAAATTGTGTTCATACAGCTAAGTATGAAATGTACAGAGCCGAACAAAATACCACTTGTTGAAAATTTGTTTATTTGTGCTGAATATTGTGCCGAAAACACCAGTAGTATGCATCGCCGCCCGGTCAGCCGTACAACAAAACAAGGGTGACTCACCGACACGTCACCCCGTTATGTAAGCTTCCAGGACCTTCCGCAAACCTCAAAACCAGCATGGTTTTGAGGTTCAAAACCAGCATGGTTTTGAACTCGCTTTCAGCCTTTGACAATTCAAGCATACCTATTGGCCATCCCTACACCAACCGCCAACCATCGCCTCTAGTTCCGACCCTGTTGGAGGCTGCGTGAGATATTTTGTCTAGAATTCATGCCGTGACATTACTTGAATGCTCTCCGAAGTAGACGGGATCCTCTGCGAACGGCCGACTGAGCGCCAAAAGTGAAATTCCTCCTCAGACCTACCTCCTGCAAATGTGTTGCACTGAAGGGTTGTAAGCATGTCTTGACCCGTGAAGTGACGCAGAAAGCCTTTCTGAAGATGCTCGAACCCTGTTCGGTCCACCCCGAGTCTCCCGTGTACTTCAAATCCACTTTTGCGTCCGGCGCAACCTTCCTTTACACTTGTGTGAATCGACAATCGCGAAATTCGTTTATATGCTCGGTACGCGCGACAAATGTTTTCTTGAGACTTGGGTGTGTGAACTCTCGACTGAGCCAACGCCTTCAAATTAGGCCACTCAAACATGCTTTCGCTCGTAAAATTAGAGGACACAAGTGCTGTTTGGGTGCAGGTTGATTCCATCTCTGTATGTGGCACTGGTACGTAATGGGTTAAACTCAAAATTTTATATCAGCTCGCTATCTTGTCATGATACATAAGGGCTTCAAGTTGATATATCAAAGACTGCTCGAGTTGTAGTGTACACAAAAAAGGTTAACTCACATACAGACCAACATATCGACAGAGAGAAAATTTTCTTAAAATATTTTTCTAAGAAAATTTTTGAATACTGTAATTCCACCCCACTACGTGGATGTAGTGGGCTAGAATGGAAACCGACAAATAAACACAGACATATTTTTTTTTCACTGGAACTTAGAATCCCGACATTCCAGAACATTTGAGGCTTATTTAGTCAGTATATTTTTTTAATGAATAATATACTTCCACTCCACCACGTGGATGTGGAAGTAATTGAACAGATGATTTATTTATAAATGATTTGTCATATATCTTTGTGTATTGAAGAAGGAAATTATGTGGATAAAAGAATATCTACTCATACGTCAACTAATTAATTTTTCTCCGTGTACCATCGTGTCCCCTTGAACGGCTTCTAATGATCACGTCCTGAGACGGACGCCTAGGCGCGAAATTGTGGTCCACAGCGCGCGGCGCGGCGCCGAAAAGACCCTCATAAGCTCCGATATCGGCGGTCGGTTCCTTGTAAACCGATAGTAGTCGGCAGGATATTCGGTGTCCTAATCCCACATTTGGCGGAGGAGTGCAACACGGAGGATAAGATTACGTCCGGCCGTTTGGCCGGCTCTCAGGAAGGAGCTAGGCTATCTCGACGGACGCATGGCGTCACAGTTCGAAGTCTATGAGAATTTTTCTATATAATAAAACGCGATTATATTCTCCTCTTCATTGAAAGGGGTCCTGTATATGAGGTGGCCGGCAGCCATGTTTCGTGCAGAGATACTGGCCTTGGGGATAATGAAAATTGAGGCTGAAGGTTTCCTTCAGGTAAATGAATCGTCATTCATCGTAGTGATGATTCAAGGATGATTCAGGAAAATGAATCGTCGTTCATTATTTCAGTTGCCATTTTGTGTACAGGGAACATCCAGATCAGCTGATTACCTTAACAAAATTTGTAAAGCACTTGGTTGACAAATGAAGCTAGGTACAGTAACTCTAGAATAATTTGTTACTTTACTTTAAGTTTCTTAGGTTATAAATGCATGCATTTGATTATACTGTTCTGCATTTTGAATTTTTTTTGTCACTCCCTGACATTTTTTGTTTTTTTTTATCTACTCTAATGTGTTGAATTCAAATATGAGCTCGGTTTTTACATACATATCAGCCATAAGTTTTTAGAGAAGGGAAGAAGAATATAAAATATGAAAAACCAATCCATAAGCAATCTAATATACAAAATATTTTTTTTTTACAAAATAATACTTCATTTTGTACTGAAAACAGTATGATACAATCAATAAATTATTTTGTTGTCTTTTTTTCGCTTGTATTCGCAGGAATCGGTTTCACGTTTGAGGGCTCAACAATGGCCCGATAATGTGTTTGGGGTCCATTTTCCACTATACCGCTTCTCCATTTGAGCCATTTGCTGGTAAAAACTTTCGCCGTGATCGTCTGCATGTAAATTATCAGGGAAGAATTCCAAATGGGAGTGAACATAACGTCTTGTAAGATTGGATAAGTTCTTCAACTAGATCTTTGTAGTTCTCCGATTTTTTTGTTACCTAGGAAGGTACTACATACATTTTTTCAGGCAGTCCACGCCCTATTTTCTTTTCTCCAATGTATAGTTTCAAAATTTTCGTCTTTAAAAAGTTCTCGTATTTGCGGCCTAACGAACATTAAGCTTTGCCTCACTAATTCACGCGAATTTCCGTCTCAAATAAAGAAAAGTATTTTATTCTGTATTTAAGGCTTTAACAACATTTTTACAAGCCCTAGTTTCATGTGCAGAGGAGGTAAATTTCCTGCTGCTCTACTAAGGGTTCATTAAGGACGTTTTTCAGACCGGTTTTTCAGGTTTTTCAGACACAATGTTTTCACCTAACGGCCATTCTTTAACGAAAACAATAACAATAAAGATAACGATTGGTTTCTGGCTCTGCTACCCAATCGCATAATAAACAATAATATTTGGTATAGTCACTCTGCAGTCCTGTAAGTAGTGCAACAAGTTTTTAGATTTTATTAGATTTAGGTTTAGGCACAAATATTCCATTTATGATCTTTATCCATATTTTATGCTTTGAAGTAATATATGCATGTTCTCGTACGTTTCTTTCATATTTACAGCAAAACCCTCGGAAAGAGATGGTTGTTTGTTTCCATTAAACAATAAAACTGCCTTCAGATTTGTCTTCGAAGAGTCAATAAATAGTCGCCACTGTTGTCACCAAAGACCAAAACATGATGTTGATGTTCTCTAGATTTTGCTACGTGATACGAAAATTTACAGATAGGGTAGACCGGGGACAATAGAAACAGGGGACAGTCGAAACAACCGCCATATTAAAAGAATTTCGAAGTTTAAATCACGCGCGCTTATTCAGTACGACTCGCCGCTAGGTGGTACATGTAGTCGACAGTCAGCTGTTGATGTCTGTTTATACTAGAAGTGCTCGTTTGCGATAACTTCCTTTCCCGCTATCAAAGTAAATTTTTCAATTGCTAAAGAAAGTGTGATACAAAGATTAAAAACGTAAGTATTAATGTTTAACCATTTTTATTATTTTGCTTTGTATATCTCTTTTGACCGGGACGGCTAGAATTATTACTGCTATCCAAGAGTAAGAAAATATTTAAGTGTTTATTGAGAAATGTGTTGTGGGGACAATTGAAACAAACGATGGAGGGGACAATTGAAACGTGTTTCAATCGTCCCCAACATGAAGTTTTGTTTGTTTTATTTTTGTTGGGGTATCTAAAGGTGTTTAATTTTATTTTAGAATGCCACGTGTAAGAGTAAGAAAAACGGAGAGAGCATTAAAATCTATTTCAGTATATGAAGAAGCTTATAAAGAAGTTACTGAGAATGAGAATAGAAATAGTAGAAAGTCTGCATTTTATACGGATACACCGGAAAAAGATGCTATTGAACAGGAGTATGAAGCAAAAAAGAAAAACCAAGTTAAGAGAAAACTTAAAGAATCAAAGGGTAAACCGGAAAAAAAATAGACAGTCTAAAAAAACTGTAAAACACCAAAACAATAGTGAACAGAGTGCCAGCGACGACGAGGATTGTTATTGCCTGGTTTGTCTGGAGCAGTGGGGTAATAGCCGCCCTGGAGAGAAATGGGTGCAATGCATTGAATGTCGACATTGGTCACACGAAGAATGCACTTCAAAAGAAGATCTTTATACCTGTCACTACTGTTTGACAGACTAAATATTTTTACTGTGTATTTTGTTATCTTATGACTTCCAATATTGATCTGTTCTATTTGCATTATAATTAATTTTTTTTTAAATCTAGATGCTGTTTCAATCGTCCCAGGTAAATGTTTCAAACGTCCCTGACGTGGGGACAATTGAAACAATTTGGCAATCTGAAGATATTTTGAAATATCTTATTTGTGTATCATTTTAGGACAACGGAATGATATATACAAAAACCTTATTAAATATGCTAAGTAATACTCACTTTATAATTTAGATATTTGCAGAAGCCGCATAAAGAACAAATCAAGAAGCACAAATGTTTCAACTCTCCCCGGTCTACCCTAAGTATAAGGATTACATAAGTAGAAATTATCGGAATAACACATTCGTCAATTAGGTCGAAATAAGAAATAAAAAAAAATACTAAAGGGCGCCGACTGGAGCAAACTTAACTACTTGAGCAAGGCGGTTGTTCTGTTGTATCTTCATGTGGATTAATAAAGTTATACATGTGACGTCTCATTTTAGAGGTTTTTAAGGTGGAAGAATTCCAATATCACATTATTAAGTTTTTTTTCTGCCATTTTTACTTCCATCTTCATATCCAAAATAGATCATATGGGTGATAAAGGTCATCAAGGTCATAAATGTAATTAAGATAGCATGGATCATAAAGATCATATGAGCCATAAAGGTCATAGCGCTCACATTGGTCACACATGCCATATCCGGCCATAAAGGTCATATAATTCATCCATGTTATAAAAGCCATAAAAGTCGTAGATGTCATATAGCTCATAAAGGTCATATGCAAACATAACATATTCACACTTTTTAGAGTATAACCTATTATTGTATTTAGCGGTTTAGTCTAATTAAATACAGAAAAATTGGATGCGGAAGTGGTGATTCCACTAATTCCACTTCCGACTTGGCAGCGGTTTTATTGCTAGCACTTACATGACATTGATGACATGTGTCTTTCTGAAAAATATTACCACTTCGCTTAAAGGGATCTAATATGAGGAATTCACTATTTCACTGAATATACAGGGTGTTTCGCATAAGAACCGACACAGAGCAGAGGCATGTAGGGTAACCTAAAATATGGTGATTTAACGCAACTTACCTGTATACTAAGTTGCACCCCTGAGAAGTTATAGGCCTTCAAAGTGGAGTTTCAAATTTCGAAAAAAAATCAATATCTCAGTTATACTTGAACTTAGAAAAACCAAATGTGGTAGACGTTGTGAGTGTACCAAGAGCATTAATCGACAATAAGTAGAGTTCAATTGAAGCATTTTAGAGAGTTGATTAGGGATGATGCACCATTAAAATGTGACAGAATTTTTTGACCCGTTGGCGGACTTAAAAAAAAATCATTTTATTTTATGGGGAGTTTGATTCTAAAACTTTTCTTACTCTTGTTATTT
Organism: Aromia moschata; assembly: GCA_029963805.1. NCBI lineage: Eukaryota > Metazoa > Arthropoda > Insecta > Coleoptera > Cerambycidae > Aromia > Aromia moschata. The sequence continues at coordinate 1,085,946 of JAPWTK010000074.1, read as the reverse complement.
TTCAAAAAAATTTGTCGTTTTCAAGAAAAACTCGAATAACTAAAAACACATATTTCAGCAGTTATTTAAAATCATCGAAAATTCAAAAGTTGGCTATCTACGGAAAATGGTAAAAGTTGGTTTACATCGGAATACTCATGATAGTTATGTAGACCTGTAATACCACTGCGCGTGAAAGAAGCTTCATCAGTAAAGAGAATTTTCATTTGAAAATGAATGTCTTGATGAAAAATAAACCGACAGAAAGTTACTCGTTTAACCAAATCTTCCGGTAACAATTCTTGCACCTTTTGAATGGGTGTAGTAGATTACGTCTGATAACTCGGTGCACAGAAGTTTGCGATATACAGTTTGTCGAAATAAATTTCTAGTACTGATACGTGGTTCATCTTCAATTGTTTTCAAAATCAGTTCTTCGTCTTGTGCCCTGATTACAATAGCACGTTCTCGAGTGCTACTGAAAAACTTGCCTGTTTCTCGAGCCGGTCTTTCAACATTGGAAAATGTTTCTCTATGGGGGATCACACGATTAGGAAATCTTCTCCGATATTCTTCAGCACTTCTTCTGCAGTTTCCGTCTCAGAAACCTAACATTAATAGCATGTCAACTTGTTCGCTAAATGAATTTTCAAAACACTCAGCAAACAATTAACTAAAATTAAGTAACTTTTTTTCCTGATTGTCAAGTTTGACGACTAATTTCATAGCCAACTTTTGAATTTTCGATTATTTTAAATAACACTGCTGAAATAGGTGTTTTCAGTTATTCGAGTTTTTCTTGAAAACGACAAAGTTTTTTGAAAAATAACAAGAGAGAAATGTTTTAGAATTAAATTCCCCATAAAATAATATGTAACATTTTTTAAGTCCGCCAATGGGTTAAAAAATTCTGTCACATTTTAATGGTGCATCATCCCTAATCAACTCTTTAAAACGCTTCAATTGAACTCTACTTATTATCGATTAATGCTCTTGGTACACTCACAACGTCTACCACATTTGGTTTTCTAAGTTCAAGTATAACTGAGATATTGATTTTTTTTCGAAATTTGAAACCCCACTTTGAAGGCCTATAACTTCTCAGGGGTGCGACTTGGTATAAAGGTAAGTTGCGTTAAATCACCATATTTTAGGTTCCCCCTACATGCCTCTGCTCTGTGTCGGTTCTTATGCGAAACACCCTGTATAAAGGGGCGTCTTCATTGAGTCGACACTGTCGATCGACTTTGACGAGTAACACTGTCGACCAACAAATCGAAAATATTTCACTTGTCGACACTAAATAGAAGAAACGTTTTTTTAGTAGGTGGTTTTGGGTTTGAAGTCTTCAAACCGGTATAGTGGTATAGTGGTAATAATCTGATTTAAAAAGGCATGATGTCGACATATTTAACCTTGAATACAGATGTAAGGCAGGTTTTAGATTATTTTTTTAAACGGCGGAAAGTGAATTTGAATTTGAAATTAAATTTTCAGCAATTTCATATACAGTGAGCAACGAAAGTACACCCACTTTTTTGAAGTTTGCTTAAATTCTGATAATTTTTTGTATTACAGCATTGATTTTTTTTGCTTCTGACAGGATTATAGCTTGTGATATTCTGCGTCTAATAAGCCGAAGTTGAAGGCGGTATGTCGATTGTGTGAAAAGATATCGCTAAAAAAGTAAAATTTCAATGTTTTCAAAGAAACGTAAATAACTCCGAAAATAATAAATCCCATTCGAAGTTGTTGGACTCGTATTAAAGGGAAATCTTCAGTGTATCTATGCGACTAACTGAGTCATTTTGAAAAACATTTTCCTAGACATGAATAAAATCTAAAATTGAACCAAAAATATCACGAAAATTCAAAATTCTACCATCCTTAGTATCGTTTTCGTAAAAATCACTGTTCATGAAATTTTAACAAAAACACAGAGAGATCTAGAGGGATATTAATCCTAAATTTTTGTTGGCGTAATGTCTGGCGTACAGGGCTTTTTGAATTTTCGTGAATATTTTTGGTTCAACTTTAGATTTTATTCATGTCCAGGAAAACATTTTTCAAAATGACTCAGGTAGTCAAATAGATACACTGAAGATTTCCCTTTAATACGAGTCCAACAACTTCGAAAGGGATTTACAATTTTCGAAGTTATTTACGTTTCTTTGAAAACATTGAAATTTTACTTTTTTTGCGATCTTTTCACACAATCGACATACCGCCTTTAACTTCGGCTTATTAGACGCAGAATATCACAAGCTATAATCCTGTCAGAAGCAAAAAAAAATTAATGCTGTAATACAAAAATTATCAGAATTTAAGCAAACTTCAAAAAGTGGGTGTATGATAACTTTCGTTGATTACTGTATGTATATTGCTACACAGCATATACATATTTTTTTTACTCGTACACTTCAATAAATGCTAGCAACTTTTCTTTTTCCCATTCCATTTTGTCGGCAGAATCAGTAATGAAACGACGCTCACATACATGATAATGACCGATCTATTTGTTGATGTCGAACGTCGAACACCTTATATACCCTAGATTCGACTCGATCACCCTTTGATTTTAACGACAACTCATGAAAAAATAATCGACATGTCGATCGACTAAGTCGATAGCCCAGTACATGCTAAATCGACATTATAGATAAACAGTCGATCAACAATGTCGACTCAATGAGGACGCGCCTTAAGTATGAATTTTCTATTTAAATCATTAGCACCGCTGATGGTTCACACATTTTTTTCTGTAGAAAACGGCACGACCAACAATGGAATTTATTTTTCTTACAACCACAAAACAAGAAGTCATCATTATACCAACTGTATTTAAAATAGCGAACTATGATGTATTTATTCCCTTTTTAATAAATTACTTAAGAGCCGTATGTGTACATATTTTTATTATGTCTTTATATTCTTCCTTTTATAGCGAGAACGATTTTTCAAGTAGTTGATTTATAATGCACATTCGTCCATACATATTTTATCTTACTTCCACATCCACGTAATAGAGTGGAAGTATACAGACTGTTTAACGACGACCGGGAGTTATCCAGATCTGGGAATGGGCTCAGACGATTTTTATGAAATTTGGCGTGCTTTTGGTGGGGCGGTTTTTAAACATTCTGAATTTAATGAAATATTTGAAGTTTGGAGCATCTCAAAATATCTTCTATCAAAATATCAGATATAACGTTTATATAAAAAATCGTCATTTATTGCTTTATCTGAGGCAGTAGTACTATACCTGACGAACGATTTTATAGAAAACAGAAATTTTACAATTTTATTTTGTAAATAACTACCATATTGAAAAACCTATAAAATTGTTTACACATAATTCACAGAATTGATTTAACACGTGTTAATAATAAAGCACGCTTTGCTTATTTCAACATTCATTCCTCATTTTTTCTTGTTATACAGGGTGTCGTCTGTAACTTTTCAAATTATTCATATTTGAACCTTAAAAACTTTGTTTTTTCAAATGCAACACCCTGCAAATTTTCTGTCGGTTGGACGCAAGATTTAATTGTCATATTTGTAATATTTACATTGCATATAATTGTAATGTTTACATTTATATTCAATGATACCCATTTTTAAACGTATTCCCTTTACCCGAACATTTAACTTCTCATACATCTGCAGATATTTTTATAGTGTGTAAGTTTTAGTACCTTACAACTTTTTTACAAAACTTTCTTTTATTTCGTATAATAAAGATGGTATGCTACTTTGTCGCACTAAGGGACCACCCTGTATGCTATATTTATTAATGTGTACTATATTTATATTATAAATATTCCACGAGGGTAACATGGCCATAAAATACCAAGTATAAAAAATGGTTCTGTGAGAGCAACAGGCGTCGATCTTAACGTAACCAGTAGTAAAAGTGGTGACAGGCGAGCGATATGGGCATAATTGCGTGTTTTGCTCACGCATTAAGGAATAAATACAAGTAAAAAACGAGTACAAAACGAGTGCACTAAAAAAGTATGAAGGAATCACTCGCAGCGACACATACGCGGAAATGAAAATGATAACATTCGGTTCTATACAGTTTTAGGGCATACTTTTGCGTATTCTTGCGCTTCTAAGTAGAATGAAAATATTCTAAATCGTATTACCATAATTGTAAATTTTATTTAAAAAATAAGTGTGTAATAATTGTAAAATGCATATTTACTGCCTTCGAACAGTGCGTACATAGACGCGTTGCTACTGCTACTTGATTTCATCCTTTAATACTATCTATTGCCATGGCTATAATTGCTTTGTGTTTTTGAGTGAGATCAAAACGTCGTGTCGCTTTTCAAGTTTCAATATGACATTCGACAAGGCCCGGAAACAAAAAACGCCATAAAATTTCGTTTTCACACAATTCTATTCACCGCTTCATTGCCACCCAATAGCTCGCACATACAATAACATAAAACATCACCCCTGCCCGTCATTCACAGCGGCGGCTGGACCATTTCTTTTACGATGGTTTCAAAATATGTAGTAAAGAAACAAATTGATGTATGCATATGCATATAACCTAAAAAGTATGAAGTTTACTCATAGATTTTCATTAATTGTTCAAGTGTATGTTAGGCTCATTACGACAGAAAACGGATAATCTTGTTTTGCAAGAATTACGCATACATATGGCTAAATACCAGTTGGATATTTAGTACACCATAATAATTTTTTGTTCACGAGGTTTTCCTTTTGTAGTTGTATCTAACTCGTTTATCCTCAAAAGATCAATCGAGTAGACTCCTTTTTACATTTGACTCCATTCAGTTTTCATTTCAAAGGTCAACAGTAGTTAGCCATATTGCATATAGGGTGAAGTGGGGCAAGTGCGTATCCGGGGCAAGTGCGTTCGCTTCTGATAAAAGTCTCTAAAAACTATTACCTTGTTTGAAAATGATTTTAAAACTCCCGCCAATATTCGATGCAAACCGCACAATGTTATGTTGGCACCAATGAAGAAATAGAGTAAAAGAAATTTACCCTCGCGAGTAGAAAATTGCGTTTATTCAAGGCACTTGCCCCATAGTCAGGGCCTGATGCACGGCGGTGCAACGGGGGCGGGAGCCCCGGGGCCCCCACACGTTGAGGGGCCTCCACAAACTTTGGATTCAAAAATTTAATAACGATAAAAAAAATTTAATTTTTAAGAAAGTAATGAGTAATGAAATATATCCAAACAAGGGATATTTTCATCCTATGTCAAATCTATTCAGTGGTGGAACTACAAAATTTAGACCTCTTGCAAAATTCAATAGACGCAAAATTCAAAGTTTATTTATTGGATACGGGGTAAAATGTACACCTGTTGAGGGGCAAAATGACAGCTAAGTACGAGATGAAATGCAATCTTTCAAAGGGCAAAATGCAAAAGGTTCCAAGGGCAAATTGTTGATTGAAAGGGCCTCCACTTTCTTCATTGCCTCGGGCCCCGCCACCCCTGCATCCGGCGCTGCCCATATTTTACATTACAGATGTCAGTTGTATTGAATTCAATTGATTCAATATTCATCGTTCAGCTGCAACTGTTCAACTTGATTGACGATGGATTCAGATTCAACTACCTATGTATATGTAGATATACTGGTCAGAGTTAGATTAGATATAAATTTTGACGTGTTCAAATTTGAGGTCACATGATTTTGGCGGCAATGCAGAGACCTACAGATGGACTGAGAAGAACACTGGCGGGTAAAACCCTATTCTGGCACATATTAGCATCCCTACCAAGTTTTGAGCGTTTGGTCGCTGTCCCACCATTTTAATCTCTTTACAACTCCCGTGAACCACCCCTCTGCAGTCGAAGTGTTTTGCTTGATCTGACCTCTGCTGGGCGATTCAATTGATCCAAATGCTGCCATGCCAATGGTCGGGGTACCAAAATTCGCTTTCACCCTCTAGCAACTCAGGCACCCTCCATGCCACACCTACTTTGCTGCACTGAAAGTCTTACTGAGGATGCTCGAACACAAATCAAATCTTCATTTGGACTCCACCGCTTGTCAGAAGATGAAAGCGAGTTGTGAAACCACAGATCAATTACCAATGGAATCAATTACCAATGGAATCGACCAAGCAGAGGTCAAAGCAAGCAAAACGGGGCAACTCAAGGGAGGTCAGAAGCAACAAAGAAGTGTCTCACGGAGGTTGGAAAGGGATTGAAAGGCGTGTACAGCGATCAAGCACTCAGAACTTTTTGGAGAGATTTTAATGTGTGCCAGGATAGGGTTTTTATCCGCCAGTGTCCTTCTCAGCCCATCCTGTAGGCCCCTGAATTAGCTCCAGAATCCTGTGACCTCAAAATTTGTCGTGAGGTCGTTTTTTTTGGGTGTGGACGGCGAACTCCTTAAGGGGTTACACTACCCAGCAAATTTGTTTTCCATTTTTTTTTGCTTAAATGATGCATAAACTATTCAAGAATGATATGCAATAACTATTTCGTCGGGAAAAATTCGATAAACAATTTTCAACAAGACAATGTTTGAAAAGCTGCTCACCTGCGCGGGGCATTTTAAATGTATTACAGCTGTGTTGGTAATTTTTGCCGGTACAAATCAATTATATTTTTTTCAAAATACATATATATATATATATATATATATATATATATATATATGATGACGTTAGTAAATCTAAGAGAAGCCATATTGAACGCTATAATAATCGTTAGACTATCGATAAACACGCAGCACAAAACGTTTTTTGAATCTAAATGGGTTTTTCTCGAAACCACGTTTTTCAAATTGGCGTACATTGTAACTCGTTTGTTAAAAAAACGCTTTGAAAAAAAGAATTACCGAAAACAACAAATTCAAGTAATAAATATAATACGCAATAATAAATTTATTTAAACTACTTACCGGTTACAAAAAACTGGACGTTTTCCACGAAACACCGAACTACTACACTTTTCTCGACGCGCGTTTCGCCAACCAAGTTGGCATCTTCAGGAGAAGATTAAAACTGAGTTTTCAGTTTTAATCTTCTCCTGAAGATGCCAACTTGGTTGGCGAAACGCGCGTCGAGAAAAAGTGTAGTAGTTCGGTGTTTCGTGGAAAACGTCCAGTTTTTTGTTTCTACGCCGAAGGTTCCAGTACCCACTCCAGGATACTTACCGGTTAATCAGCGATTCCAGCAACATATAGAAGTTCTTCTTCTTCTGCATATCTTTCGTTTTGAGCTTGCAACTCTTTTTTTACATGCGTTTTACATGCCACGCGCTCCAGCACTTATACGAGGGACGCTCACTTAACCGCTCATAACATCAGATCGAATTGAAATTTTTATTTGAAACTTTGTTAACATATTTTTTTAATAATTTCACTAACAATTTAAGGAATAACAAAATTCAATTTTTTTGGGTCGTGTAAACATATTTCCCCCCTTAATATTTGGTTTGGCTCATCAGTTTTCACAAATTTTTAATATTTTCCTTATATTTTATCATAGTTATAGAGAAGGGTTAACTTTAATTTAGTTTACCTATTTTGACTACTTACTCCCTTCAGCTTCCTCAACCACCCAACATAGTAAGCTAAAAATCTATGTATGTAGACTTTGTTATTTTGCATATGTGACTCCAACTTGAAGTGTATATCGTGTAACAGAGATATACCAATAGAGCGACAGATAGACCGATAGATAGATAGACAGACAGAATATTCTTTTTCGATTAAACATAAAATCTCGACGTTCAGAACATTTTAAGACTATTCAGCCAATATTATTTTAATACCTACTCATGAATACTATACTTACTTCCACTTCACTACGTGGATGTGGGAATAATATACATATATCATAAAGAAAATTTTAAAAATTTGTGAAACATATTTATTATCAAAACAAACCTTAAATTTATATATATTTGCCTGATGGTATTTCTGATATATAGCGTGTCCCAAATTCGAGGATGTTCATTGGGATCTCGGAAGTATAAGAGAAACAACAATGTTTATATTGTGGCAAAGTTAGATAATTTGGTGCTCAATCAAATGCCGTTTAAAAATTATGGAAACTCCGAATACTTCCGAAAATAACCGAACAAAGCGATTTAAAAATTTTAAAATTGGTTTCTGTTTTATCCTGCCTTTATTTGAGGAAATTTTGAAACAAATTGCACTTCTCTCCTCCAACTTTTTCTTTTCTACACAATAGCACTGTTAGTTCTGGAGTCCGACGTCCATCATCAGCTTTATTTTTGTAAATATGGACCTGGGTATTTTATTTCAGACTTCAAGAACTCATCATTCTAATAACGGATATGTTTGACAATTGATATGTTATTATGTTAAAAGCACAGATCAGATAAAATTTTGATAATAAATCAAAAGCGGCTATGGAACAAAATATAGACGTCTGTCGACTATTGACAAACGTCTTGTAGACATTTAAACGTTGTGTTGACAATTATTTTTTGCTTTTATGTACTTAATCATACACTATAAAAAAATGTTTTCGAATATGGAAAAACGCTATATGTTATGAAGTTATTACAATAAAAAAAAAACAAAATTTCTAATGAATGGTATTTTAAACCGGTATCATAGTGGGGCCCATTCCCGAAAAGCTGGTCAAAAGTCGAAAAATAAAGATATTTACTTGAAACTTGGTATATGGGGGTTTTTTGGGGTCGCTGATTGAAGTCAAAATAAAAAAAAACAAATTGTCGGCGGCTATAAAATACTAAAAAGCATATCTATAAATCGTAGTTTTTATTGATTTTATGTTTAATTTTGTCTACATACGTTTTCAAAGTCGCTGGTTAGTAATCTGAAGTCAAAATAAAAAAAATGGCGGCTACGAAATACTAAAAAGCATATCTATAAACTGGTATTTTTATTTAATTTATGTGAACCGTGGAATTTATAGGTTTTCGGGGTCGCAAATAACGAATCTGGAAACAAAATGAATAGCAGATGTAAAATGACGAATACAAAATTTCTAAAATCAGTAATATAAATAAAACAAAGTGGCAGCTAGTGGCAGCTAATTATAACAAATTTTGTTACATAATAATAAAAACTTTAATTTAAAATTTGTTTCACTGGGGAAATCCGTGGGACGTTTCTCTATTTTTCTGAAACGATTGCACACAAATTCTCATTATTTTACACTTCAAATATTGCGTTACTGTAAATTTATATTTACTAGTTATAATTTTTGACAAATACGAAAATAAACTAAATTGTTCCATTTAAAACATCCACTTTGTATAATTAAAAAAGATCAACTACGATTTTCTACGAATTTTTGGAATATGACGCTTGAACATGAGCTCGGACGCTCGAGCTGTTACTCGTGCGAAGGTCCTTTTTGTACTGGCTTATACCTGCCATGTATACTTAATTAGCCCTTATAAAGGGCCGTTACATATTCTTTGAATATTACTCTATACATCTATGTACTTCAAATCCAATAAATTAAAACTTCATTGTTCGACTTTTGGCCAGCTTTTCGGGAATCGGCTCCACTGTGCGGTAGTTCAAATGGTGAGTCGTTTTTTTTCAACTTGTGAGTCGACTTTAAACGTGTGAGTCGGTGTGCAGGAATACAATTCTCGACCCTAAATTATACGAGGGAAGCTTAACTTTCGAGATGTATATCAAGTTAATATTAATAAAATTAATAACATTCTCCAGCAGTTTGAAGATGAGCCATTAAACATTGTGCGGCAATTATAGTGGCACCAGAGCGGTGCTCCTTCTCACAATGACTGGAGCGGAAACGGAGGACCTGATGGCCTGCCAGAAATTCAGACTTAAATTGAATGGACAAATTTTAATAAATACATAGTAACCAAATTTTATTACTTAAAAGTTATGAAATATATCGTTGATTTTTGTGTTCGCGAAACATTTTTTAGTAGCAAGGCAGGAGCAAAGCAGATACATGTATCCTTGATAATGCGACTCTACGTAGCAACGTTCAATAACATATCAAGAGTCATATACACCTACTTTTAGCATTACGAGCTCTTTCGAAATCTGGAATAAAAAAAAACATCATGGTCTGTGTTTAAAAAAATAAAGTTGAAGATGGGCCCGAAATTTTGTTTAAAAAAATCTCCTCAAATAAAGGCAAAAAAAATTGTTTTCAAAATTTTGATTTTTCTCAGATATCTCCAGAAGTATTCGGAATTTCCTCAATTACTTCCACATCCAGGTAGCGGAGTAGAAGTATACTGTTCATAATATATATTTTTTTTAATTATTATTGGTTAAATAGGCCTACAAAGTTTTGAAACTTCGAGATTTTAACTTTAAGCGAAAAAAAATGTCTGTCTGTCTGTCTGCTAACCTTTTTTTTGTACACGATTACTCGAGTACACGTTAAGATATCAACTTCATGTCTCATTTCTAAGGGGCCACATGGAAACTACATATTCTTTGGGCAAAAATATTACGATTTAACCAAACTTACCTTGGTTCAAAAGTTATTGGGAAGCAAGATATAGGGTATCAAATTTATAATTTTATTTTCGATTTCTGTAAATAACTTCTTTAGAAACAACATTTTTTTCACTAAATTTGGTGAAATTTGATGAAGGGGTATTTTGAGGAGAGAAATTTTAATTTATTAATCAGTTTGATGTAAATAGTAGATGGCGCTCTCTGCAACATTCTGAATACATAGAAAATGGTGTAAGTTTTTGCGCGTTTGAATATTTATGTTTTATTGAAAATGTCGATTTTTCTATAATTGGCAGAAAAGGTATACTCTTCAAATGTCGCTCCAAATGACCGTAAGGTAAACAAAGTAATATTTTTATTCCAAGAGTCTATGGTTCCGCTGTGGCTCCTTAGTGGAACACCCTGTATACCATGAAGAGGTCTGGAGCTGATGTCTAGAGTCTACAAATGTAAAAGTTTTTAGTTTAATAGGCTGGGGGGTTCAGAGTGTGCAGGGGGTAAGTATTTAAAATATCTCCAATACATATTTTTTACATTAACGTTAGTAATTAAACATTGGGCAATAGTTTTCGCGGATTAGATTTATGAAGATTGACCAATCAGCTATGGCAATTTTTTATTAAAATAGCTTTATCTTAATGGAGAATGACATCGGGTCAACGATAATGACGACCAGGTAATAGCCAGGTCGCCGATGACGTTGTCCAGGTGCACCAGGTCATGCGCTACAGGAATTATCGATGAAAATGCCCAATCTGAGTTCGCATTGTGTGCCAATGGCAGGTCGCTGTAGGAATTGAACGGATGGGGTCCAGGTCGCCGATGACGCTGTCCAGGTGCACCAGGTCATGCGCTACAGGAATTATCGATGAAAATGCTCAATCTGAGTTCACACAGTATGCCGATGGCTAGGTCGCTATAGGAATTGAGCGGATGGGGTCCAGCATTTCCATCGAAAAATTCCTGTAGAACATGACCTGGTGCACCTGGACAGCGTCATCGGTGACCTGGACCCCATCCGCGCAATTCCTACAGCGACCTGCCATTGACATACTATGTGAACTCAGATTGAGCATTTTCATCGAAAAATTCCTGTAGCGCATGACCTGGTGCACCTGGACAGCGTCATCGGCGACCTGGCCATTACCTGGTCGACATTATCGTTGACACGGATATGGAAGTAGTGATTCCATTGGTTTTCTCAAGTGTTACAGGGAGCGAATTGCAAACGTAACCGATTGATGGAGTACCGATTTTTTTCTCAATTCCTCGGAGCGCAAAGAGTCCGTAGTCGATCGCATTAACTTCGAACGATTCTCACAAAAAGATTGCCCCGAAATGGCGGCCCTGTCATAATGGCATTATCGCCGAGTTATAACCCAAATGTCCGCAAGCATATTTCCGGTAAACGTAATAAACTCGAGATTATTCGGTAAATGCGAAACCGCGTAATTTATTCATCGCAGTAATTTTATCGGGTTTTCCGTAACGCAATTATTCCGACCGTGGAACTTTTACCCCGACTCTCTCCCGCCGTGCAAATCATAAACGAGTTAGAGTTGAGGATTCCCGATACAAACACGGGACACATCCATCGCGATGTACAATCACCGAGAGGGCTCCCATTAATATTTATGGCATGTTGAAAGTGCAACGCTACGCGCCGATTGGTCGCCCGACTCGTAATCCCACTGTATATATGTTGAGATCTACTACTTCGGGGAGCAGGTTTCTAGCTGTAATAAAGAATTGTTTCGACATATATCCCGGCAGTGATGGCGCGAAACCTATAATATCACTTCATTCACAGTTCGTTTACACATTAGTCGTCTACTTCATCTTAAACCACGAATTTACTTTATTGGCTAAATAGGCCTAAAATGTTCTAAAACGTCGAGATTTTAAGTTTAAACGAAAAAGTCTTCTGTCTATCTGTCTGTCTGTATGTTACCCTTTTTTGTGTATACGCTGACTCGAAAACGCATTCAGATCTAGTAACAACTCAACGCAAACGATGCAACATATGCACTTTAAATTTGAAACACGTGTACAACGTAATAGTTTCCAAATATACAGCTTAAATATAATAATATATATAATAATGGTTTATAATATATATTAAATATAATAATAGTCTCCAAATTAAGCTAATCTTTTTAGCTTAATATGATGGGGGTTCAGGGGGTTGAAGGGAGTAAAAATTTTAAATAAACTTTTTTTAGCATTAATTTTAGTAATTACAGGGTGAAGAGAGCTCAAAAAAAATCCTACTTTACTTCGCCCTCCACCCTTAGGGGGTACGGTGACAATTAAAAAAATGTAAGGGAGTTATTAGAAATTTGTGAAAACATATACATATGTATGACCAAGCTAAATCATACGTTTATTCTGATTTGTCTGATAGTGTTATGGGTGAGGGCAATGTATTTTAATATGAATTAAGGAAGATATTCATGTGACATGTCGTTTTATAGGTAGGGGAATTCAAATGTCATATTAATAGGCTCTACTCTCATTTTTACTACTACGTCCATTTCCAATACATTAATTATGGCCTATATGACATAGACATTAACTATGACCTATATATTATAAAAGTCATATAGGTCTACAGGTCATGAAAATCATAAAGTGCTGTATGAGTCATAAAAGTCCTGTAGGTCATTGGTGATAAAGATTACATTTGTGATAAAGATCATATTGGTCAGAAGGTCATATTGATCATGATTAAACACTTTTAAAAATCCAAACTAACGTTTTTAGTGGTTTAGTCTGATTAAACATGGAAAAAAGTTTATGTAGAAGTAGTGATTCCTTAGTTAGCGATTTTTTTTATGAGACCGTATACGGTACTATTTACAGAACTTATACCGGGACATTACACAATCAAGGGGATCATATGTGAATTTATCTCTCAAATAAGCGCAAATCAAGTATGAGAGGAGGGATGAAATAATCACAAGCGAGGTGGTATGAACGCGTTCCAAGTGCCTTCCAGCGGTCAACTGAAAAAGTAATACGTAAAGACATTTCATTCAAACAAAACAAGCTTTTCTTGAAGCGATTAATAAACCTTCACCTTGTAAAAGAATTTTTTTTTGCAAACAAAAAAAGGTACATGAGTAATGATTGGATAATATCTTATAAGTTATATATCTTATAATTAATTTTCTTTTATTCCGGTTCTCGAGTCCAGTAGAGTTTTTTTGTAAATTTATATTTAAAAATCACTAAGTTCTATTTTTTTAAATATATTTCAATAAATGATTGCTTTGCCATTGATCTTAATACTGCCTAATAAATTTGTGTGGGGTGCCACATCTCCTTTACAATATTTAATAACTCAAGCACCCACCCCTCTAGGCCACATCCCCACCCATCCCCTCTGGTTCTGCCCCTGTACGAGACTGTGTGGGATGTTGTTTTGTCTCGAATTCATGTCTTGGCATTATTTGAAGGCTCTCGAAGTTGTCAGAACACACTGTGTACGGCCGATTGAGAGCCAAAAGTGATATTTCGACTCCAACCTACCCCCTGAAAATTTGCCGCACCCAGGGGTTTTAAGCAGGTCTTGATGCGTGGGGTGACTCAAAAAGTTTTCCTAAGGTTGCATTAACTCTTTTTGGCATACCCTGAGTCGTCCGTCTCTTTAAAATCCTCTTTGGCGCCCCATCACCCTCTTTGACCACTTCCAACAAATTTTTGAGTGGATGAAAATTTCTGAAAGAAGGTTCGTGGGGTAGGCGGAACCTTCCTTTACACTTGTGTGAATCGACAATCGATAAATTTGCAAGAGCTGCTTGGTACGCACGACAAGTGTTCTTTGTCACTTGAACGCATGGACTCTTGACTGGGCTAGCACCAGCGAAGTAGACCACACATTTCTCCACTAATATTACGAGCGAAAGCATGTTTGGGTGGCCTACCTCGGAGGCGCTAGCCCAGTCGAAAGTTCATTGGCCGCCCAAGTCACAGTGAACACTTGCCGTACCAAGCATCTTTCGCGAATTTGGCTGTTGTCGATTCACACAAATGCAAAAGAATGTTCCGCCTACTCAACGAGCCTTTTTTTCAGGAATTTTTATCCACTCCAAACATTTTTGGAAAGGGTCAAAAAAAGAGGACGATGGGACGCAAAAGAGGATTTGAAGGAGACGGACGAATCGGAATGTGTCGAAAATGATTAAATCGTCCTCAGGAAGGCTTTCAGAGTCACAAAGCGCATACAGACCTGCTTACAACCCCTTAGTATGGAACATTTTCATAGGCGTGGGTTGGAATGGAATATCACTTTTGACGCTCAATCGGCCGTTCCTAGTGGGTTCCGTTAACTACAAGAGCCTTAAAATAATACCATGACATGAATTCGAGGCAAGTAGACATCCCACGCAGCCTCCTACAGGGGAGGAACCAGAGGAGGGGGGGGTCGGTATAGGTGTGGTTGAAGGGGTGCTTGGATTGTCAAAGGCTGAAAGCGAGTTGTGGCTTTCACGCCACACCAATTTATTTAGCAGTATTGAGATCAATTCGCCCAACAGAGGTCAAACTCCGCAAAACCCAGCGTAAATGCAAAGGGGTGGCTTACGAGGTCTGGAAATGGGTTGAAGAGATGGGACAACGATCAAATACTCAGAACTTATTGATGAGGTCTTAATGTGTGCCGGGATGGAGTTTTTACCCGAACGCGTCCTTCTTCGACAATCCTGTAGGTCTTGAAATTGCCTTCAAAATCTTTCGAATTCAAATTTCGACATGGGGTTGGTTTTTGGGGTGGGGACGGCGAACCGTTTAAGTCACAGCATAGTGACTTCTGGGCATTATCAACCCTATAGGCTACCGAAAATTAAAAACCCCAAGTCTCTATCTCAGAACAGAACACAAAAGGCGCTAGTCTAAAAAGTGTTACGCTATTGACGAGCAGTTTATAATAACATCCCTCACTATTTGACTTTAATAGTTTTTCAAAATGAGATATTTCGGGAATATCTTTTTAGCACCCTGTATTTCGAGACCAAATTCAAATTCCTCGAAAAATGATAACCGTGGGGTTTGATTTTTTTCTAGCCCAAAAAATTACCAAAATATCGGCAGTGAGAAACTGACATGGGACACTCTGTACATGTTTTGTTAGTTTTGGCTTCTAATTACATTTTATTCATCCGATTCTAATTATCAGAAATGAGTTCTCCAAACCAAAATATTGATTCGTAATCAAGCACCAAATTTAAAAAATAAACCATATCATTTTTCAGAATCGTGTCAGTTCAGATGGATTTTTTTGGAATTTGGAATTTTTTGGAATTCATTTTATAAAATCCATAGCTTATATGCATTTCGAAATGGATTGTCTTGTGAATTGTGATGTCTTCTTATGGGGTCATTTAAAAGTTACAACTTACAGGGCAGGCCTGATAGCACTGATTGTGAAATGTTAGAATAGAAAATTCCAGCTGCATTAAGTTCATATAACATTTATTTAACAACGTGATGAGTAGAGTACGAACATCCTGACTTACCGCATGTAAAACTGCATTTACCTATCCAGCGTTTCCGCATGAGATCCGCATACTAAGGCGCAGACGTGAGTCCCGGAACATCGGTAAGCATCATCGGTCAGTGGAGTTGGTATGCAGGGGTAATAAAAACTCGCGTATATAATTTACAAGGCGCTTAAAAATACATTTTATACTTTAATTATCATAGAGTTTTATTGTGCCGAGCCCTGCGTTGTGGCGCAAATTTACGAACTTTAGTGATGAGTAAAAACCGGGACGAATTTCACATTCTCCTGTGAAATAATGTTAATATTTATTTTATTTTCGTATCAGATTGAGGTTAAATGACAAAAAGGAAAACAGGAAATCTTTAACGTACCGAGATTAACTCTCACTTTCCAATTTTATCGTCATTTTTCGATTCACTGAAACCATAATAATTTGCCGGAAAGTGTATCAAAACCAATTTCCGGCCAGCTGTCCCTTTATATTACCACGGTCGGCAAATAAAATTTATTTCCGGATACAAACTTCTTTACCGGGTTGATATTGTATGTTTGTCTCGGCGTCAATCCAAGGATATTCCGAATACAACCTCATTATTGGACACGATAAGTTAGCATTTGGTTATATCTGAATAACACCTGTAAGCAGGTAATAATATTTTCCTACAGACAGGAATGGCTATTCTAAGTAAACATTACGAGTTTATATAATACTGTGTACACAGAAGCTGGAAAGGTCGAACTCTGGAAATAAAAATAGAAAAACGCGCTTGACATGGTTTCAGTTTCATATGTTGAGTAAATAAATGCCGTAAATGTTCAGATATGAATCTGCAGGATACAGACCAGTCTCTTTGATTTACTTATGAATTCTTATTTTATGTGAATGATAAAAGGTGCCTCTAAACAACGCAGTTCTTAATGAAATGGTTTATTATCAGGAAGTTGCAGATCAAAACCAGATGGATGCCGATTTTAGGGCAACGCCATTTACAACATTTAAAAAAAAATGCTGTAGTTTTGTTGATGACTGGATCAAATGAAAATTGAGAGTGAAGACATTTTGGAATATGTCTTATAAGATGCCTTGAAATGGATAGCCGAAAATTGGTCAAAAATCAGCTCTCTCCTTTTATTGTTTTTGTTTTTTTTTAAGATAGTTTGACTAATTCATGTAGTAACTGTCATTTTATTAGCTTAAAAAACAGCAAACGCGGTCCATGATATTTCTATTTTCGGTCTTAATATATATTATATCTATATTTTATTTCTACTATATTTTCTTCTACCTTTATCCTTTTTTTTATGAGACTTTATCACTTGCACGTCTTCACAAATCCATTAAAAATACTATCCGAATGTAACCATTCTAGGGCGTACATATATGCATTCGGGCTAAAATCTTCCCTGAATAGATTTATCTTTTTAATACATGGCTGCATTTATTATTTTATAGCATATGAAAACAAGCGAATGTATGTGACAACAATAATTGTAGTTGAAAAAAAAAGGATGTTATTACACCTTATTTATTATAATTCTTTCAAAATACATCAATTATTATAAAAAAAAATATCCATTTCGTTTTGAATTACCACCGATTCTTTTATTCTACTCTATTTTTTAATAACTTTATTTGAAGTCGAAACTTTTTTGTAATTCTCTCTGTGTCAAATAGATTGAATCAATCGTAGACATAAAAAAAGATTAAAACTGTTAAGTTGAGAATCCGCGGAACAGGAACGTATTAAGGAAAAATAACTATCAGTAGTGGCTGGTGAAACCGGGACTTTAGGATATCGTTATTAGTCCTAAATATAACTAATTAATAGTAACAAACATCTTGGAAGTGGCTTGTAAAATGGAGGGCTCAGAAGCCATTCAGTGTAAGAGAGAAACGACAGAAACGAGATAAATTGATAGATTAAGACCTTTCAAAGGGTAATTTAGAAAAATATCGTTCTTATAAAAATTATGAAGATTATTTTTATCAAAAGGTAATAGAAAAATAGACTTATTACATAAAAAACAGTTACTAGAATAGTTATAACATAATAAATCTTTGTCATAAAATTTCATATAAATAAATATAAATAAATTAAATTTCACAACTTAAACTGATTATAAAATATGAAAATTGAAATGCTGGTATGAATGAAAATTTCCATGACCTTATTAGATTTCAAGATTTCGAAAAGGTCACAAGAATAAAAATACTTTTCTGATAATATTTACTTTATAATTTAGAAAAAAAAAAATATCATGCGAGCCGTTTCCAGTTTATTTTTTTTCATTTTCATTTGAAGCTTTTTTTTGTTATTATAGTATTCTATAATAATAATAATAATAATAATAATAATAATAATAATAATAATAATAATAATAATAATAATAACAATAATTAAGGAAAGCATAGAGAGCAAGGTTAGTAAGAGTAATTTTGTTTTAGGAGTGGCCTTGACCAATCTTTCGCAGAAGAGTGACTCTTGCCCAAATAAGCTTTGAAAGGGATGATTTTGTCTTTTCCACTCCCAAGAAAAAGACAAACATGAAAAATGGAAATTATTAGTATTGTGAGCAAGGGGCCCCTACCTGGGGTTCTCCAAAGCGTGTCTGGAGCCAGTGCTGGACATGACATAATGCGGTGTCAGGCAGCTGAGGAGGCGAGCACCTGTCATTCAAGAAGCTACAGTCCCAAAACCAAACCCAAACTCATATCCAAACAGAAGAGTGGACGACACGAGGAGCACGGAAGACAACGAAGACGGAAGACTTAGTGATGTACTTCTATCGATAAACCAGCATCAAGAACGACGAGAACGATTTCTACAGCTGGTGGCCCACTATGATCACATGGATCCAATAAACATACTCTTAATATTATCCCTAAGCTTAGAAATGTCTACAAAGCTCATGACGTCATATCTGGTGTCAACAATATTCTACAATAATATAGACATCCAAAAAAAAAACGTCATCAAAGTTGGCCGAGAAAAAAAGACGTATTTCTATTCTTAATCGAATTTATAACCTTATTTATTTGTCAAGACTGTCACATCATATGACAGACATTGTTCATTTTACAAATTGTGACAGTCACTTGTCAAAAGTTTGACATAACCGAAAAGCTTAGACATGACCGCTATTTCCATCTCTCTCATTCATAGCCAGAGTTGATGACGTGATTTCCAATAGAAACATAAAAACCGCGTAGTTGCTGAATACGCTTTTATCTGGAGGCAATCTTATCAAAGCCATCAACTCATAGGTCGTCCCAGTGCTCACATACTCTTTTTAAATCGTTAAGTGGTCCGTTACTGACCTCGACGAGTTCGACCTACTTAACTAGGCGACTTCTAACTAAATGCAGACACTTACACACTAACTCTTCAATAATCAGACTCTACCTGCCTCGAAGACGAAGTGGAACAAGTCTTTTGAACAAAAAAAATCTATGCCTTAACCAAGAATCTTCATTAAGAAGAAAACTACTAACGAACAGGGACCAGCTAATAACAGTCGTAGCAAGAAAGGATGCTAGATACACGCCTATAAGCATAGGATGCGAACGTCTTCCGGTCGACGTACCAACAGAACAAGAGCTCCGGACACAGTGCTTTACAGTGCCGTTTCCCAAAAAATGCTACAGCAAGACTACATCGACAATAACAATTCAGTAAAATGGCTTACCGACGGTTATATGTACCCTGAAAGCGAAAATTTATTGACAGTTATTCAGGATAGGGTGATAAAAACAAGAAATTATCAGAAGTATATCCTGAGGGACGACGTCGAAGACATATGTAGGAAATGTGGATCCGTAGGCGAAACTATAGAACACATAATATGAGGGTGTTCTACGCTAGCAGAGTCAGCATATCTCAGCAAGCACAACCAACTTGCGAAGATGATAGGCTCATCATCACCGACCGAACGGTGGACTTCAACCGACCAAATAAGCAATTAACAACGACGAGGGACCACCATAGACATCGCAGTGCCACTGACCCGCAACATTCAGAACACTGAACGAGAGAAGATCGCGAAATACGAAAGCCTATCAATCGAGCTGAAGCGTCTTTGGAGACTGGAGAAAGTAGACTAGTAATATCGGCAGAGGGAGTGATGACTAGATTCACCAAGAACATCGCGGAATTGGAACTGTCTTATAACATCATTAGAAATGGCGATAAGGCAATCAAACTCGCCTGAGGCTAATTTCTGCAGGGGGCTGGGATAGGTATTCAACCTATCACTGTCTACAGCAGGAATGGGTGAATATTTCCCAACGTTTATGCTGAGACGTGAGACTATAATATTGGAAAAGTAATAATAATGTCGCAGGCATAAATACCTCAGTCACCGCAAGACGTCATCCAGTAGCGGAGTCGCCTGGGAAATGTTCGCAAATTCGGGATGGTTCCCGATTCCTACATAAATGTTCACATTTAAAGTAAATACATAAACAGCGAATAGCGTTTGTGAAACGTACGCTTATATAAATTCGGATATTAATTGTTGTAGGATGTAACTTGGTATTAATGTTACTTATTAGTTTATTTCGTTATGGTGGTTCGTTACAAAAATTGTGTTTTAAAAGTGTGTGTCTAATTTTCTTTTCACACTAAAACTAATTCGAGTTAGACGAAACCTTACATTTGGTGTCAGAAAGCAGAGTGTAAACAAACTGTGAACAATTAAATGAATTTAAAAAAAAACGGAATAAATAAATAGTGAAATGGCTTCTAAACAAGATTTATTAAAGGACCTTAAATCTGAGAAGAGAACTCGAAGAATGGGAGTGCGAAATCAGTAGAAAAACGCCGATTTGCAAAATAGACTTAGGGAAGCTCTGGAAAGTGAAGGTGAAGACCTGAATACGTTTTCATTTGAAAATTACTGGTGACATAAATTCAGCGTTACAAAGTTTAAAACAAAAATTTCTGGAAATTTGGAACAGAATTTGGTAGAACATTCTGGAAACTTAAGAGGTCTTGACCAAACATTGGTAGAAAAATCGATAAATTTGGATCAAAAACCATCGGAAAATTCTAAACTTCTACAAATTCGACAAGAAAATAAATTGGTAAACATAGAAGGAGAATTGCCGGACAGATTGTTACAAGTGGAGAGAAAAATTGAAACGCTGAGTTTAGAAATTGGACAACAACAACGACTGGTCAATGCCGCACTAAAATCACACGGTAGCGACATGAAGAGGTTGAGTAAACGCGAGTTGACCAATCACATGGTGATGGTAACAGTTACCAATTACGACAAAAACGACAATTTTCAAAAAAACGTATCCTACGCAACTTGGCTGGAATTGCGAGTACGGTAACTGGTTGGGACGTCTGTAAATTATAACATTTTAAACCTAACATCTTTATGTACTTTTGAAATGTGTGTCTATGTAATAGAAAATAAAAATAAATTCAAACAGAATAAAAATGTTTACACTATAAATACTCGACAAAAAAATGAATTTCATGTACCTTTCGCTATACTATCGATTACATCTAAAACACCAGACTGTTTAGGATTGAAAATCTTTAATCATTTGTATGCAAAAATTAAGTTAATCAAAAACTTATTACTTAAAACATATTTAAATGTGATTTATTTTTTGAGTTACTTTTTTTAAACTTTATCAAAATATTTTGTATTATAGTTTCTAGGAAGGAAGCTAGCTGTTTAGGTTTAAGATTGACTATTGCCATACATTTTGTATAATGTTATTTTGGGAAAATAAAGATTATGTACATGTAGTCGGGACTAAACAAAATTTAGATTTTCTTTAATTGTTTGGATAGGTACTCCTCTGGAAACATTTGACCTCATCCCACTAGTTAACTACAGTTACGTGGAAATAGGTCCACTAATCCTACATTACACTCCTCAAGATCCCTTTAAAATACCTTGCCCTAAGTTGTAGTTCAGGATTTCCAGTACAACAAGTTTTGACTTTCATTCCGTATTTTTACATATACTATATACGAGTATATCTCGAAAATCATTTTTATTACATATTATATTTAAGTGAATGTTTATCGTTTATAGAATTCGGTCGGTAGTATCTGAATGCTATAGTAAGCTACAATATTATATTCTTTTAGCCTTCTTTCTAGCTCTGTTAATTTATTTTTATCTATAAAATTATTCATTTTATTTTTCTAAGACTTTGTATTTTTCTTTTAATACCGTTATTTCTGAAATAGTTTCTTTCATCAATTCAAATAGTTCCTTCTTTAGGTCGTCATTTCCATTTTTAATAAAAGCATACAAATCTTTATTTGAGATGTTCATGTCTTTTTATTAAATGCTGTCTGTAAATGAAAGAATTTCTGAGCCACAAACCTCTCGCCAGCGAAGGGTTTACTGTCATTAAGATGGAAATAGACAGTGCTGCTACCTTGCCAGTGCAGTTATACCCTTACTCTTTCGATCCAAGAATGTCACCCTAATTTAGTCTTTACATGCAACAGTTGATTTCGTTACATTACTCTTATATCAGATACGTCTCAATAACTAATTTTGCCAGTTGCCGACTCGACAGGTCGACAACATGTACTGATTTAACGATCCACTTTGATTAATGGAATTTGTTAGTCTTTCTTTATTTTCTTAATCCTTTAGGATATGGTTATTTTTGTTAATTGATGGACTGGTGATGTATATACATTGTAGCTGGTATTATTTATGTTTTTTCTTTCTTTTAGTTAATTAGTCTAGTTTTGGTTCAGTGTTACACTGGTTTTTCGTATTTAGTACGAAACAGATATTTTTACTTCTGTATTTTTTAGGTGCAAGAGGTATCCGGAATCCGAAATATAGGCATGCACTTCTTGGACGAATGCGATAACTGATAGATATATACCTAACCGATACTGGAAGCGTGGTGTCGTTGCCATATTTGTGCCTCCTAGCTTGGGAAATATTGAGGACACATACGTTTCTCCAGTTTTGGAAATCACATGTAAAGATTAGTTTTTCTTTTTGGGTATTAACCATTAATTAATATAAAATTGTGAAAAAGAAACATTAGTTGTGATTTGCTTAAAATCTCATTTCAGTGGATTTATCTTGTCTATCTAGTTTCTTGTTTTTTTTTTTGCCAATAGAGTTCATCTTATCTAATTTTTGTTGTTGATTTCCTAAATTAGATTTTATATACAGTATGTGTACAGCCGTTTATGATTCATTACATCAGTTACTGACTGAAGCTATTCTCTAGTCCTAGACAGAAGTGTAATTTAAATCTCGAGAGCTTCGCCACTGACGCATTTTTTTTCTTTTTATTATCTTACTAAATTTAAATTTCCTTATCTAATCTTTTATTTTTGTAATTTCTTTGAATGTTATGAAAAGTTAAGACATAGGTTTCATATAGGTAGGGTAGGGTGGGGCAGATTTGGACATGGGGCACATTTGAACATTTTAAAAAAAACGCTTAAATTGTTACAGGTAAATCCGTTCGCGCGCTGGCAGTGCTCTTTCTTATGTTAACAGTGCTTGGTGAAATGTCCGTTAAAAAATTTTGAAACCGATAGTTTTAAAAAACCTACAAAGTTTTTTACAACTCAAAGTAAGTATTAGGCCGCATATTTGTAAGGCTTTAAAACTTATAAGTTTGTTGTTTTGTTTTTAATTCATTTACTGCATGGAAGCATGTTTATTTCTGAACACATAACCTCACTATTTGATTTCGATGAATTCAAAGGAAGTTATTTATTCTGTATTAAATCGGAATATATGCCTATAGGGCAGTTTTGGACATATTATGTGGGGCAGATTTGGACAGGTCTATATCTGCCCCATATGTCCAAATGTGCCCCATATTAATACATTTCTCAATAATTAAAGACATTAACTATTGTATTTTTTAGTATAGTTCGAAATTACAAGAAAAAGACAGAAAGACATTTAATTGATGTCAAGTCCATTAAAAGTGCAGTATCTGAGGTCCTCAAAAATAAAATGAAAATTAGAGATGCTGCTGCGTTATTTGATTAAAAAAAAATCAACAGTATTTTTCCATGTAAAGAAAGCTAAACAAACTGCATCCGAGTCTGGGATAGAGGAATCTAGTGATGACGAGCGCAGTTCAAAATATGCATCTCGTCATGTTTTTACTTCTAAAGAAGAAGAACAGCTCGAACAATATTTGCGTCAATCGTCTTCAATGAATTTTGATTTATTTTACACAAACGCTAGGTCCTTAGCATATGAATATGCAAACTTATTAAATAAAAACATGCCGCCTAGTTGGATTGAAAATAAATTAGCTGGAGTAGATTGGATGCGTTCATTTATGAAAAGACATTCCAAACTTACATATAGAAAACCTGAAAATGTAAGCATTGGTAGAATATCTGGCTTTAACAAAAAAATGTTGATGTTTTTTTTTTGATAACCCTGCCAGTGTGTTAGCCAAACATGAATTTACACCCGATCGCATTTTAAACACGGATGAAACGGGTATTCCCACAGTATTACAGGCTCCAAAAGTAATATCTGAAACAGGTAGGACAGTGCGTTTCCTCTGAACGAGGTACATTGGTTACATTCTGTGGCATTATTACCGCGATTGGTACAACAATTCCACCTGTATATATTTTCCCACGGGTTAGAATGAAGGATCAATTTTTGAATGGAGCAGTAACTGGCGCTATTGGTTTTGCTTCAAAAATTGGATGGATTACAACGGAAATATTTGTCCACATTCTGGAACATATCCAAAAATATACATACAGCTCACCCGATAACAAAATTCTTTTAATAGTAGATAATCATGAGACCCATGTTTCACTTAATACAATAAATTTTTGCAGACAACATGGAATAGTGATGTTATCATTTCCACCACACTGCACGCATAAGATGCAGCCATTGGACATTGGAATTTATGGCCCATTCAAAACGCGCTTGAAATGTTCTTTCAACGATTTTATATTGAGTAACACAGGAAAACCCATAACCATTTATGATATAGCCAAATTAAGTCGTGAACCTTATCTATTATCATTCAACCCATCTAACATTATAAAAGCATTTCAAAAACCAGGAATTTGGCCTATAAATAGGTTAGCTTTTGACGACAGTGATTTTACTGGAGTCTTGGATTATGAGAATGAAAATGAAAATCAGACTCTTTCACAGGTTTCTTCTATTCCCATATCGTCTATTTCCGCGGGTTGTTCAATTAGTAGTCGACGTATTGAGGACAGAGTGTATATAATCAGTAATTCCCCCGTTCCGAACTAAAAGAAGAAAATAAAAAAAGGGAAGATCTGAAGAAATTAAGTCTGTGACCAGGAAGATTGTGAAAACAAACGACGTGAAAAAACTAAACCGACATTAAAAAGACACTCCGTTAGTTCCTTAGATTCCGAGGAAAGTTCTGACGATCAGTTAGTTAAAGAAATGTGTTCAGATTCTTATATTGATATGGATTTTGATGAAGAAAATTTGGCAGATGGTCTTCTAGATGACGAGACTATTTCTGTAGGTGACTTTATATTAGTAAAATTTGCTACTAAAAAGAAAGTTTTGCACTTTGTTGGAAATGTGAGGGAATTGCTAAATTGTGGAGAATTTCTAGTAAAGTTTTTACGAAAAAAACAGAATTACGGCTTTAATTACCCTATAGTATATGACATCAGCGTCACTCGTAGAGAAGATATTATATCAAAACTACCCATTCCACAAGAAGTTAAAGGCACTGCTAGATTAGCATCATATATAAAATTTAATGTTTCTTTTATGAATTTTAATGCTCAATAAAGAGTTGTACTTTATACATATTGTATTATTTTATTGTAGGCACGTATTACATGAAGTACATTTAAATTTTGGTAGAATAACATTCCAACCGTATGAGTCCATAAGTGCCCCACCTTAGTCCAAATCTGCCCCAGTAAAGGGCACAATTCGACAAGTGCCTTAATTAAAAAAAAATGTTTTACCCTCTTCTAGTTTCTTGACTGCCATAATTTCTTGTACGTATGTTTCTAATGGATTATGCCATCTTTTAAACGGAAAATAATTTCAATATTTTAACAATACTTTAAATTAAGGCAATATGAAAAAAAGTGTCTAAATCTACCCCACCTTATCCTACCTGTTGTCCAATTATCATTTTTTCTAGACTACAGGTTGTATTGTTGAAAAACAGTAGGTATACTGCAGGATTATAGTAGGTACATTGCCCTACTGGATTTTTTTCTAGTTTGGGTTAAAAAAATTAATGATTTCACTATTTTTATAATGTATTGGATAAAATATATTATATATAACCTCTTACCGGTTATTTTAATCTAAATTTGACAAGTTTCAATAAATCAATTAATATAGTACTAGTCATTTTTAAATTTAAATTATAACATTTTTCCTATTATTTAACTTAGTTATTTGTAAAATTATAATTTTTTTTACGTTTCATTTTTGTAACATCACAAGTCTCTAGTACTACGATAATCAACCACAACTCTGGTACTCTTTTCCCCTATTTTTCATGTAACATCCATGGGCCATTGGAAGAACGTAGAATTCCTTGCTGAAAGCTGATACACACAAAGGGGAACCTCAGATGTGGACTTTCGGGACCAGCAAAGGAACAACACCACCTGGTTGCTTGAGTTGTAACTTTCAGGCAGTACATTGGCCGAACTTCCCAACCTAACAAAAAAGGAGTTCTTCTGCTAGTATACTCCACTGTGCTGCTTGTTTCTCCCATCAGCTGATGATAATCCTACCTCACTAAGTACTGTTGGCCAGAAGACTTGCTTGTTAACCAGAGTTTTTGTATAAATAATTTTTGTTTGGGATATTTGTGTAAACAATTTTACAAATCATTAGTAAGTTAATTAGTTATAGTGCTATTTTAAAATACACAAATATTTTTTCTTAAAATCTTATTTTCTTTCTCTCACATTGGCTGGCGCCCAACAAATAGAGTTATAGCTTTAAATAACAAAATCAAACCCACACCTGACCCTGATTTGGTTGGAGCTACATTTGTAACTAATCAGAAGTAAGTGTCAATTCTTACCAACGGGTTATACAGTTTGTCTATCACAAATTGTTACTCAATTTACACATCACTACTAGTTTTATTCACAATTTTTTATTCACTGTTTATTTCACTAATTACAAAGTCAACCATATGTATACTGTTTAGATCTATTAATCACCCCCAAACATATGAGGTAGGTTCTATGGTTCCCCACGAATATAAGAGAACTTCCAAATTCGCCAACTGTCATCGTTACCTACGTCTTACAACGTTACCGTTTGCATAAGTATACAAGTTTCTCCTTGCGTAATATGCGATACGAAAAATTTCAACTTTGAGTAGGCTAGTCATTATCCAAAAGCTACATCTGATCTCCAACAGGCGTTTTATGCTATTTCATTTCTTAATAAATTTAATTGAAATTCCGATGCA
Source organism: Aromia moschata (assembly GCA_029963805.1). NCBI lineage: Eukaryota > Metazoa > Arthropoda > Insecta > Coleoptera > Cerambycidae > Aromia > Aromia moschata. The sequence continues at coordinate 1,058,570 of JAPWTK010000074.1, read as the reverse complement.
GCGTAACTTCCTGTCTACATCAAAAATAGAAATTGGATATGCAGAGACGTGTCCATCTCTGCAGATATGTATGTATCTCATAGTGCGATGGCAAAAATAAGGGGAATAAAAACCGATTAGGAGAATTTAATCACTGTATTATGAAAATTGTATATTTAAGTTTCTTCCTGCGTGATATGCGATACGAAAAATTCCGGCTTTGAGGAGGATTTTAATAAAAGCCTGCTTTGAAGTATAAGCTTTTTGGCCTCCGCGCGCTCGTTAGTGGCCCCAGCTGGCCGCTTTGTTTGAAGATGACTGTGTGCACTTCGCCTACAATGCCTCACCTACCGCGCCGCCGTTGCAATCACAATCTCGGCACTCTTTGATTTTTTTTTCGCAAGAAGCTGCAAAACAGTCGCGCCCGACATCGACGGGCCACTGCCGACCGGGATGCAAAAGGAGCCTTCCCATAATTTGCCGCTCTGATCGAGTAATAAAAGGAGCGGTTTTTCATAAAGCCTGTGTTCAGTGCAGGTACAGGGTAATTGGTTATATTTTGACCCCCTTCCTAACTACTTCATTATGGTAGCTTTTATTTGGACTATTTTGAATAGTTAATCCCAACTTCCTCAACACTCACTCCATTCAACTAAAAATCCTTATATTTGTAAATTGTGTTATATTGTACATGTGTATTAAATTTGCGAATTATCAGTAGACAAAGAAAAAGTATTTACCCCATTTATACCCCAACCCCATTTCCGATTAAGTTCAAAATCTAATCAGCTCCAGATCTCGTCACGACACAAAATCTCGTCATGTTTCAAATTTCAAATTGATATCTCAAAGTATTCTCGAGACATCGTACATTCAAGAGAAAGGTTAACAATCAACTGACAGACAGACATACAGATATGCAGACATGTGTAGGGTCTATTGTTGATTTATTTATTATTTGTTTATATTTATTTATTGTTGATTTGTGTATATTTCTGTACAAACCTAATTCTCACGTTTCGGCGTGTACCATTTGTACATTTGTATAAATACGTGCCAAACCTCTGGTACAGCCTCTTTCGTTCGTGCTAATAACACCCGCATAACCTTTGGCGGCGAGTCATAAATGACTCGCTAGCCTGCGATTGGGTTTTCCCTAATTCAGTTTACAACTGTTTACTTGAGGTTTTGGCTTTTCGGGGAACCTACCCAAACGGCACGTGTACCTACCTAGGCCGTTGTCATAATGATCGGTCTTGGAACGTACTTTCCGTTTCGATAGTCAGTCTATCTTTGCGATTCACCGGCTCCAGACCGATCTTCGCCGGTATCTCTTTTTCATCTTGTAAATAAATATATATATATATATATATATATATATATATATATATATATATATATATATATATAGCCGATAAAAATTTTTAAACTATTTTTCGTCCATACTATAGGTACTTCCACTTCATTACGTAGATGTAAGAATAAAATAGTAGTGGATAAGAATAAAATAATAGTGAATGTAAAAATAAAATAAATATAGTGTGTGGAGAGTGGCTTATGTGTGGAGAGAGGCTTATGTGTTATTTTAATTACTATACCTCAAAAACCTATAAAACAACAGGTCATATGAATATCTTTCTTAACTGGCATGCAATCCACTTGCCCCCACTCCTACAGTGGGACACCACTAGCCAAAACAACACAAATTTATAACACAGCTCCACAAAAAAAAATTTCGTTTGCAGAGGTCTGACTATATACACTACATGTTTTTTGGGTCTCTGAAACCGAATCCGAAGTCCAAATTGCTCAATCAGATCGGCTCAATCAACCGAATCACATCCGGTTCTTTTCCTAACCTCAAAAGACAGGCCTAAAACTATGAAAAGCAAACGAATTTTTTTTGTTGAACTGTGTAATTAAGTTTGGCCATACATTTACGTTTTCACAAGTTTTTGATAATTCCGTTACATTTTGGTTGTTACCCCCATATCCCCTCGGCCGTCGAAGAGGAGCAGAAATTTTTTAGAGCTCCTATGGATGACTTATTTTTTACCAATAAGACCTGTATGACCGTAATGACCATTTTGACCTTTATGACTCATAGATCTTTTATGACCTGTATGACCTTTACGACCGATATGACTTTTGTGACCCGTATGACCTGTATGACCTGTATGTGTGTGACCCGTATGACCATGTGACCCGTATAACATTTACAATCTAAATGACATTAATGGTCTCTATAACCTTGTGACAATTATGACTGAATGAACTTTTCCCTGTTTAACCTGTATGATCTATTTTGGATATGGATGGAACATGGAAATTGTTTGAATTTGGACAAAACAATCGCACCCTCCTCTCCTATGTACTTATAACAAAAACATCATCAGTAAAATTAAAATACGAATTTATGTTCATATTTTGTTTGGCCGCACCTCAATTTGCGTGGTCAACTGATTTTCCCTTGCATTTTAACGAGCAACATCTTGCATATTTAGGGTCATATGTACAATTTTATATATTTGTAATTAGGAAAAAATGGCAACTCCAAAATGCCATAATATTGGGTAAATTATATACATATAATAACCTGTTTAAAAAAAGTTTACTCGCCTTTACATCACGTGACCTGGACGCACCATTAAGTTTTTCAATACATTTTATAAACAATTACATGCTCCCTTGCAACTTTCAGTCGAAACTTTTTTATAGCTGCCATAATAAAGCAGATAAGGAAGGGGTATGTAACCAATATATAACCAGTTACTCTATAAAGTATTTCTAATCTCAATTTAAAACGATGTGAAAAAACAAAAGCGCGGCATGTCATTTATAAACACAGCTGCACCGACCTGGAACCCGGGCATCCATAAGCGCGCGTAACTTTTCAAGGCAATGCAGGCCTTACAATACTTAAAAAAATTGTTTATGTCTTCACAATTAATATAACATCTGTAATTCATATACACATCAATATACTTACTTAAATGTACGGCACAGCCCTGTTCCATAAAATAAACTAAGTCTCGCACAGCTATTGTTTTACAACTGATTGTTCTGAACATCAGTTATCGACATCGGTACAGTGATATATCTTGTCGACGACGTGTCATATGCAAGAGGATAAAGTATATCGATAACTGCCTTTGACTATTTGACTTGGTACGTTTGGTGGAAGTTGAGCACCTGAGAGTTGAAAGAACATCGTTAGATATAGTGCCAACTAACGAAAATAGTCTTGCAGTGTTTTCAAGTAGCAAAAGATCACGAGAAGAAGCTCCGTTTTTTTTTTGGCGCTCTTCCACTTAATCCCCGACACTCACATAGTAACACCCATGTCCTAACAGAGTTGCCAAGTTTATTAGGCGGAACTCGAACCCACTGACAGAGGTTCAGCAGATGGCTCAGATTGCCACCTCTGGTACCACCCGCTAGATGCCACTGTCCGACAAATTTTCACAGAGCAGATATGGTTACCCATCCAACACGCAACCCGATCGAGCGTTGCTGCACTCCAATTATCGGAGTTTGGCGTTCAGACGAATTACCATATGTTGCTCTTAACTGGTGCATTCCTTTGTAGGGAAAACTATTATTGAGTGACATGGTTTTTCCAAATATCTAATTGATTCAACCGTTGCAAAATTTATTAACAAGAAGTAGTGACACTTTCTCCTTCAACCTTCCGCTTCTAACGTCACACTTTCAAAACATTAGATATACATACTTTTATATTAGATTCCTCCCTTTATAAATGATTTTTGTCTCTCGAACCAATTCAAACTTAACAATCCCAACCTTAGCTGGAATTGAAGCATCAAAGCACTAAAATTCCAGTTACCAGATAGGTAAAATAACTTTCGAAATGTGTATAATTCTGACTGAATATAATTAATAGTTTGATAAGTCATTTGGCGCATTCAGGGACGCTCAGCGGCTGAGTAGCTAACTTAGCTACTTCCCTGAATGGACGTGGCTGAAACTTTTTGGTCTCAGCGGCTGATCAATTTACTAAGCCTAAAATATTATAGCTGAGATGCTGACTGGACAATAATTCTATCATGATTATCTCTATCGTTTTATCTGTGCTGTGAGCAACTGAATTTTAACCTACTTTTAAACAAAAGTTATAGAAAAGAAAATATTACTTGTTTTTAAACAAAAATTATGGAAAAGAAAACGAACCTTTGTCCTTTAAGTGTCTTTAAGCACAGAATATGGCAGGGAATTATGAATCCATGATTCATGAAAGTTATCTATGCCATAGAACATATTACGTTTTCTAGATCTTTGCGAAACTCATACAAACGATTCAGGGAGTGTTAAGCCGTTGACTGTCAGAAAAGGCTAACTACTAACACATAGCGGTCAGCGGCTGAGCGTCCCTGAATGCACCCATTGTCTATCTAGGAAAACGTTGTGATGAATCGAAAGAAAAGTAGCGAGAAACTCACTTTAACGAACGAGAAAATGAGGAACAACGAAAAAAGTATAACCAGAATAATGAAATGCATTGAGCATATTGTAATTTTGTATTTTAATCTAAACAAGGGCTCAGATTGTACTTGTGTACTTGTGGATTGTAAAGGGAACTGAGAGATAAATATTATATCCTTAGTTGCCAGACTGATATGTCATTTTAAAAGTTTTATGATTTATTCTCTGTTTCTTCTGCTCCTCTTTTATTCTCTGTCATTCGTGTTTACATCAATAGGGAACCAATAAAATTATGTAGGCGGGACGCACCGCCTATATAAACTCTAAAGTACAATAACCGAAATAAGGAATCAGTTTAGCCGTGTCTGCGTAAATAAAATATTCATATTGTAATTAAATAAACGTTTTTACTATAATAACGATAACGATGACAGTATACACTAAGGAGGAAAAAGTGCAAATAATTAAGTGGTATTTCATAGACTAGGTTTTTGCGAAGCACAAAGGGGCGACATTTTTGAACCACTTATTCAATAGGCATTTTTTCTTTCTTTCGGCTTATAACCGGGTTGAGTTATATTTTTATTTTTTTATTTTTTATAGAACTTCAATTTTATTTTCTTGCAGACCGGTTAGTTAAGGAATACCAAAATTTTAAAATAAATACAATTATGTATTTATACACTTCATCCCGTACCCCCCCCCCCCCCCCCCCAACCCCCCCCCCCCCAAACACAACCCCCCCCCCAAAAACACCCCCAAAACCCCCCCCCCCCCAACCCCCCCAAAAGGGGGGGGGGGGCACCCAAACCCAAAACCACACAGCCCACCCACGCCGGCAAGGCCAGGGAACACCCCCCACACACCACACCAAGCCCCCACCCCACCCCCCCCCCGGGCCCACCCCCCCGGGACTTCTTTTAAGTGTATGGGATAATTGTAAAAGTCAGAAATACGTAACAATTTCGTTTCATACAGCTAAGTCGATGTACACCCCCATAGCTGCGAAAGTCCTCAGTCCCACTCAAATTCGGCGATGTACGATCAGGCGGCCCACCTACCGCCTGTAGGTGGGCCGTGTCAAATACCCCTCTCCACTTTCTATTACTCGCAGGTCTCATACGTTTCTAATACGTGCACAAGCGTGAAACAGTGTTGCATCTAACTGTCTTTGTCTGTCCTTACTGGTGTCTTTTAACTTATTCTCTTCTACACATATATCGGCAATATGTAAAGGTGCAATTTCCTAAGGTGTATATATCTGAACTTGTGAGTTAATTATCTTTCAATTATTATACTGTTTTATTTTCTATGAAGAAAATTATATATGGAAAGCTACTATGTGCTTATACATCTTTTATCAATGATCAACGCGTATTCCGTCGTGTTAACCCGTTTCGGCCCAGAATGCCACTCGAAGCATATCGCTCTTCGGTGCCTCAGAACTTTTCCTATTCGCGACAGAAAAATTTTTAGGGGACATATTTTGAAAGATAAAGACTTGCCCTTTCCGATGGTGTCAATTAAATTTGTCTAAAAAATTGTTAAATAGGCAAAAAAACCAGTATTTTTACAAAAAAACACGATTTTTTCGACAAAAATTTTTTTTAATTCAATTTTTCAAGGGATTTTGGGTCTGCCATGGACCTGGAACCTCAGTAACCTGTGGAATAAATGTCTAAACTTAAAGAATGCATTGTTTAAATATCGATTTTTCTCCCCTGTGCATCCAAAATGGCACCTCGGCTGCAAAATTTTTTGCAAAAAACTTCAAAGCCTGTTTATACGAAAATGACGCACTTTTTTAAAAATTGCCAGGAATAAAAAGTTCTTAAAATCACTTAAAGAATACGCTGGAATTTTTTCAGAATTTTTTGAGCGATTTTTATAATTTTGCACTTGTCAATTTTTGCAAAATTCACAAGCTAACGGATACATTCAAATCAATTTGGATGTTTATTGTGGTAAAAATGACACAAGTATTGGTATCAATTTATCCTCATGCCCACTAGGCTCTAGAGTTGTCTTGCAAATGATCCATTCACTTCTAAATAGCCTTTCGAAAAGAAAATTATCAGCTTATCACATATACTTTGACAACTATTTTACCAGTCCAGATTTGGTCGTTCATTTGAGTAAATGCGGTTTACGATCAACGGGAACTGTCCGTAGAGAGAGTAAAAGAGAAACATGTCTTTGAAAAAAAAAGCTCAGCGAGGGACGTTCAAAGTAAGTCATGACCGTAACAGTGGAATGAATTTTATTAGTGTAATTGACTCAGAAGAGGTCTCTATTTTGTCTACAGCAGCTGCTGTCACTCCCAGGACACCAATGGAAAGGTATTCACGAGCTGATCACAAAAGAACAGAAGTAAGATTCCCTTTGCTTTTTCCTTGTATAATAAATACATGGGAGGGGTCGATTTGCACGATTTTCGATGTAAAAAAAGCTTCTCCCAGTATAAATTCGAAAAAATGGCCATTTGAAATTTTTGTAAGACTCATAGAATCGTCAGTTACAAATGCTGTGTGGAATATGTGCAACAAAAATAGTAAAAAAAAATTGACAACGAAAGACTTGTATGTGTAAAGAAGTAAGTAGGCAATATTTATCGCAATCAGAATTAAATAATTTCGAATCTCACAAACACGAATCAAGATCAAGATCAACATGTAGTTATCAGGGATGTTGTCAAAGAACCACAAGATTTTGCACTGATTGCAATAAACATTATTGTTTATAATGTTTTTCAAAATTACATCAAAACTAGAAAAGAATCGATTATAAAATCACGTAAAAAAATGAAAAAAAAAATATATAGAAATAAAAAAAAAACTTTATCTATATTTGTCGACCTCCACGTTGGTGATAGTTGGGCAACGTAAATTGTATTTGCGGCTAACAGACGATAGATGTGCGAATATATCGAACTTTTTCATAATACGATATTAATTTGATCTTTAACGCTGTTTTTCTCGAAAACATTGCACTTTTACAATCACCCAAAGAATATGCTGCATGCAATCACCCAAAGAATATGCTGATTTTGAATTTTGCAAAAATTGACGTGCAAAATTAAAAAAATCGCTCAAAAAATTCCAGCGTATTCTTCAGGTGATTTCAAGAACTTTTTATTCCTGGCAATTTTTAAAAAAAGTGCGTCATTTTCGTATAAACAGGCTTTGAAGTTTTTTGCAAAAAATTTTGCAGCCGAGGTGCCATTTTGGATGCACAGGGGAGAAAAATCGATATTTAAACAATGCATCCTTTAAGTTTAGACATTTATTCCACAGGTTACTGAGGTTCCAGGTCCATGGCAGACCCAAAATCCCTTGAAAAATTGAATTAAAAAAAAAATTGTCGAAAAAAATCGTGTTTTTTTGTAAAAAATACTGTTTTTTGCCTGTTTAACAATTTTTTAGACAAATTTAATTGACACCATCGGAAAGGGCAAGTCTTTATCTTTCAAAATATGTCCCCTAAAAATTTTTCTGTCGCGAATAGGAAAAGTTCTGAGGCACCGAAGAGCGATATGCTTCGAGTGGCATTCTGGGCCGAAACGGGTTAAGGCGGCGCTTGCAATATTTCCATCTCTCGCCATTCTAACGTTCGTGCAAGTTCTTATGATAATTGCTTTTCGTCCTTCTAATGCTTTGGCATTGTTCGTGAGTAAATAAAAAACGCAATTTTCTTTGTTTAAATTCGACTTTGATTGTGGACTTTTTTAAAGCCTTTGCAAATTAAACGTGCATGTCCCGAGCAAGAAGCGAAGCAAGGAAGGCTTAAGCGACTGGAAAGGATGCTCGCATCGAGTCACGTGGAGAAATTTAATGGGAGAGAAATATTCGATAAATACACATTTCTAACCACTCAATGGTTATGTCTTTAAAGTGCACCTGTTGTTCGAGTCAAAAGTGTTTGAGCGCAAAAGAACTAATTGCTCGAACAGTCGTTCGAAAGTGACATTTTTAAAATGCACTTTGTGCGGCTAATTATTTTCTGGTTCTAACCTAAAATAACATAACCTCAAAAGAGCTAGCCCATACAGGCTTTCAACGTTTCAGTAATACGGGTATAAACAATACGCTCGGTGGTCCATTTATGTCATAGTTAATTTAACAAACTATAATTAACTTAATAAACCTTCAACCCGTTCGACTACAGCTCGAAGAAATAAACTAATCAGCCCCAGCGAAATACAGGTTATGTCTACAGTACTCAAGGTTTCGATTTCTTGCGAACTACGTCGTAACTCGGTGCGTGACATTCCTGCTCGAACCGTGTGTTCCAGCGTAACACGTAATTTACGAACACATGCATAGTTTCTCGAACAACATTTAAGAATTCAGTGTTTTCTGCTAGAGTACTCGCACTGCTGCTCGCGCTGTTAGAAAACACGCACGCAATCAGTATATCGACATAACCAAAATATCGAATATCTATTACATGAATCATAAATCAGTCGACTGGAAAAACAACAGCTACTAATTTTTTATGAATCAAGAGATTTGCGTCATCTCAGTAAGTGACACAATCTACTGAAAATATTGCCATTTTCTTTAAAATTTCTTTATACCACTGATATGTTTTCTACCCGAGCAATTTTTATGTTATCATTTTCCGAAGTAATTTCTGTTTATTCAGTTATTTTTAAAATAATTTTCCTTTAGATAAGACGATAAAAGGTGATACAATTTTGCTCTAAATTGCATTATCTAGTTAACACGAACTATAATAATAATAATAATAATAATAATAATAATAATAATAATAATAATAATAATAATAATAATAATAATAATAATAATAATACTCACCCTATAATTACTCCGAAGAGTAACCCCTTAGGTCCCTCTCAGGGATCTGTGCGGGAAGGAGTGGCTATTATTATTATTGGCCTAGGCGCACTGGAGGCGACTTAAGATTATTTCGGTAACGCATTTGCTTTACAGTTCTGAGGAAACCCAGAAAACTCAGAACATTACCAAATCTAGGGCATGTTTGCATAATGATTATTAGCACAAAGAACCATGCCCAGTTTGGCCACAACGGAGGCATAATGATGTATATATCAGTGTTTGGAGGGACACTGAGTCTAAAACGAAAGGATTCAATTGGGTCTATTAGGTGAATGAGAAAGGGCGTTTTTATACTTCAGCGTCTTGTTCCCCATCAGAACTTTCTTATACCAAGAATATATCTTCGGCAGATTCTGATCTAGACTTATTTTATAAAGATCGTCAATTGTCAATATTGTAACTTCAACTTCTTCTAGTGTGTGGGCATCTATCAAGTCAAATGAGAAAGATATTCGGATGAAATGTTGTTTCTGTACAGAGCGGCATAACGTTCGAGTGTCTATTTTCTGCTATGATTGCATCACATACGTCCAGGGACTTGGCCGAATTAACAGAAAGCACCAACCAAATCTAAGATACATTATATGGAAATATTCTGGTAATATCCGTTGCCAGCGTTACCTTGGCAAAGAAAAATTGAATATGCAATAGGAGACTTTGGAACGCTTAAATACCTAAGGGACGAGAATTAGAACATTGTAACTATGGATCTACTTAATCCTCTCTAAATGCCTTACAATTCTAGCTAGGTTTTGATATCTATATATCGTGGCCCATTTTCCGTAAGAAATTGGGCATAGTTTTTTAGAGGTTTGTTCCTCAATGACGAAATGAGTTATTTCAGGTTTTGTTGAGGTCGTTGAATCCAAAATTGTTAAAAAAATTTGATTACGTCACGTTTTCAAAATATACACATATTTAATAGAAAAAAAATATTTAGAACATATTTATGTACTTTTTTCACAAAATAACATAAACATGTACTACTTTTCTCCTCTTGTACTGTATATTAGTTGAATATTAGTCACTGTCTCTTATCACTTGCCAATTTTTTTCCACATGTTGCAAACTTTATGGATGACGGTGTATCCAAACTTATTATTTCGCCGACTTTATAGTCACACTTCTCAGCGTAAACGCTGATAAACATTCACCTATTCCTACTGCAAACAGTGATGGCTTGATATCTCATCCTCGCCTCCAGCAGAAATTAGGCTCAGGCGAGGGGAGGACATTCATCCTGTCCCAAAACCTTTCTAACAATGTGACAAGTTTGTAATACAACTGCCTTCTGGCCATTCTAATTATATTATAAGACAGTCGGTATATAGACAGACTAGGGCGTATATCTCCACCTTCTCCAATTTCCATAGGCGCTTCAGCTCGATTGATAGATTTTCGTATTTCGCGATCTTCTCCCGTTCAGTCTTCTGAATGTCGTGGGTAAGTTGTACTGCGATGTCTATGATGATCCCTCTTAGTTGTTCCTTGTTGATCAACACAATATCTGGTCGATCCGGTGATGATTAGCCTATCCCAGTACATCGCTGCAACTCCCGATTCCAATACAGCTTCCGGTGTATATTTGGAGTATGGCGGGGCCGCCGCTAACAGGCCATACTTGAGTGCTAGTTGTTGATGGACCATCTTCGCAAGTTGGTTGTGCCTGCCCAGATATGCTGACTCTGCTAGCGCGGGACATCCTCCTATTATGTGTTCTATAGTTTCTCCTGCAGATCCACATTTCCTACATATGTCTTCGACGTTTCGACGTCGCCTTTCAGGATATGCTTCTGATAATTTCTTGTTTTTATCACCCTTGTCTTGAATAGCTGTCAAGAAGCCTTCGGTTTCGGGGTACCGATTATTATTATTATTATTTTTCATGCGATCAGAAGAACCATGCAAATACTCGTACGTCAAAACAACTAAAAAAAATCTCAGTGTTATATTATGCGGAGGGAGCACGCGTCGATAATAGGCGTGCAAACACGTAAAGAGATTGATATCGTGCTTAATAGTGTGGTGGACGCGTGATCATAAATACGAGAATAACAAAGCGGCGTGTCGCGACGCCAGATCGTGTAGGATCATCCGATTAGATGGAATACGTTTTGCATTCATTTGATTTCATCTATCATTTCATTTCAACTGTCCGAATGCAATTTCGAATTTATTACTTTCATCTAGGTTTTGATTTTCCACTATATGTAAGTTACATATCTATTTTTTTACATTGTATAATTAATAGAGAGTGATTCAGTTTTGCTAATACTAAGATGTCATGTTATACTAATAACATAACATAAATACAAACATACATTCCAGGGAGATCAGATCCACTCAATTATTATGTTTTTTAATAACGAAGCAACGCTGAAAATAATCTATTGCACATGCGAGCATACTCATTGTGAGTAAATATATATATATATATATATATATATATATATATATATATATATATATAGAGGGTGCTCACTACATACCATACAACATTTAAAAATATAGGAAAAAACAGTGCTGAATAAAACACCCTCTACAAATGTTGTTGAAACCTGCCGTATGTCTACCTACGTATATACTTCATGTCTACCGATTTTTAGAGCAATTAATTCGTGTCGATTTTGGACTCCTCATTCAAAAGATACAAGATTTCAAACATCACAAAATTGTTACGTGTTCCACTGATTGTCAGTACCAATTGAACAATTTTGTGATGTTTGAAATCTTGTATCTTTTGAATGAGGAGTCCAAAGTGGACACGAGTTGATTGCTCTAACATTTGGTAAACATGAAGTATACAACATACGCCAGGTTTCAACAGCATTTGTAAAGGGTGTTTTGTTCAGCACTGTTTTATCCTAAATTTTGAAATGTTGTGTGGTATGTAGTACGCACCCTCTACTATCCTGGAGTAGGTTTGGTTGTTTTTTTTTTTTACTCCTCTACTATATATAAATTTACTCAGACTGGAGAGATTTCTTCTAGTAACATATTGTTTCTTGAATTTTGGGGATATCAGTTTTGTGAGGTATGTATGTATGTGTTTTTAAAGATTTATTAACAAACGTATTAAGCAAAGACTGTGACAAGGAACAAGACCATAGTAGTAGATGCTGCGATACGATTAGCCTATATTAAAGTTATTGCTGTATTAAATGGGTTTCGGGCAATACCTATCTCGAACCAGAAGTTTATTTTCTGCAGCTATGGTGAATCTAGGGTGTCTTCCCTAGACTGACATCAAATATTCTGCCTACCTTTCTCTATGACATAACTAACTCTAGTATGTCAATAATTGTCACATCAAGTAGGTTTTATGCTTATAAATGCAGCTTATCTAAGATGCGATACTATTTCGATGCTAAAAAACGACAGTAATAATGACAGAAATGTCATTAAAAATGTAAAAACAATAAATATATTATTTATATAAGACTGATAAGAATTTATTACATCCAAAGCATCTCATATCCATAATGTTTAGTATTACTTGACTAGTTGAAATGTAACGTTATCATGTATCTCGAAAACCAAAACCATATCCCCAAATTCATAAGTAACATTTGGTTACAGGAAGATGTCTCTCTAGTCTGAAAGTAAATTGTTATAAACGTAAATGACCTTTGTACATGTCACATATTTTATAATTTCAAACTTTTGAAAAGAAAAACGTTGCTGAATAAATCGAATAACGAGCCATCCAAAAAAAAAAAACGTCATCAAAGTTGGCTGAGCAAAAAAAAGACGTATTTCATATTTCCATTCTTAATTTTTAATTTATACCCTTATTCAATTGTGAAGGTTGCTACATTATGTGACAGCCATTATTTATTTTACAATTTTATTGTTACAGCCACTTGTCAAAAGTTTGACAACAACAAAGTTTTTCCTTCGAGCTTCGACATAACTGCTATTTCGAGGTCTCTCGTTCATAGCCAGATTTGATGACTTTTTTTTGATGGCTCGCTATTATATGTTGTTGTACAAATATTGTTGTTGAAACTTTCAAAAATTACAAGATTTCAAAAATTACGAAATTTTTAGGTGTTCCACTTCAATTAGCGTAGAGTATAGATTACCTCAGAAGTGGTATGGGACTGTGTGGAGGCGTTAAGGCAACTATCCAAAACAGTGGTCAATCTAACAACTATCCAAAAAATCCAAAACAGTGATATTTGCTGGGATATTAACCTTTAGACTGCCGGCTGGCTCATATATGGGACAGTAATAAAATAATAGTTTTAGTGATGAATACAGATATTATTGTGAATTTTTTCCATTTAATAAGCTCTCTGATCTCTTAAGGATACAACTGAAATTATTTCTAGTCGATCGAGGTACCCAAACTACCCATAGTGAGGGGGTGAAATATTTAAAAACTCGTTATTGAACTTGTATTCGTTATTGAACTTTTTACTGAATTTTTTTAGTAAATAGCCTGTAAAATCTGTAAAATGTATCCTAAAATTTTCCGAAATTGATTGAGATGCCGCAACTACCCCTAGCGAGGGAGTGAAATTTTCAAAAAATTCGTTAATAGGTGGGTATTGACTTTTTACACGATTTTTTTCGGAAACACTCTGTAAAATCTGTAAAATGTACCTTAAATTTTTCCGCAATTGATTGAGATGCCGAAACCACCCCTAGCAAAAGGGGTGATATTTTCAAAATTCTTTATTGCACGGTTATTGACTTTTTATCGGTTATTTCAAATTAATTTTTTTTTTACATAGAATAATTATTAGTTTTTTGCTTGAATTACTGTATTTAGGATAAATAATATTTTTTTTAGCGACACTTAAATATAATGTGTTCGATTGAATTCGAATGTAAAACATTGAATTTCTACCTATAACTATATAAATATATAAGTATAAAAATATATACGTATGAAAATATGTAAGTCTAGGGATGAAGAAAAATATATTATTTCAGTGTAACTGATCGCTTTTTTTCACGTTTTTGAGTGGTTTTATTGATGACTAAATATATTTTAGAGTGTTTTTGGTAGCTTATTACATTATAATATGAAGCACATTCGGTTAAAAATAAATATATAGTAATTTACACAATCTGAAGATTTTTAACATTGGCCCGACCATTGCCAGCCGGCCTTGCTCATATATGAGCCGCCCGTGACCTCGGCAACTACTCTAGATGTATTAGATGTTTATATATATAAACTTTGCCCCTCAAAAATATCCATTTATAAGGGAAAAATGCCGGCAGTCTAAAGGTTAAAATATAGTGGATACATGTTATGAAAATACAGATAAGCTAGCCAAAGAAAGCGCTTTATATGCCCTAAAAGGATCACAATCTTTTTGTGGAGTGACAAATCCATGCAAATAAAAACATCCATATCTAAATGGATAATTAACAAGTCGCTGTGATGGTGGAAAATGTCTTCAGTACAAAGATAGACGAAACTGTTGACAAAAGAGCGATCGTCAAAACTTATAGAAATCTATTGAGTCAAAAATAGAAGAATTGTAATTATAACAGTAAGTGTACTTAAGAGGATACTGCCGACTAAACAGACACATGAATCTGTTTGAATAACATGACACATGAATAGGTTTGATAAAGGAGGCAAAAGGTGCTACATCTGCTTGGAGGAGAGGAGAACCTTAATTCATTCGCTATGTCAGAGTAAAGATCTAATAAGAAAGACGTTCTAAAATAAATTTGAGTGCTATAATGGCAAAAATGATTATGAAAAGATGATAAAATTATTCTGGATACTCAAAATTAAAAAAAATTAAACATGGATATATAATAATAATATATATAGGGTGATTACTGAGTTACGTCATATTTTTTAACAGCATACAGAAATATTCAAAACATTTTTTTTCCAAATAACATTTTTCATAAAATTCAAAAATACGAAAGTGAACTTATTACTTTCTAAAATAGCATGTATCTTGTCCTGCCTTAAATTTAAAGAAAAGGTAAATCCAAAACACAATATAAAAACATACCTAATGCTTAACGCTATTTTTGTTAATTATTTATTTCTATTATTTTCGTATCTTAAACATTTTTGTAAATAGTAACGTGGATTTGTATAGAGAGATATATATTCTTGATAACCGTTCCATATTCGAAAAATTATAAAGAGTTAAAAACGTTTTTAAAAGAACTGTGCTATACAGTGCATATCTTTGTTGTGTTAAAAATTAATCCACAAAAAAGTTATGATACAAAAATTAATAAGGGTTGTTTGTTTCAACTCCAAGATATCCTTCTGTTAGTGAAAGACACACACCAAATCTCAAATTCTTAGGATTCCATTATTGAGATAAGAAATTAAAAAACAGATTTTTGGCTGGCGTTGTATATGCGAATAAGTTTGCAGGGAGGGGTCTAATCGAAAAAGATTTTATGAACAACCCCCTTTAAAATAACCTACAGAATACACCTTTTAAAAGTTTTAACATAATTATGAGACACCCTATATACATACATACGATTATACATATACATCAATTACAAATGTTCTCATTTACAGTTGCTCGTGAATTTTTGGACATAGGTTACACAATTTATCTCTTACTGTTCTATGCTCCTCGGATTTTAGATCATTAAACGGCTTATAAAGACAAAATGAACTTCGCTTGACTAGAAATGCATATAATCTGTGTTCTGTATCGGTCATCGTGGGCATCGTAGAGGAGAGATATCGGCGAGAGAGCCTCTAAATACAAATGATGAATTGTTACCGTTCGTGACGAGGTTGGTGCTGTCACATCGGATAGATTAGAAAAGTCCCGACGAGCCAAGAATGGATTCGGTTGGGTTTGGCGGTTCGGAGTTATCAGAAGTAATCGTCGGCAGGAGTGTTTTGATTCTCTGAGCTTTTCATTAGCGAAAGTACAAAAGCCGGCTCGGAGCTGCGGCTGACGTGCCAGCGTGTCGTTCTCAATTGAAAGGCCTCCGCCTCGCGACTGATTGCAACGTGTAAACTCCAGAATTTTTTTTAAGCGCCCTAAGTTACTTTTTTTCCGATTCGACCTAAGATTAAGACTTTTATCAGTACAGAATGATATTTATAATCGCCTGATACAGTTGAATAATACCGAATTAAAAAAAAAACTCATCAGAAGGCCAAAAATCTTCAAAAAAAAAACAAACAATAAAATAGGTATATAAACTGCTCGTCAAAATTTACGCCATTTGCGTTCTATTTGAGTTAGAGACTTGCGGTTTTTAATTTTCGGTAGCCTATAGGGTTGGTTTTAATGCACCGGAGACGCTATGTTAGGTTCGGTTCGCCGTCGACACCCCAAAAAGCAACCCCATGTCAAAATTTGAATTTGAAGATTTTGACTGCAATTTCAGAGACATACAGGATGGACTAAGATAACGCTGTCGGGTAAAAACTTCATCCCAGCACACATAAAGACCTCCTCAATAAGTTCTGTGTATTTGGTCGCTGTCCCATTTCTTCAACCCATTTCCAGACTCCCTAAGCCACCCCTTTGCATTTACGCAGGATTTTGCGTGGTTTGACTTCTGTTGGGCGAATCCGTTGATCTTAATACTACCTAATAAATTGGTGTGGGGGTGCCACAACTCGCTTTCACCCTTTGATAGCCCAAGCTCCCCTCCAAGCCACACCTACTCCGACACCCACCCAGCCCCTCTAGTTCCGACACTGTAGAAGGCTGCATGGGATGTCTATTTGTATCGAATTCATGTTATGGCATTACTCGAAGGCTCTTGAAGTTGACGGGACCCACTGCGAACGGCCGATTGAGCCTCAAATGTGATCGGCAAACCCCAAATCTCTCGCAAAGGCGAATGTCGATTCACACAAGTGCAAAGGTTCCTCCTACACAACGACTCTTCTTTCAGGAATTTTCATCCACTCAAAAATGTTTTGGAGGTGGCCAAAAAAAGAGAGTGATGGGACGCAAAATAGGATTTGAGAAAGATGGACAACTCGGGGTGTGCCAAAAAGAGTTCATGCATCCTCAGGAAAGCTTTCTGAGTCACCCCACGCATCACGACCTGCTTACAACCCCTAAGCGCGACAAATTTTCATGGGGTGGGTTGGAGTTGGAATATCACTTTTGGTGCCCAATCGCTCCAAAATTCCAACCAATGCCATGACATAAATTCGAGACAAAACGACATCCTACGCAGTCTTCTATAGGGGCGGAACCGGAGGGGGGTGTGGGGGGTCGATGTGTGTGTGTGGCCTGGACGGGTGCTTGAGTTGCCAAAGGGTGAAAGTGAGTTGTGGCACCACACACCAATTTATTAGGCAGCACTAGGATCAATATATTCACTCAACAAAGGTCAAACCACGCAAAACCCTGCGTATATGCAAACAGGTGGCTTAGGCGGGTCTGGAAATGGGTTAAGAGATGGGACAGCGACCAAATATACAGAAATTATTGAATAGGTCTTGCCGAGTTTTCACCCGATAGCGTCCTTCTTACAATTAGTCGATTCATTAGGTTTCTGAATTGCCTTCAAAATCTTGCGAATTCAAATTTCGACATGGGGTTGCTTTTTGGGGTGTAGACGGCGAACCGTTTAAGCCACAGTGTAGCGACTTTGGGCATTAAAACCAACCCTACGGCTACCGAAAATTAAATTGCAAGCCTCTAACTCGAATAGAACGCAAATGAAGCTAATCTAAAAAGTGTGACGCTAATTTTAAAGAGCAGTTTATATTACATTATAGGGTCGAATCTTAATGTGAAACAAAGATATTCATGCAACATCTGTATCGTTTTACAGGTTTGTGGGGTAGAAGTACTGAAATGTCCCATTATGTCACTACTTTTACCACGGCGTCGTGAGATCATTATTCAATGGGATCATTGTGATCATTGGAGTCAATGGAATCATTGGGGTAATAGTCCAATCAACGAGCGAAAGCCCCCATGTAAATTGGTCATTAATTGTTATCAGCAAACAAAAAATATGGTCGTATAGAGAAAACAATTCTAAGAAAGATAGCGTTTTTTGCGACTCGAGTTTTAATGGCGAGCATACCCAAAAAAATTCGCAAAAGTCAAAAAACGGTTTTTTGCAAATAAAAAAAAACTTCAAATCCTACACAAGAAAGTTAGATAATTATTTTTGTTTTAATTCCTGACAGCGGCGTATATGTCCGATTGAGTTCATATTTACACGAAATAGATTTCAGACTTTTACTTTCTTAAAAAAAATATTTCAAATCATTTCGCATAAATTAAGTTGACATAATTGTTTGCGCAAGAACAGCGTTGGATGCCGCACGCGCTAGCCAACACACGGCGACAGAGTGGACGGACACTTCTCTTGGGCGCATCGAAAACTAAACACGATTCCAAATCGATCGCGCTCGCAAAATGATCTTTTCCTCAGCTTAAAAAAAATATCTCGGCTCCCTGAGGTCGTAGGACCTTCATTTTTTTTTAAATGCATGTTTTGAATGTCAGTTTTCAAATATGCAATGGCTAAAAATGTAAAACCAAAATTAAAAAAGTTATTCGAAAAAAAACCGGTTCGAAAAAATGATACAATTTTACAACGCATTTTTTTTATGCAAAAATTAAATAAAAGCGATTTGGTTTTTTAATAGCATGAAAGTACAAGTCTTCGCGAATAAAATGAGTCCACTATCGTTTCTGTACGATCATTTTTGCCTCTGTAAAAGCTGATTTTTGAAAACGTATTTTTTTTAATCGTTATAACCCGAAAAAATAAAAGTTTTTTGAATTTTTCAAAAAAGGGTCATTTTCCGTTTGTCTTGGGCTGTATTTCTGGTTAATAAGTAGTCTGTTCAAACAAAATTGGAATTTATACAGCAAAAATACGAAAACACGAATTTTGACGTTTTTTTAAATTTTTCTCAAATGTTTATGAACCGATTTTTTTCGTTCACATCTCATTCGACGCGCATTTTTAAGACCTACAACTTTCTAATTTAACTTTGTAGGACTTGAATATTTTTTTTTATTTGCAAAAAACCGTTTTTTTTTTTACTTTTGCGAATTTTTTTGGTTATGTTCGCCATTAAAACTCGAGTCGCAAAAAACGCTATATTTCTTAGAATTTTTTTCTCTATACGATCATATTTTTTGTTTGCTGATAACAATTAGTGACCGGGTTTCTCCCCGTTGATTGGGCTATAATGCGATCATTTGGATCGTGGCGTCATCGTCAGTGAGATCAAACCAGACGGTGACATTTAAAGGGTGTGTAGTAGGCATGTGCGAGATTTTGGATTTTCGAGACGAGACGAGAAGTCATCTTTCGAGACGAGACGAGATTCTCAGTCAGTCGAGATTTTTCGAAATCCCGAGATTTCTCGAGATACCGGGATTTCTCGAGATCGTGAGATTTCTTGAGATATCGAGATTTCATGATGTATTTAAATTTCTCGAAAAAGAGATAAAATTAATGGAATACTTACAGTTGTTTAAATTTAAAAGTTCAGCTAGCAAAACACATTAAATAAAAGAAAACGTATTACACTTTGGTTTAACATTTGTTTAACATTTTGGTTTGATTCAGCATTTAGGAAATCGATCATCGATTTCAAAATGCTGAGTTCGATTTTAATTTGTATTGATATGTAAAAATTACGTTACGAGACGTAACAGTTTTCTAATTGAAAGATTGTCTCTGATATTTTCCTTAAGTTTCATATTTTGATTATCCTCCGGGAAATTTCAAATAGTGAATGAATTTTGGGGTTTGAGTAATCTCGGTATTTTTAAAAATCTTGAGATTTCAAGAAATGTCGGAATCTAAAAAAATTATTGAGATCTCAAGAAATCTCGGGATCTCAAGTAATCTGGAGATCTCAAGAAATCTCGGAATCTCGAGATTTCAAGTAATCTCGAGATCTCAAGAGGTCTCGGAATCTCGAGAAATCTCGACTGACCGAGAGTCTCGTTTCGTCTTGTCTCGTCTCGACTTTTTTTCTTGTCTCGAGGATCGAGATCTCGAGATTTTGGAGATCTCGCACATGCTAGTGTGTAGCTACCAACGAAACAATTAAGTATGAGATGGAAATTCAGTAGAAAAACGCTGTTAGACGCCAATCTACATTTACAGAATCTAACACATAGTTTATGTACAGATCTAATGCTGAGAAAATATTTATTACTACACATAATTGAGGAGTACAAATTATTGCAATCTCCATCTGTGTCCATTGCAGTATACATAACAATAATGACAATATATTTAATAATTTTGGAAAAGTGATATAATCGAATTGTTTTTTAATCATTTTTACTGACGTGCGGTGTCAATTAGATTAAATCATAATGTCATCTCTGGAAACTTTTCTCATAAATGGCGAAGGCGCTAATATAGACACTATAATTGGTGCTTTCCATTTACACGACTCCTAGCGACTCCTGTGTCGACTCGTGTCAACTAGTGTTGACTCTCATCAAATGGGTAAATGGAACGCTCGCTAGGCTAGTAGTTTCGTGCAAAAGTTGTTAAAAGTAGTTACTGCAAATAATTACATTTGTCACCTACTTTCATTTTCTTCAATCAGATTTCGCATTAATTCTCCACTATATATTCTGCTTTGCCGCGTTCGTTTAGATTTTTACTTCTTTTACACTCACACTCTGCGTGAACTCTGCTGTCTACCGGAGTCTGTTTGAGGTGACTTGTGTCGTCGACTCACGGCGACACAAATCAAATGGAAAGCACTTTCGGAGACACGAGTCGACTCGTGTCGACTTGTGTCGATAAAGGGAAAGCACCCAATCTGATTGCAGAAATAACAAAACATAATGTTACAGGAAATTTGTTTTTACCTGTGTAAGACTATGTAAAACTTTAGTAAAATTTGGGCAAAAATTGTAGCTTGCAAGAGGAGTGTCCTTACATTAAAAATATTTTTGTCCAAATAATAACCATTAAAATAAGAACCATTACCAGGCGTCAGCTTCTTAAAAACTGTGTTCTTCTGCATGCCATCCTGATATAGAACACATATTGTCTCTGTATGTGGTATTTCTTTATTACATTTGAAAATGCAAGAAAAGTTGACATTCTTAAAAAGTTAATTCTGCTCTGAAACTAGTGACAGTACCAAAAATCCAGAATATTTATTTTATTTAAAACTTTGATTACTTTAATTATTAAATTAATTGATAATTTCCAAATATCTGAATTCTTATTTGCAATAACATACATTACAGAGATATTAGATCAATATAAACAGATATATTACACACATATATATTGCAGATTATAGTAAACCTATAATTAGGTGTTCCTTGCGTTCTCTAAGTAATATTTAATGTGTATTACACGTAATTTTCCTTTCGTTTAATAATAATAAAACCAAAAAAAAAAAACACTAATAAAATAATGGATTATTGTGTAATGGAGTATCCTGTAATAGGGCGAATGCTCTTTGAACATGACACCGTAAATAGAACCGAATTCAGACTAAAAACAATAACAGGCAAAAGAAACGCGAAACCACCCTTCAACGATCTGAATTGCCCAAAATTATTTTCTGAACTAACGAGTTTTGCGTCTCAAACACTATAAAGATAAACAAAGTAGTTTAACTTTGATTATAATGTGGGAAAATATCTCCCTTTCGACAAATGTTTTTGTAGATATTATTTTAGACACGATTAGTGCAAATATACGTCGGAGGTAATTTGCATGTGCACGTAATTCGTGCATTAACCCTAAATCACCTTTTTAC
Organism: Aromia moschata; assembly: GCA_029963805.1. Lineage (NCBI taxonomy): Eukaryota > Metazoa > Arthropoda > Insecta > Coleoptera > Cerambycidae > Aromia > Aromia moschata. The sequence continues at coordinate 1,036,589 of JAPWTK010000074.1, read as the reverse complement.
TACGTTTTACGATCAACGCAGTAAATTAACAATGTATGAAACGCGGCTTTTTATTTGCAATTGGTCGTTACTTTTCTATTATGCGCGTTTTTGTTTGTAAAAATATACCGACTTTTATGTACAAGTGCTTTCCTGTTCAAGATGGGAGAGTTTTGTAGCGTGAATGCTAGATTGAATTCCGATAATGTTTTTTAATTATACAGGGTGTTTCACGAAGTTTTCTAGGTATACAAGAAACATGTTCCTGACATTATTGCAAGCAAAAAGGTCGTAATATGAATATACTCCCGATTCATTGGATTAGGTTGGGTTATGATTAAAGCCGGTAGATCCGGGCGGCGGGCCATAATCGTACGTGTCATACTACTTACTACTTGTATGTGCAAAAACAAAATTCATGAAAACAATAAACTGTTGCAATTTATAAAGAGATGGGTTAAACTTACCCTGTTATTTACGTTGAGATGTGTGAAAGCTTTGTGGGCCGCCGCGTTGTTTAGCCGGCTTTAGTTATGATTATTATGGAAAATACATCTGAAAGACTATTTTTATTTAATCAGTGACATAACAACAGCTAAGCCATAATAAAAATTTAACAGGAAAAATATGAATGTAACAATACTGTTCTTAATTATTGCAGTTTCACCACATCACATAACCTAAGCCATAGTAACGTGTACCAAAATTTAGTTTAATACCTCAAACCGTTTTCGAAATTTTTAATATAAACTAAAAAAAAACACACTTTAGCACACTGTCCACACATGTAAAACCAGTCACTTTAGCATATATGTTTAAATGAACTTTTTAACTTAAAATTGGTTTAAGAATCATACCTTAAAATAAGTACATAAAATAAGTATACACGGTGGAGACTTTAACTGGAATATATTCGCTAGCGGGGTGGTGAATGATTTTTCAAAAAATTCCCGAGACACGTCAACTTTTAAATGTATTTACCTACATTTTGCAAGTAATGTGAAAAAATATAGCCCTTCAGGGGTGGCTGAAACCACCCTCGACATGATTTTTTCAAATGCAACCCTATGGCTTGTGACCCCTCATTGTAAATCTGGTGGAAAGAGGAATCCAACGCACTGATTAAATTTTAATTTTTAGTATGTTTGTAGGGTTGCATACAATTAAAACGTAATTTTATAGTTTAATTTATTTTTAACGCAACAATTTCGTACTCAAAATGTGTGTTGTTTAGTTTTGGAATGTAAACCTTACTTTTCATATGTCCCCACAAAAAATTCCAAGCAATTTTTTGCCACAACTGATATTTGTTATTTTTTGCTAGTGTTTTTACACGGCCGCAAAGAGTAATTTAGTTTGTATGCTGTATTCAGAGTTTGAAACGAAGTGTTATTTCAAATTGATGAAAATGTCTTATTTAACTGAATCACTAAAAATCGAAATTTTGATGATGATTGGATATGGTGATAGGGCGCGAACTCAATGCGAAGTTGTTCGCTTGTTTCGAGAAACGCATCCTAACTTGCCACCACTAAATCAAGGTACCATTAGTAAAATTGAGGCACAATATCGAGAAATGGGTCATGTCAGGAAAGTACCGAGTAAGAGGCAGGCTGTTGTTGATGACGACACGAAGTTGAATTTGTTGCTTGCTCTAGAAGAAAATCCAATCACTCCAGCCCGTCAACTGGCCCGTGATAGTAATCTTAATCACAAAACAGTTTTAAAAATACTTAAATATGAGAAAAAACGCCCATATAAAATGCAAGCTGTTCAAGAGCTACTTGAAGATGATCCAGATCGACGAGTGGAATTTTGCGATTTATTGATGACTTGTATTGTTCAAAACCAGTTATCTTTAGAGTGGATAGTTTACTCTGACGAGGCTACTTTTACATTAAATGGGCACGTAAATCGCCAAAATTGTCGTTACTGGGCTGAAGAGAACCCCCATTGGATGAGGGAACTTAATACCCAGCGCCCACAGAAAACTAATGTGTGGGCCGGAATAATACAAGATAGAATTGTAGGACCATTTTTCTTTGATGGCACTCTTAATGGAGCAAGATACTTGCGTTTACTCCAGCACGAACTAATGCCAGTGCTATGTCATTTATTAAACCCCTTAAACCTTAACTTGACCGACGAGAGGTTATGGTTTCAGCAAGATGGGGCCCCACCACACTATGCTGCCATTGTTCGTCAGTATCTGGACAGAATTTTTCCCGGTAGGTGGATTGGAAGGCGAGGTAATATTGAGTGGCCAGCAAGATCTCCAGATCTTACACCACTGGATTTCTTTTTGTGGGGACATCTTAAAAGTAGGGTTTACATTCAGAAACCCAACAACATAGCAGATCTGCAGGAAAGGATAAGAGAGGAAATCGGAAAAATAACACCGCAAATGTTGCATAATGTAAGGGCCGAAACCTACCACAGACTGGGATGCTGCCAACAAGTGAATGGTGCACATTTTGAACGTTGATTGTGAATTGTTACGTTGAATTGTTACACGTGAATTGTTACGTTGAAAATAAATTTAATTTTTAAATTGTTTTAATTGTATGCAACCCTACAAACATACTAAAAATTAAAATTTGATCAGTGCGTTGGATTCCTCTTTCCACCAGCTTTACAATGAGGGGTCACAAGCCATAGGGTTGCATTTGAAAAAATCATGTCGAGGGTGGTTTCAGCCACCCCTGAAGGGCTGTATTTTTCATATTACCTACAAAATGTAGGTAAATACATTTAAAAGTTGACGTGTCTCGGGAATTTTTTTGAAAAATCATTCACCACCCCGCTAGCGAATATATTCCAGTTAAAGTCTCCACCGTGTATATTAAAAACACCCAATGGTGGTTAAAACAGTGGCGAATTTACAAATTTGCCGCCAGTAGGCTATTCAATTTTTGCCGCCCCTACTGATCTCTGAGATTCGATAACCTAGTTCGCAATCATATTAATTACATTTATTATGTGCAATAAATGAAATTGCAACTTTATCATTTGTGCTCTGTCGTTTTCATTACATCAGTTTTTTCCCGTTATTAGCATGATTGTAACTAGGGGATTGTTGTATCTGCTTCTAGATTATTTTTACAACCCACGATTTAGTGAATATTACACGAAAAATAGTTTTTGGGTATACTCCTGAGCTAAAAAAACCTCAATCATGTACTAATTATAAAGTGGGGTTTGCCTTAAAAATGCTAAGAATCTGCCGCCCTAGGCTCCAGCCTACCCAGTCTGCTGGTAAATCCGCCACTGGGTTAAAACGAACAATAGTGGCACAAACCAACAATAGTGATATAAAAACAAAGCAGTTTTATTTTTATCATGAAAAAAAATAGTAATCATAGCAAATAGTAAAAATTATTAATCGTATTTTTAATATTTGTATTTTTTTCTCAGTTTTACAGTGTTCATGTCTTTATGAAATTCAGTTTAGCAGGATATTTGTAAAAACTTCCAGAAGTCCTTATCGAACAATTAATTCGATATTTAACTACATATCATAAATTTGTGTTGTTTAAGGAATTGCGTTCTTAACATATTAACCTTGTAGCCACACTTGTGGACAGTATAGTCTTAATGAACGAAGTTAAAAATACAAATGGAATTCCGCCCACCAGAAACGACGTTGTCCTACAAGCGAAATTAGTTTTGCGTTCATTACCCACGGGCGCTATCTGGCTAACCAGCCATATATTTCTAGTCATCATATTTCAAACTTTCCCGATTAACATGTATCCAGGGAAACCAAAGAAACTATTCAATGAAAACGGTTGTTAAACATTCGTGTGCCGTTTATTATTTCCTTAAATACTTGTTTTAAATAAATAGGTACTTGATTCTGGGCACGTCATACTATTTATTTATTCAAAGCGACATTCATTAAAAAGTAAGTTTTCAAAAATATGTAGCTTGTTTTTTTTTTATTAGAAAAATATGTTTTGGTTTATATTTATAAAAACTGTAAATGCCGCATATGTCGTAAAAATGTGTTGTGAAAATGAAGTTATTGAAAATTGCTTAAGCGGTTTACATACAGGGTATTACAGTAGTGAACTAGCTAGCGCGAATTTGTTTTTTTTTGTTAAGTGATAACCTTCATTTAGTTGATTACATTGACAATTGACACTCATTAAATCATTATATTGTTTGTTAATTTTTTATAAAATTGTTTTAATTTTTTAATTTTTGAAAAATAAAAATATAGACCATTTAAGATGGTCTATATTATTATTTTTCTTGTACGCATTAGTGTTTAAACGAGACCTCTTTTACGCACTAGTGACTAAAAGAATGCCGTTAAACAATTAATTGGACTTTATGTCAAAACGAAAACTTTTCGAAACAATATAACAAACAATAATTTTTCAATTTTCACTAAATTTGAAAACTTTTCCACTTAAAATGAAAGCATTCTTCAACTATTTTTTTTTAAATTAAATTAAAATGTTTGCATGCAACGCGCACGTTTCGCCAACCATGTTGGCATTATCAGAAAATGATGGATATAGTTTTAAACATGTTTGTTAAGATTTCAATCCAACGTGCGCGTTGAGTGCAAAAAAGAGTTTCGGCGTAAATTAAAAAAGTATTCAAGTGTCTACGCCAAAGGTTTCAATTATTTTCCTCTAGTAACAATTTTACTCAGATGTTGTTCACATTAATAGTAGGAATTTACGAACAATTATACGAACTATGAGACGACTCAGAATGGCCTATTTAACTGACAATGAATTATCAATTTATCCGGGCACTGTAAACTGATCTGTCTGATAGCAGACGCCGCCGCCGCGCCGCCGCCGGTTGTTCAAACAGATCCGACCGGATAATGGGGCGGCTTTTCGCCCCCGAATACTTTGTCTTTTTGAGGCGGTTTTGTCTGCCGGATTTGAGCGCTCAATCTGCGTTGGCTGCGTATAAGTACCTATTTTACCCTCCGATCCGCGGTGAGATATCCGTCGAAAGGGCGCAAAACTCCCCCCGCGCTTCTATTGTTTTTGCGTACTTGCTCGAAAACAGCTTTCCTGACATTGGATTGTTAAGCAGTGGCGACTAGTGGAATTTAAAATTGTTATATTTCGATGATGGGGCTCGAAACAGAGTTACATTTTAGGCGACAATTATTAGACTCTACTAGAGAGCTGTTATGATATAAAAAAATCAAGCGGAATTTTAAAAAAATAGTCAAATCTTGTGTATGTTAAAAATAGTTTTAAATGCACAGAAACTGATATTACTTATGTATGTTAATCAATTGAGTTTAGAACAATGATTATGGATCGAAGTTCACTTCAATGATACTAAAATTGTCTTAGGTGTAATTTATCGTCTGATGCAGAATGATTATATACATTATTAATTATATGATTAGCCTTACAGAGTACCTAGTAATATTAAAATCACGTATAAAAATTCAGGGTGTTTCAAAATTCACTACGAGTTATTAGGAACATATTTTTGAGATCAAAATAAGACTGTTTTTCTTCTAAAGTGTAGTCTAAAATATACCCCCTCCAAGCTACAGCCATCGCAAGTGAGTTATTATTTATTACCTTGAACTGTGAATTATTATTTTGAACTGTGAATACAGCTAAGCATCAAATCTCCTGAAAATTTGCAAGGGGTTATAAATCGATAAGTCGATAAAACCACTCCACCTTGCATTAATTAGGGCAGAATATTCTGACTGTATAAGGTGGGAAGTGTGAAACTAAGTTTTCGACCTCGAAAGCCGGGAGAACCTTTGGCAGGCGAAAAAAACACGAAATAATTTTTTAAAGTTTTTGTTAAATTAAAGTAGACAAAACCTCCTACAAAACGCATCGGTCAAAGTTGATTAGATATGATGTGGTTCGTATTCTACGGAAAGAGCAAAGGGCCATAAGGGAACATTTTTAACATTGTGACTCGGATTTTCAAAATGGTATTTTTCTTCGATGACCCATGATGACCTGCCACTAGCCCTAGAATATTATGGAAATCGACGCGTATAATTTTATATAAAAAAATTAAAATGTCAGATTCTTGATGACCACGTGGCTCATCGATATGAAACTTTCAGGGCCGAGATATATTGTCATAAGACATATTTTGGCAAGGCGGCAAATTGTAACTAATTTTTTTGTGGCCGCTAGGGAGCGTCAAAGTTTTTGTTACTTTTTGTTAAAATTCCGCCAAAAATGGGTTTCAATCGATGCATTGGGACGAAAATCATCGAAATTAATAGTAATAATGATTTGCAAGAAAATGGGGTATAATATATTTTTTTCGATGATTTTCGTCCCAATGCATCGATTGAAACCCATTTTTAGCGGAATTTTAACAAAAAGTAACAAAAACATTGACGCCCCTAGCGGCCACAAAAAAATTAGTTACAACTTGCCGTCTTGCCAAAATATGTCTTATGACAATATCTTTCGGCCCTCAAAGTTTCATATCCAATATCGATGAGCCACGTAGTCATCAAGAATCTGACATTTTAATTTTTTATAAAAAAATGTACTCGTCGATTTCCATAATATTTTAGGGCTAGGGGCAGGTCATAATGGGTCATCGAAGAAAAATACCATTTTGAAAATCGGAGTCACAATGTTAAAAATTTTCCCTTATGGCCCTTTGCTCTTTGAACATCGACGATATTTTCCAAAATATGGAAAAGTGAAGTTTGCAAGCACCATTATTGCTGAACGCATTGTTGTTGGGAGGCAGGTGTCCTTGAGTTGTTGACTTTAAAACTTGACTGGAATCCCAGTCCAACCAAAACGAAAGTACATATGCTGAAACCAGGAAAGAGTGGAAAACCTGGCACCTTATTTTCAACATCATCGTACATTATTTTTGCTCACGCCTTCTCCGGTTGTGACACGTCGTTCCCTTTTGGACATGGCAAGACTGAACTATGTGTCCTTGAAAACAACCCTGCACTAAAGGAGGCGGCATCTACATTTTATGAGGCATCAGCATGAACAACTCAAATGAGTAGAGCAGGGGAAGCTATTTTCATATCATTGTATGGCTCCGGTGCAGACATGTGAGCAATCACTTGACAAGACAAGGTGTCAGCAATTCAAAGTTCAGCTTGCCACAACTATCACCGACCCTTAATGCAGCCGAAAATTTTTGCCGTAAAATATTAATTCAGTGCTGGCTGGGAAACAACTTGGATATATGTTGTAACAATTAGTATGCTAGTTGCAGCAGTGACTGGGGTGCTTCTTCTTTTTTGATTGGCACGGGAGTGAGACCAACGCTGTCTTGTTTCCGTCTCCACTGAAGGAGGTCCAAGTTTTCTCCTAGTCAGCACTGGACTTGTAGAAGTGTTCTTTGGTAACAGTTCGGCTGCATCAAGTGTTGGTGGCAGTCGTGGCAAGCTGAACTTCCTTTTTGAAGACATCTTGATAAATTGCTGATACCTCGTCTTGTCAAGTGATTGCTCTGTGACTGCACTGGTGCCATACAATGCTATCAAAATAGCTTCCCCTTCTCTGCTGACTTGGACTGTTCATGCTGATGCCTCATAAATGTAAATGCAGCCTCCTTTAATGTAGGGTTATTTTCAAGTAGGACACATAGTTTAGTATTGGCATGTCCAAAAGGGACTGACGTTGTGTTACAACCGAAGAAGGTGTGAGCAAAAATAATTTAGTCGGGATCATACTTGTACGATGATGTTGAAAAGAAGGTGCCAGGTTTGTCACTCTTTCCTGGTTTCAGCATGTGTACGTTCGTTTTGGTTAGACTAGAAGTCCCAGTTGACACAAGGACAACAACATTTATAGGACACCAGCCTTCCAACAACATTGCGTTTGGCAATAATGGGTAACATTTGATTAAAGTTGATTGAGAGATTTGATGATAAAGCATCATCCCTAAGTTGATTAGGGATGATGCACTATTATAATGTGACAGAATTTTTTAACCCGTTGGCGGACTTAAAAATTTATTTTATCTTGTGGGGAATTTAATTCTAAAACTTTTCTTACTCTTGTTATTTTTCAAAAAACTTTGTCGTTTTCAAGAAAAACTCGATAACTAACTGATCTGATAACTAAACTGATAACTAAAAACACCTATTTCAGCAGTTATTTAAAATCATCGAAAATTCAAAAGTTGGCTATGAAATTAGACGTCAAACTTGACAATCAGGAAAAAAGTTACTTAATTTGGTAAAAGTTCAGTTTAGTGACTTGTGAAAATGGCTTTAAATTTTTTTATTTTTTTTTGCGAAAATAGTGTGACGGCAAATGCGTATTGAGCTATTATTATCGAGCCACTATTTTCACCAAAAAGCCTGCCAATTTTCACAAAAATCTAGTATCTTTGTGCACTGAGACTCAACCCTCTGTTTGGACAGGTTAGGTTCTTTAGGGATACTTCAATTCAAAGGGAAGGTTGAATTCTTTAGTGAATACTTTTTACGCTCTAAAGAACCTGGCCTGACATTCAGTTGGGTTAGGTTAGATTCTTTTTGGATACATTTATTCAAAGGTTAGATTGGGTTCTAATCTTCACCTAACCTAATAATCGCACACTATTTTCGAATTTATTTGCATTTTCGCCAGTAAAAACTTTGCTGCTCCGACTCGAAATTGCTTTTTATATGAAAACCAACGATTTTAGCAAAAAAATTCGATTCAATTTTGGCCATTTTCACAAAAGTCACTAAGCTGAACTTTTACCGATTAATTTTAGTTAATTGTTTGCTGAGTGTTTTGAAAATGGCAGGAAAGTTTTCATTTAGCGAACAAGTTGACATGCTATTAGTGTTAGGTTTCTGTGAAAGAAATCGCAGAAGAAGTGTTGAAGAATATCGGAGATCTCCTAATCGTGTGATCCCTATAGAGAAACATTTTCCAATGTTGAAAGACGGGCTCGAGAAACAGGCAAGTTTTTCAGTAGCACTCGAGAACGTGCTATTGCAATCAGGGCACAAGAACTGATTTTGAACACAATTGAAGATGAATCACATATCAGTACTAGAAATTTATCTCGACAAACTGGTATATCGCAAACTTCTGTGCACCGAGTTATCAGACGTAATCTACTATACCTATATCATATTCAAAAAGTGCAAGAATTGTTACCGGAATATTTGGTTAAACGAGTGACTTTCTCTCAGTTTACATCAAGACATTCATTTTCAAAAGAAACTTCTCTTTATTGATGAAGCTTGTTTCACCCGCAGAGGTATTACAAATCTACATAACATGAATATTCCGATGTAAACACTCATTCAGTAACTCCTTGACATTTCCAACGCGAGTTTAAAATAAATGTTTGGATTGGTGTTATTGGTCGGCATTTAATTGCTCCAGTTATTTTACCGAATCAACTAAATGGTGAAACTTATTTAGAATTCCTCCAAAATTCTCTCCCGGATTTACTTGACGAGGTGCCACTACAACTCAGACTGAAACATTGGTTTATGCACGATGGAGCACCGCCTCATTTTAGTATTATGGTTAGAGACTTTTTAAACCACCAGTATCCAAATAAATGGATTGGACAAGGAAATAATTGCCCACAAGTTTGGCCTCTACGATCACCAGACCTCAACAAATGTGACTTCTTTCTTTGGGGGACGTTAGAAGAATTTGTATATTCCTCGCCAGTTGCGTCCCGAGCAGTATTGTGGAATCGCATTACAGATAAATGAAATGTCATTAGAAACAATCAGCGGTTATTGGAAAGAGTAGACTTCAATTTTCGACGAAGAATAAAATTCCTGAGAGAAAACGGTGATCATTTTGAACAATTTAGTTATAGAAACTTATCAGTGCAAATCTGTTATTTCTGTTATTTAAGTTGTTTGTTTTTCTGTTAAATTATTCTTATTCCAACTTGTTGGCTGATTGTCAAGTTTGATGTCTAATTTCATAGCCAACTTTTGAATTTTCGATGATTTTAAATAACACTGCTGAAATAGGTGTTTTTATTTATTCGAGTTTTTCTTGAAAACGACAAAGTTTTTTGAAAAATAACAAGAGTAAGAAATGTTTTAGAATTAAATTCCCCATAAAATAATATGAACATTTTTTAAGTCCGCCAATGGGTTAAAAAATTATGTCACATTTTAATTGTGCATCATCCCTAATCAACTCTTTAAAAAGCTTCAATTGAACTCTACTTACTGTCGATTAATGCTCTTGGTACACTCACAACGTCTACCAAATTTGGTTTTTCTAAGTTCAAGTATAAGTGAAATATTGATTTTTTTCGAAATTTGAAACCCCACTTTGAAGGCCTATAACTTCTCAGGGGTGCAACGTAGTATAAAGGTAAGTTGCGTTAAATCACCATATTTTAGGTTCCCCTACACGCCCCTGCTCTATGTCGGTTCTTATGCGAAACACCCTGTATAATTATTATTTAACAACTGCCGTAGAATATATAATTGGTTATGGATCACATAACATGTCATTTAATTTCAATGAATAATTATGAATAATTAGAGCAAATCACTATAACCCAAGCGCCCGAGATATGTAGTCTGCACGTGAATAAAAAATGAGGTGACGAAATTGCAGAATTTAGGTCGTAATTAATTTGCAGCTTTAATCCAATATCGGTTGTTACACTTGAAATATGGACGGAAAATCAACAAAATCATTCCTGACAAACGAACTTTTCCAATCGTATGTTAAACGCTGCACCACTTAGTCAATGTAGTCCGAAATGTTTGCACTATCAGTTTAATTACTCCACATTAGTTAAAATCTAACTGTTATTTTTTATTACTTAGTGAACCCTTATTTCTAATGCTCATCGTTTTCGAAATATCCGACTGTTCCAGGAATTTAAACAGACCTTGTATGTACAGGGTGTGTCAAACTCGAGAAAGAAAATGGTTATATATCTTCTTCCATTAAAGAAAATGATAAGGAGATATGTTAAAAAAAATACATTGTGGGTCATAAGTTTAATGGTATATAGTACAACAGCAAATCCCTCGGGTCCAAATAATGTGATTTAGCGTAACTTACATTTGTCCAATTGTCGATGGTTACCAAGGTACAGAGTAGCATATGGTGGCGATACCTTAGTATCTCCCTTTAGTGCATTGTAATGCGACAAGACATATTTTGGTGACCGACAAAGGCGTCCACCTACCAAATATCCTCCTCAAAGGCACTGCTGTGGCGGAGAAAAAGTCAAGCTCAGATGAAGCGAAGATATTCTCCTTCTTTGTTACTCGCACATCAAAAGTCTTATATACAGGTATTTCAATTATATCTCATCAGTACGATATATTTGACGTGCGAGTAAAGAAGAACGAGCGTGTCTGTTGTATCCTGAACAGGAAAACATTCTGTGGCGATATCTTTTTTTTGTCTTTCTGAAAAAGTCGGCGATACTGGTATTCATATGTATATTCTTACCGTTTCTAACGGAAGGGCTTTCGTTTGTCCATAAAACGTGCTGGAAAAACAGATTAATGTTTATTTCGAAATGTACTTTAATTGTGTAATGTAATTAAATTTTCGTTGTCGATGTAATTATTAGTATAAGTGTCCCAAATTATGAAGTTCAGAACCATGTAACCATTTCCTTTTTCCTTTCAAAATTATTATTATTACCTTATTCAGAAAAATTAACTCTTTTCACAAAGATGCAAAAATATGTGTTTTGAGACATCGAATTTGGCTCACTCTGTATATATATGAATGCCTGAAAGCTATAACATCGAGACTAACAAATTTCGTTTTGCAGGAGAGCCCATTTTAGGTTTCATATTAACTTAATTTAAGGCTTATTAGAGCAACAACAATATTTCAAGATTTTGTTTCACTTCCACTCCACTATAGAGATGTGAAAGTAAAATAAATTATGCAACTGATATATCCATGTAAACCCCATAAAAACTGACTGAAGAAATGAGAGCAATAAAGGGGTCAGATGTCTCCTGAAGTCTAAAATCTCCAGGTGTGTTTTTTATTAAAAAGATAAATGTCTTCCACCCATACTACGAGTGTGAATCAAATATAAACGAGACTTTTGACGCCTAAAATTGAGCAGATGATCCCGGATTGGGTAGATACATATGTCAGGAGTGGGGGATAGTCATAGGACGACCTCAGAAATGCTCTCAGTAATACCAGTATATAAAGTGGGGTAATACGGCACACGATTTCAGAGAAAGAGGTACACTCTTTCATTGCGCCACGCATCATCATAAAGTTTCTCGTTCTTAAAGGCGTAAAATTGGCCGAAATTCTGTGGAGACTGACGGCACAGTTTGGAGATTAAACACTGTAAATACCGCGTGTTTTGATTGGCATAAGGAATTTATGAAATGTCGTGACGAGGTCGAAAACGAAATCCACAGTCGTCACCCACAGATGAGCGTATTACAAAGCAGTATATTCACCACTGCCCACATCGACTTTTTACACGTTCATTCCACCATCAATGCGGAGGGCTCCCTCAAGATTGAGTACCATTTTTTCAAAATCAAACAAAGACCACATGAGAATTTTGTACAAATTTTGTATATTTTTGTACAACCAAGAATGATTTTTGTACACCCTGTTTAACCGGCCGAAATCGAAAAAAAAAATGGTACTTAAACTTGAGGTCTGTGTACACTTTTTCCAAAATCAAATTTTAATTATACCATTAAAAAGATCGAATTTTGTTTTCCGAGAAAATCGCGTTTAAAGATGTCAAATGTGTCATTTTTATAAAATTCTTTTGAAAGAAAATAAGTGAAGATATGGACAAACTCATATGATATATTTAACTTATCGTCAGTCGCTTGAATCTTAAGTAGCTGATATTGGAGTTCAAATATTAGCATAATATTGTCAAATCAAGAACACTGCAACTTCAGTCTCCCATTACTTTTCGGGACAATAGCTTTGTTAGTACGTTTACAATGTAGATTTGACACAAAAAATCTGTAGAGAATAAAATAAATGTATTCTACATGTCCATTTAATAAATATCTATGTTTTTTACCGCTAAAAATGCATGCTTTTACACTTTTTTTTTGGAGCAAATTTTGATTTTTTTTACCGAAATCTTGGTTTTTATTTCTCATCCTTTTCAGATTACAATTTGACAAAGATATTGAAAATTGATATCTACTGAAAAAATCAAATATACCGGGTGACCACGAGATTACTACCCAGGCTCTAGGTGAGGCACGAAAAATTATATCGATTTCAAATTTTGGGAATGTATATCATTGAATGGGATTCAAAATTTAGTTATAAAAACGACTGATCATCACTTTCTGTTTGACCGGAAATGCCCTAAACTTTGTTATTTTATATGGAATACCCTGTATATTATTTTTTTTTAATTCTACTGAAAAAAACAACTAAAACATGGATCATGTCCTATACCTATCTATGACAGTTTCCGAGAAAATCGCGTTTAAAGTCATATGATATATTTAACTTATTTTAGAAGCACTAAAGCCTGATATCATTAAAATTTCGCACTTCCGGCTCAACCGGAAAATACCGGTTAAATAAGTCATCTTTAGTGGCAATTTACTGCAATAATTTTAATGGAATGCCCTATAACTTATTGGAAATTCAAATTCTACAAACAATTTCGAATCATTCTTATGTACACTTCCCTATACCCAAAGTTCATAGTTTCTCAGATATTAAATATTTAATGTCAGAATGTCATAGGTATGAAAGATGCATAAATGGAAAACGATAGAATCAGTCAATGCATTTATCAGAGGTGCCTAGGAATGTTAATATAGGTAGGCGCTATCACAGGCTATTGTTTTTAAACATCATTTTCTTCATTGTTGCTTAATTTAACAATTAATTCTTACTGTTTACGTTTGGTGGTAGTTACGAAATTTTAATGATATCAGGCTTTAGTGCTTATAAAATAAATTAAAGATATCATATGAGTTTGTCCTTATCTTCACTTATTTTTTTTTTCAAAAGAATTTTATAAATGACACATTTGACATATTTAAACGCGATTTTCTCGGAAATTGTCAAATATAGGTATAGGACATGATACATATTTTATTCTTAGTTTTTTTCAGTAGAATTAAAAAAAATACAATATACAGGGTATTCCATATAAAATAACAAAGTTTAGGGTATTTTCGGTCAAACAGGAAGTGATGATCAGTCGTTTTTATAACTAAATATTGCATCCCATTCAATAATATACATTCCCAAAATTTGAAATCGATATATTTTTTGTGCCTCAGCTAGAGCATGGGTAGTAATCTCGTTGTCACCCAGTATAAAAAAGCAAAATGCAATCAATACTATTGTAGGTATACTATTATATACAGGATTGTGGATCATGCAGCTACTGTGCTCAAAATTACAAAATTTTCGGTAGTTTTGGAAATATCCTTAAAAACTGAAAGATGCCATTTTAAAAGATCTAGTCACAAAATATCCAGATAAGAGTTGAATGGCGACCTGTTTTGTTCTGAAAATCTGTCATTGCTTATCGACATATTATTATACTGACATCGTCACCTTTACGATCCATGAAATGCGCAACATTTCTCTAATTTAACATTTTTACCTCGTATCTATTAAGGTCTGGAAGTTAACGATGTAATCCCATCGAAAAAGTAGACACCGTGTATACGCAATTTTCTAATTTGAGGATATACTTATTTATCTCGAAACTCCTCATTTTCCGCAATTTGTATTCACACGAGTAACATTCGGCCGTCTCGGTTCCAGCATTACCGGACTAAAAACCCCCATTGGCTCACGACTCACAAATGTAGATGTCACGTGACTGAACGGAAATCACTTTCCAGCGTTGAATTCAAATTTCACAATTTCCTCTTCGAATCGTGCCTCTAATTTCACGTTAAGTGTTCCTAATGTATTTATGTGTCAATTTTCTGATGTGGCCCCCATCGCGGTCCTTCCTCGTGCTCTCTCTCCCGTCTCAAAAGGCGTAGGCTATTACGTTTTTGACTGTTAATTCTCCCCCTGCGTGTAGGTAACTTTATTTACGACTATCCGCCCTTTCAAATCGGCAACGAATCATTTAGCAATATTGAAGCAGTTTGCCATTTAAAAAATATATTGTAGAGACTTCTTTCGGGTTATCCAGTTGTCGTCAATTTTTCTTTAACGTTTCGGTGCTTATACTGTCAGCAGATAAATTTCTAAAGACTGTTCGAAAATCGACGATCCCAGCATGATACGGTTTCTAAAACAGTGACAATGGTCATAGAAACCTTCATAGTGATAACACATTGGCCGTGTCTAGGATGTCGAAACATTTTGCGTTTCGCGAAACGGTAGCCATTTTAGTATTGAAAATACTTCTGGGCGCGTATTAATGGAGCTGTCTTGCGAAATATTAACGCGAGCGACATGCGACCTCGACATGGTCACGTGACGACCTTGCCGTGTGTCTATGTTTATGTTTGGGTTACATGTGTAGTCATCTACAATTTTGATGAGTTGATGACTGTTCAAGGGGTCCAAGGCCACCGTCGAATGCCCGAGATTTGCTGATTCGCTGAAATGGCAAAACGACATCCGAGATGCATGGCGCTTATGAGCACGTTGAATAAAAAACTTACTTAAAACACAGCAGTACACCGTTTAGTGAAAATTTGCCTGCGTATTTTATGAACTGATGTTGAATATAAAATAAACATTTGATATTTACTGATCGTTGTAATAGGAGGAGCATATCTGTTATTTTATTAATTTACACTAACATATATACAGGGTGATTAATTAAGAATAAGTAATCTCTAAACTGGAAGATTTAGTTTTCTAGATATGTATGTACATCAAATGAAAGGTTTTGGTATCACACCCTGTATAAATATAATGGACTATGAAATGTACAAAGCGCGTAACAAAAATAGTTTTAGGCCGACGCAACCTGCATTTGAGAAATTATGGAGGAAATAATGTTGCCATTAAAGTAACGAAAATGCAATGTTTTAGAAAATGAAAAGGAGGCTATTCATCTTACGTTAATTGTTTACATTGTAAACAGTTTTGAAATCATCTGGCTCACATTCGAATTCAAGGTTGCTGAGTGGATGGATTCTTAGAATCCCACCTAATTATTATTAATAATAATAATTTGTTGAATTTTGACAAAGTCCATTAAAGTTTTCTTAAAGTAGTTGGATTATTGTTTACAATATGGTAGATATACAATATATTATGTGTATATTACATAATATTATGTGCATATTATGTTTATATTATGTTTATGTTATATGTTTATATTATATGTACTTATATTATGAGTATATTATGTTTGCTCTTATATACTATACTTCTTGTTAATATGTAATAAAGATAAATAAATACGGCAATAATAAATTAAGGAATTTATGCGGTTGAGTGTAGAAGCGCTGCTCATTCAATTTTGATTCAATGAGTGATCTATGCCGTTTGCGTGGTAGGTTGGACCAATCTGTGGTATATACAAAATATTGTAACTACAATGTATGACAATTTCCATGCCATAAAAACGTTTATTATTATTATTATTATTATTAATTCTGCAGTTCCTAACAATTTAAATTAAACATTGACTTGTTTTCGGATTTTGCATGAAAACATGGTTGAAAATTAATTTATGCGTTAGGGTAAACGTGGGATAGTTGCCCCACTTTTTCAAATGGGCGATTTACATACGGAAGATGAGCATGAGCATTTAATAATCTGAAACTTTTGTGAAGATTAGTGTAATTATCAATTAAGATAGTAATCAATATAATTTAATACTTTTAGTTATTTACTTATTTATAAACGAAATAACAACACCTTATAAATGAGGATAGATGCCTACTCTGTGGGTTAGATCCAGTGATATTTTGACATGTGGGATAGTTGCCCTGAGAATGAATGAAAAAAATACTTTGATTTTCTTAACTTAAATCAACGTTAGCTTCAGCTTGACGAACGCTAAGTTCTGGATGGCGTTGCATAAAAGACTTCCAATGACGTCCTGCTTTGCGAGTTTCTTTGTCAAAGTTATGTTCAATACCAAGTTTTTCAGTGAATTCAAACGCTGATCTTCGTATCATATGTGTGTGTGGCAGCTTTAGAAACAGTGAATACAGTGTTCCTTTGCTCTCTATAAAACTGGCAGTTTTACAAGTAAGAGTTCATTAAAAATATAAATATTTGAAACAGGAATTGTTTTAAGGACTACTTATAATACTGTATAGATATTGCAATTCTACAGTAAACGTGTTAGGAAAAAAACCTTAGAAGTAAATACTGGTACCATTATAGAATATAAATTATCTTATCAGTATATTTCTTAGCGGTATATATAAAAAAGCCGTATCAATAAAGGCAGCCTGACACTACACGGCCACATAAAATGAGTGAAGATGATTCAAGAGTTACAAACAAACAAATTTTAGAAGAAATTATAACAATTAAAAAAAGAGTTAAAAGCAATTGTTGAAGCAACCGAAGTGAGACTTCTTTTGAAAATAGAAGAATTTAATAACCGACTCAACAAAATCGAGAAAGAAAATCACGAAATTAAAAATAAAATTGAAACCCTGGAAAGAAACCAAAGAAAAAATAATATAGTCATTTTTGGATTAAAAAAGGGAAGCTAATGACATTTCTCCCGAGTTCGTATGCAACAAAGTAAGTGAAATAATCGATGTTACACTAAACGAATCGGATTTAAATAATATATATTTCTTGGGAAGTGGAAAAAGCAGTCCAATAAAATTAGAATTTGTTTCTTTTCTCAAGAAAAACTCAATTATAAAAAAATTTATTCAAACTCAAAGGCTCTGGGATAACAATTGCAAATGATCTGACAGTAAAACAGAGACAAGAAAATAAAATTTTGAGGAAACATCTTCTGTTAGCAAGGCAAAATAAACGTATTAATTCTTATATAAAACAAAATAAGCTCTATCTGGATGATGATATATATACTGTAGAGGAATTAGAGGACATCGATGATATAACCCAACATATAACAACACGAAATCGACCAAGTAGCGCTCCTGGTACACCGACTACACTAACCCAACAAATTGAACAAACATCAGAGCAAACATCTGAAAAACAAAAGGAGCAGGAAAACTTAATCTTAGAAGTTAGGAGTAATATCATAACTCAAACTACACCAGGCTCAAGAAAAACAGGTACAATAAAAAAGGCAACTAATAAGGAACTTAATATATTGAAGATGACAACAAGGAACCGTACAGGGAGTAATAAATAGTAGATAGCTCAATATTGTCAAGTCTTATTAAACTTACTTTTTGTTACACCTCAAAGTCTAAATTAAATTTAATATCAAAACAATGGATCAGTACATTAGGGATTATAATTATATCCCTATAAAAACTAATGAGATCGACTGTGTGCCTGATTATAATAATTATATGAAAAATTATAACAATAAATATGCTTTTAGGTTATATCATCAAAATATAAGAAGTTTGGCAAAAAATATAGATGAGTTCAAAACCTATCTCTCTCAGTTTACGCATTCATTTCAAATTATAGTTTTATCTGAAACGTTTGTATTACAAAATATTGATTGTTTTGCTTTAGAAGGGTATGACATGTTGTATAACGAAAGTCATTTAAATAAAAATGATGGTGTTGCCATATATATAGAAAGTAATCTTGATTATACATCTCATGTAATTACCATAGGGAGCCAAAAATTCATAGAAGTACATCTCAAATTAAATAACAAGTTATATATTGTTACAGCAATATACAGACCGCCTTCTACATGTATTAAAGAATTTAATAGTATCCTAAAACAATATATTAGTAGGGTAAAAATAAATAATAATAAAGAAGAATACCATATAATAGTTGGAGATATAAACCTTAATCTACTTGAGAACAATGATGATACTTCGGAATATCTAAACAATCTGAGTGAATATAACTACCATTCAGCCATAAATGAAAAAACAAGAGTGCAAAATAATGAAGGATCATGCATTGATCACATACTTATAAGAAATAATAATGAATATCGAGACTGTTTATCATTTACACTTGATTTAAACATAACTGATCATCCATCTACAATAATTAATTTGCCAATTCAAATAACTAGAAATAGTAGTAAAATTAAAGAAAATCAGTCAATAACAAGAATTAACTATAAAACGCTAAAAGCTGACTTGAGAAATTTTAATTGGGATCATTTCTATAATATAATAAATGTAGAAAATAGCGCAAATTTTTTTGTTGAAGTTTTATCGACCACTATAAAAAAAGCATTCAAAAACAATAAGTTTAAGAAGGCAAGAAATAAAAAGAACTCCTTGGATCACTCAGGGTCTTATAAAATCAATAAATAGAAAAGACGAACTTTACAAATGCCACAAAAAAAATCCACATAGTGAGCAAGCTAAACAAAACTTTAATATTTACAGAAATCATTTAAAGATCCTGATAAGACAAACGAAAATTAATTATTACAAAGAAATTATTAATAAAAATAAGAGTTCAACAAAAAATTTATGGAATACAGTTAATAATATAACTAATGCCAAAAATAACGATTCAACTATCTCATATATAAACGATCCAAATTTAAATACAGTTATAAAACATGCAGAATCTATAACCAACACTTTCAATGACTTTTTTGCCGATATTGGTAAAAACTTGGCCCGGAATATCCCTAGATCAACAGAAACATTCATAGAAAAAAAGGTATCCAACTCCATATTTCTTGAACCTGCAAATGAAAATGAAATAATAGAGCTTATAAATAACTTGAAGACCAAAAAAGCTCCAGGAATGGATAAAATAAAAGCAGAAACTTTACAAAATATAGCAGAAGAAATAGCTTGTCCTCTTACCAGTCTTATAAACCGTATACTAGAAACAGGTGTCTTTCCATCTGAATTCAAACGCGCTGTAATCAAACCAATGTTTAAAAGTGGTGATCCTAAAGAAGTAACAAACTATCGGCCTATATCTCTTATAACAAATTTAGCCAAAATCACTGAAAAAAATAATTAAAATCAGAATAGTTAAATATTTAGAGAAATATAAATTAATATCAGAACGACAATTTGGCTTTAGGGAAGGTAAGAGTACACAAGATGCTATCTCGTCTTTAACTACTGAAATTTACAAAGCTTTGGATCAAAACAAACCATCAATATGCGTTTTTCTGGATTTGAAAAAAGCATTTGATACAGTTTGTCATACACAATTACTAAATGTATGTCACAATTTGGGGTTCAGAAATAATGCATATAGTTTAATTGAAAGCTACCTATCGAATCGCTAACAATATGTAAATATTAATGAAACTTTAAGTACTGAGAGAGTGGTTACATGTGGAGTACCCCAAGGTACCGTATTAGGGCCTATTTTATTTACGGTATATTTAAATAGTTTACTTACTATTAACTCCTCAGGATTTATTATAAGTTATGCGGATGATACGGCCATTTTTTACACTGATACTACCTGGGGTAATCTAAAACAAAAAGTGGAAAATGATTTTAGACACCTCATACATTGGTTTAACCATAACAAATTAACAATAAACTATAATAAAACCAAATTTATAAAGTTCTCTATTTATAAAAACAATTTGCCTTATTTTAAAACATTAAACATTAACACTGATAATTTTTCAATAGAAATAGAAGCCGTGACTAACATCAAGTACCTAGGGATAACAATAGACCAACATATGAGATGGGATATACATAGCACTAATGTTGTAAACACTCTGCGTAGTATTTTGTATAAATTTAAAAAGCTAAAACCGTTTTTAGAAGTACAGCAATTAAAGATCGTTTACTATGCATTAATAGAATCTCGCCTATCATATGGTATTCTTGGATGGGGAGGTATAGCGAACCGTTATCTGAAGCAATTGGATATTTTACAAAAAAAAGATTCTTAAAAATAATGTTAAATAAAAATAATACTTACCCTTCAGTATCACTATATTCTGAAGCACATGTTTTAGATATCAGGAAACTATATGTCTTAAATGTTGCTATAAAACAATATAAAGTGCAAAATCAACTACAATATGTATGTCATGATTATACAACACGCCATAAGATGAAAGAGTCCTTAGTAACACCAAGAATACTGAAATCCATATGTCAAAAAAAGCTTTAGTTTTATAGCTCCAAGAGTATATAATTACCTCCCAAATGAAATAAAAAATATTAGAAATTTAGCTCATTTTAAAAAGAAAGCAAAGCTGTTTATTCTGCACTCTGGAGATATTATGGGCAATCTATTTTATAGGAGTTAAAATTTTTGTGTTAATGTATTTATACTAAAATTAATCCATTATGGGATTATATATGTGTTAAGTGTATATATGTGTAGGTATGTATATGTGTGTGTATCTATATATGTATATTATGTGTGAACATGCGTGTGTATATATGTACATATATATTATAGAGTTAAATTATTTATTTTACAATAACCGTTATTTTATGTATACAGTTTGTTAAAGTTTATATAATGTTTGTTTTTCTTTATCGTTGTTCTTTGATGTATTGTAATATGAGGAACACTAATAATAATTACAAAAGTTGCAATTACTAATGTAAAATAGAAAATTAAACTATCCACGAGCGGGCTAAGCCCTTGTTGGATTCTCTTTTATTTACATCATGTACTTTTTATGAAATTAGTGTTTGTGCAGGATTATTTATTATTACTACTTAATGTTCATATTTATGTATTTTTTCTTTTATGTGTAAATAAACATTTATTATTATTATTATATCTCGTGAAATCCTGCTGCCTCTAATTTTTGAACGTGTGCGACGAGCCATTTTTCATTATTGACGTCCAAAACGGGGCGTTTCCCTAAAAAAAAAAATTAATGCAGGAATTAATAATAGGTAAAAGCGAAAATAAATCAAATAAAAAACGTTTAATAATACGGTAAGTATTTCGATTTTCAAAAACCTAGGTACCTAATGTCAATTTCTTTGTATATTGTTTCGCAAATCATCTTCTTAGGGTTCTAGATGGAATGCCATAACTACGAGATATTTCCGTAGGAATAAATTACTTATTTGAATATATATATGTTTTCAATATATCTACCATCTAAAATAATTGTTGGTCAACACTTTAACTAATGTTAAATATAGATATTCTAATTATTTTATTACGTATTTAATTTGAAATATGCACTTATGTTTTGCCAGTAGCAAACAGTTTTTCTTATAAAGAGATATGTCTAACAAATTATTATAAAGTAATAATAAAAAATAACAGTGTTTATTGAGATAATACAATTATTGTTAATAGGTAAATACAATAAGATCCTTAGTTAATAATTTATAATAATATAATAGTTAATTATTTAACTATATAATAGATATATAAAATTATCTTGACAACTGAAATGGATATGTTCGGAAATTGTTTTATACAGTTGAATAGTTTTTAGTAGTTATCCTGTATATAATTATTACAATATAATAAAAACACAGACAAGGAAGTTTACTTAAACAAACCCTTTTAAAATTTGTTCTACAGTTATCTTGTCCTGCCGTTTTTTCTGCTGTTTTACTCGACAGATTTTTTTCTCTATTGGGAAGGTTTTTTTTATGGGACAGCTTCTTTCTTCAAAGATCTAAATCTTTTCGGTTGATATCCGAGCCACTCATGTCTTAGATTTCGCTCATAATCGTCGTCAACAAAGTGATTTGAACAAATTCTGGCATTATTAACATTTAATGTATCTTCGCGTTTACACAGATGCCTCCACTTTGCTTTCAATTTCTCGTCCTTGGGAAAGCCAAAAAACTTGAAATTGTTTTTAGAACGATTGTTCGTATTACAACCTTATACAGCACACCTCATTTTAACAAATTTTTGCTCTCAAAAATATAAAAACTAGTACAAACTTATCAAGTTGCCTTCAGAACACACTCCTCGGCTGACAAAGGTGGTCACAAGCTGACGTCACAGTCATGGCGCCCGGCTGCGCCATATCATACCTTCTATTTGTATACCGTGGGTATTTTTGACCATTCTCAAACCACATTTTCTCATTTATTTTAAATGGAACCACGTATTTCACTTGCCTGTTGCATCTATTTTTTACTCCTCTTCAAAATTTGTTAAGAATACCGTATACCTAAAATTAGTACCTATTAGAAATTAATTAAATAATGTGTTAACGTAATTAGAGAAAACAGTATTATTATAATACTTTTTTAAATCATATGTTTTTTGTTTGCGTGCCTTATATGGCACGCTAGTCTCGTACGGAACTAAAAATTTTTTTAGGTGTGATTATACAGAATAACTTATTTGTTTCAGTTTGGCGGTGAAAGAACTTGCTGATATGCTAGAATCTGAAGAGTTTTGGGAAGATTTCAATAATGATTGTGTTGATCGGGTATATATTAAACCACCGGAAAACAAAATATAATCTGATGAAGATTTAGGAGATGAATCCAGTGGACTATTGGACAACTTCAGTGGTCGGCAGCTCCAAGCTTCCGCAGAAGTGGTTTTCCATAGTGGTCAACGTATCGGAAATGAAAACTGATAATTATGAAGAAGAACCATGTGCCCAGGTCCCCGAAGTCGCTCATTTAGGAAACAATGAATTAACTACCAAAAAATTAATTAACAAGTCAATTACCAAAAGCGGATACCTAGTTAATTTTGAGGTATATCAAGGTTGCACACCAAATTCCAATCCAAATCATCAAAAAAAAAAAAAAAATTGGAAAGGCGACGGCTCCCCTCTTGCAGTTTATTCAATAGTTTCCACAAGAACTTCAGGATATACCTTTCCGGTATTATTTTGACAATTAGTTTACGTCAATCAATCTTGTTTACCACTTGAAAGAAGAGGGATACGGTGCAACTGGAACGATTAGAGAATACCGCCTACCCAAAAACGGTCCTCTTCGTTCAGTGAAGCAAATGAAGAAAACAAATCGAAGAACTTTTTATTATACTTCGACAACTGACAAAAAGGTGGTAGCTACAATATGGATGGATAATTCTGTAGTAACAGTTGTATCAATGGTGCACGTTGTCCACCCATTATCAAATGCCAATCGTTATTCTTCTGCTGAAAAAAGGAAAATTGGAATTCCCAGACCAAATACTATTGGGAAGTATAATGAGTTCATGGGCGGTAACATTAGATGGACATAAAAGTTTACAGAATCGGAATTAGGGGCAAAAAGTGGGGGTGGCCGATTTTTACATGGCTAGTTGATAGTTGCCTAGAAAATGCGTGGATTATCTATAGGAAACATAACCTTAATGTCACACAATTGATATTTCGACGAGAAATAGCCCAGGTTTACCTAAAGCAGTTTCAAAATCTGCCAAAATCTGCTGGTCGGCCTTCAACGTATTCTACAGATAGCAGAATTGCTCCAGCCATAAGATATGATCGAGTTGATCATATTATAGAACACGTTCCCAATATCATCATATCATATTATAGAATACACCAGCAAGTGATATACGAACTCAGTGTCGGAAGTGTAATGTGGGACTGTGTGTTACATGTTTTATAACTTACCATTCTTCTAGTTGAAATGTCCATTATAAATTAGTTCCTTATATTATTTGTTATTATATTATTAGGTGCATATAAATTAGTTGTTTTTACGTTTTTCTGTCAATAAAATTTAGGTTTTTTTTTTGTATTTTAATACCTCAGGGTATCAACTATATCGACAAAATCGAAAGAAAGAAGGTGGATACAAACTGACAATCGAACGTAAGTACATAGTTGAACAGAAGCTGTAGATACTCATAAACTTGCGTCTGTTAGGATACACGTTGAGAGAGCGATCCAAAAACTAAAAATTTGTAATATCTTAAATTTAACAACTGTTTTTTGTGTTAAATTTAACAACATTATTTAAAAGTTCCTCCCCTTAATTATTGTAAAATTGCATAGGGTACGGGGCCCATATTTCGTCCCCCACGTGATCTCGGTTGGTGTGAGGCGCACCCTGGCGGAAACAATGTAAGTGTATAGAGCATCAGCCATACCTGCTATTGCGAGTGTAGCCATAAGCCACTATTCCTTTTTATTGCGCACAAAGTAATTTTCGTGATCGAAAAACTGTTTGTACATTTCTCTATTGTGTTCGTATAGATGTAAAGGTAAGTAATTTTAATAAACATTTACATATAAATATAGGTAGCTTATAGCGTGTACTCTAAGAATATCCGAGTTAATTGGCGCTTTCGTTCACTGGGATACTGTTGAGCGGCATCTTATCACAATGCTCCTAATTTATTTCCCCTAATTATGAATTTACGATTTCAATTTGCCAATTTTGAGGTGAAGCGATGATTAATGCTGTAACTGCCGTACGAGAAAAAAAGTGGGCTATATAAAAGCTGTATAGGCGTACGGGGTTCCGAGAGCTACCTTGAAGGACTACGTGAAGTCATCCCTACCAGCAGAAGAAGTTGTAAAAATGAAAAGCGGAAAATCATTTGTAGATAACCGTCATGGTGAGCAAGGGGGTAGTTGCACAGATTGTTTCGAATAGATCGAATGGGTGAAGTAAAAAAGGCTACAGATGCCGCCATGAAAACATTTTTTCCTTAATTTTTTTTCTAGAAATATAGGGGGACGAAATTAGGCACACTTTTTTGAAAATCTGAAAAATATCTTTTTTCGAATTTTGGCCTATAAATCTCTAGTAACGTACTTCAAAGGCAATTTAATAGCTGAGCTATGTGCTCAAGGGTCTACTGTATCCATTTTGAGTTGCTTGAAAAAAAACCTAGTTTTAGAGGTGAAGAGAACTTGGGGGACGAAATTTGGGCCTTCTACCCGAAAACTTTATATCATAACTGAATAAATAAAATTAAATGTTCCCAATAAAAAGTGTTATTACTGATTTATTTACAACGAATTGTGCATAACAAACTTAAAGTAACTAAACGGACGGTACTTTTGCACGCTCTTTTTTACATAGTAAGTTGGCTTACCATAAAGTTTTACTACGTGTAACTGTATAACTACTGAACTCATTACTATTGTACAAAGTAATTGATATCGTATAAATTTAATTTACCGATTTTCTAGACATAAATATGCCACACGTAGAATCTACAATAAACTGCTCGTCAAAATTAACAATTTTTAGATTAGCGTCATCTGCGTTCTATTCGAGTTAGATACTTGCGGTTTTTAATTTTTTGTAGCATATGGTGCTGGTTTTAATGCTTCAAAGAACTCCATCACCGCACATACAGGGTTTGTCCGGAAAGTAATGTCAGTGAATTTTTTTCCCGAGACTGTACGCGCCAGCCCGCGCTTTACGTGCTGAGATTGTGGTGGGGGATCTGGCAACAAGATCCAACCAGGGCCAGTTGGCTACCGGTCGTTGTAGCGGTTGCATCACTCGTTCTTTGAGAGGCGTTACAGTGACCCGGTGCAAGAAAAAATGCAACGTTCGCTTGAGGAACGAATGGCGATCAAGTTTTGTGTGGAACTGGAGAAGAGTGCTGCGGAAACCATTCCAATGTTGAAGAAGGCTTTCGGCGTCGATTGTCTTTCGGACAGGCAGATTTTCCGGTGGCACAAGGCCTTCGCAGAAGGTCGGGAAGATGTCAACGACGAGAACCGCGCTGGACCGCCATCAACCTCCAGTTCCGACGACAATGTGAAACGTGTGCGTGACTTGTTGAACACTGACCGTCGTCTAAGTGTCCGTTTAATTTCCGAAACATTAGACATTACGAAAACCATTGTTCACGAAATTGTGTCGGAGTCTTTAGGAATGAGGAAGGTGTGCGCGAAACTCGTGTCAAAAGTTCCAACGGACGATCAAAAAGCGAGGCGCGTCGAAACCTGCCAAGAACTTTTGGACACCTGCGAAGACAACCCCGCTTTCCTTGATGACGTCATTACCGGGGACGAAAGTTGGGTCTTTGAATACGATCCGGAGACGAAGAGGCAAAGTGCGGAATGGCACGTCGAACTCCCCTCGCCCCAAGAAGGCCGGGATGTACAGGTCAAAGATCAAGACAATGCTGATTGTCTTTTTTGATTGCCGGGGATTGGTCCATCATGAGTTCGTTCCGCAGGGGACAACCGAAACCGGAAAGTTTTACGTCGAGGTGCTGAAGCGGCTGAAACGCAGGGTGAATCGCGTCCGCCCAGACATCTCAAAATCCTGGAAGCTTCACCACGACAATGCGCCTTCGCACACCTGCTTCCTCGTGGCCGATTACCTCATCAAGGCAGGCATCGCCGTTGTTCCCCAGCCTCCCTACAGCCCCGATGTGGCCCCCTTTTTTCTGTTTCTGCGCCTCAAAACCCCAATGATAGGATACCATTTTGGGTCGGTGAAAAACATTCAGAAGGCTTGCACCAACACTTTAAAGGCGATTCCGGAAAACGACTACCGTGTGACTTTTGATGAGTGGAAGACCCGCTGGAACCGATGTGTGGACGCAGGAGGAATGTATTTTGAAAGTTTCTAAAGATTTGTACCCATAGAACTAATAAAAACCATTTTTCAAAGCTCACTGACACTATTTTCCGGACATCTTTCTTAATAAATTTCTTAATAAAGGGTTCTTTATTAAGACCTCCTAAATAAGTTCTGTGTATTTGGTCGCTTTCCCATTTCTTCAACACATTTCCAGATCTCTTAAGTCACCTCCTTTCATTTACGCAGGGTTTTGCGTGGTTTGACCTCTGTTGGGTCTCTGAATTCATGGTGGCGTGGTTTGACATCTGTTTGGTCTCTGAATTCATTGATCTTAATGGTGCCTAATAAATTGCTACGGGGTGTCACAGCTTTGACAACCCAGGCACCCCTCCAAGCCACACCTACTCCTACCCGCCACCTACTTCCTCTGGTTCCGCCTCTGTAGAAGACTGCGTGGGATGTCTATTTGTCTCGAATTCATGTCATGTCATTACTTGACGGGACCCACTATGAACGGCCGATTGAGCGCCAAATGTGATATTCCACCTCCAACCCACCCTCCTGAAAATTTGCCACGCTGAGGAGTTGTGTCGAGGTGTTGATGCGTGAGGTGACTTTGAAAGAATTCTTGAGGATGCTTGAACCCTTTTTGGCCCACCTCGAATCGTTTCTCTCCTTCAAATCCCCTTTTCCGTCCAATCGTCCTTTTTTTTACTCCCTCCAAAACATTTTTGAGTGGGTGAAAATTCCTGGAAGAAAGCCTCGTTGGCAAGTTGGCTACGCGCGGCAAGTGTTCACTGTGATTTGGGCCTCGACTGGGTTAGCGCCTGTAAGGTAGGCTGTAACGGGCTGAAATTTTACTAATAGTTTTACCTTAATATGGTTTAACATTTTATAGTTTATTTAGTCTCTTTTAACTGTTGGTGCCATGGTTTGTTTAGCGAGGGCCTCTGTGTCGGTACCTTGAGAGTGGTTCGATAGCGTTCCACGAGATACGGTGTGCCGAGAAGCCTTGCCCTTGTTTCCCCCAGATAGTTATTGCTGCATACCATCTTGTATTGGTGCAAATCTCCTAGCAGGAACCACCCAATTCAAGTAATTCGAGAGATGAAGGGTTGTTTACAAATTTTGGGTTGAGGTTAAGTTTCCTTCGTGATGGCCAAAATATGTGATGCATCATTTTAGATCTAAAGGACAATGAATTTATTATATTATAACACCTCTGAACTTTAGTAAATACTCACATAATATACAAAATTTTATCCACCATCCATCAGGCCTTATGACAGCTGTCACTTGTCACTGCAGGGGTTGGCATCCCTGAGAGCAGATGACGGCTTTTTGACGGGAATTTCCGTTGACAGCTCTTCCTTTTTCTTTGGTTGACATTTCCATGCTTTTTCTTGACTGAGACAGTCTTAATCGTGTAAACGGATTTTGGAGAAGTTGAAGGCTTATAATATAGCTGCGGTGAAAGTCATCGGCAGTTTAAATCAGTAGTTGCTGGATATTTTGTCCTTCTGCAAGGGAAAACTTGTCAACATCCTCGAGGCCACACAAAACCTAAGGCCTCGTTATCGGTATTGTTATCGTTATCGTTATCGGTATCGTTATCGTTATCTTTATCTTCCAATTTATTTTCTCTATATTATTACTACCTGCATCTCTTTCACGGTATCGTACCTCGCATGCTATCGCTTCGTATCGTTTATGCTTCGCATCGCTTGTTCTTCTACTACACTTGTACACCCTGCCTGCCTGCCTGCTTGCATGCGGTGAGGTACACACCCTTACACCGACACCAATCATCTCACCCCGTGGACTTGCCGGCTGGGACACTTCATTGACCGCTTACGTCACTGCACTACCTGGGCTGCCAGCTGCACCGACTTGCATTGTTTCCTGCACCCTCCTAGTAACACTTTGTATCCGCTTGCTCGCACTGGGTCCTGGAATACAACTCGGCAACCACTCCTCGGAGACGAGACGAGCCAGCGTAGACACCAAGAGCCAGGAAACACCACAGGGTACTTGGTACCGGCAGATAAGTGCACTGTTTGTTCACCAGTCGTACTCTCTACATTTAGGGCATTGTAACCTTTTACCATCTCGACTTTAGGAGCTTCACTCCCCCTAGTCGCATAAGTTGACACGCACTGAAAATACTGTGCATTAATATTTTCCCCATTTTATAGGCACCATTTAGTATATTTTAAGGTAAATAACGATTAATATTGCGACTATATATACCTGTAAACCGATCCAAGTAGTACTACCAGGGTGAAGGTGACTCTGAAATAACCTATTTTGTTTAAGCCATTAATATTTACTATTAGTACGGACTTACCACTACCGATCTGTTCACGTCGAGCCCTGTCCGTTATTGTGTTGTACAATAAAGCCTGTTTATTAAAACCTGTATATCCGTAAACTTTGCACCATTTCGTTAGCCGAATAAACAGCCGGCTTTAAGGTGAGTAGCATTTGAGGTTAGTGGCTGACTTCACCCGCGCCATTAGGTGCGTTCAGTTCGGTGGTCGCCCGCCGACCAGAGAACTATTACCCTGACCGAACGTTAAGGTCCAGAGCCTTTTTCCCGTTTTTTTTTGTGTATCATCTAAGGCTAGGCGGATCCCTCCCTTGGCTCAAATACATCACCATCTGGGTTGAAAACGGGTGGCGCCTCGTAAGAGAACTGTTCTTATTTTACTCACGACCGTCTCCACGGAGCTAGCGGCCAACCCTCAAGGGATCCCCTCTTAATACTGGCACCCGTCGAACCAGAGCCACCAACCACACCCCCTAAAAAGGGGTGTGTAACAAGGCCATCCAAACACGCTCTCGCTCGTAAAATTAGTGGGAAAAGTCTGCCGCGTAGGTTCCAGCCCAGTCGACGCTTCATGACCACAAGTTACAGTGCATACTTGTCGCGCCTGCCAAGCATCTCTCGCGAATTTGGCGATTGTCTATTTACACAAGTGAAAAGGAAGGTTCCGCCTATCCAACGAGTCCACTTTCAGGAATTTTCGTAAATTCAAAAAATTTTTGGAGGTGGCAAAACAAGAGGGTGATGGGACGCAAAAGAGGATTTGAAGGAGACGGTCTAGCTGTGCCACAAAGAGTTCATGCATCCCAAGGAAAGTTTTCTGAGTCACTTCACGCATCAAGACCTGCTTACGACCCCTTAGGGCGGCAATTTTTCATGGGGTGGGTTGGAGATGGAATATCACTCACTATTGGCGCTCAATCGGCCGTCCGCAGTGTATGGAGTTTTTACTCGACAGCGTGCTTCTCAGTCGATCCTATAGATCTCTGAAATTGGCGTTAAAATCCAGGAATCTTGCGAATTCAAATTTCAACATGGGGTTGGTTTTTGGAGGTGTGAACGGCGAACCGTTTAAGTCACAGCGTAGCGACTGCAGAGCATTAAATGCAACCCAATAGGCTACTGAAAATTAAACACCGCAAGTCTCTAACTCGAATAGAAGGCAAATGGCGCCAATCTAAAAAGCGTTACGTGAGTTTTAACGAGCAGTTTATTATTTCTGAATATACTTCGGAAATTTCTGCTACAACGCAGGGCTCGACACTATAAAACTCTATGATAATGAAAGTATAAACCGATATTTTTAAGCGACTTGTAAATTATATACGCGTGTATTTCTTACCCCTGCATACCCACGTCACTGACCGATCCTTTCCGATGTCCCGGGACTCAATTTTGCGCGGTAGTACGCCGATCTCATGCGGAGACGCTGGATAGGTAAATGCAGTTGTATATGCGGTAAGCCGGGATTTCCGAACTCTAGTTATGATCCATTGAACTAGGGACAATAGGTCCCACCCCAAGAACAAGGTATGACCAACATTTCGTTACACAGTGTTATCATTCTACTTAGTCTTAACGGATCTACTGTTAGTGATGTGCTCCCGGGAACGATATGTTCACAATGACTGCTGAACTTGTCAGACCCACCGAAACATGTCGAGTCCTATTTGGGTGTACTAGAGGGTCTCTATATATATGTTACCGCTTTATTCTCCTGGCAAGAAAATAAGTCGAGACTCTCTCACTGTTCGTCATCGGATATATCAACTGATCCTAATAAGGTCAGATCTGATATTTCTGGTGACGTATAATAGTGAATAGAAATCATTATCACTGGTAATCTCCCAAGTGCTTGAATTATTATTATAATTTTCCTACAATATTCGACAGTGATTTATTAAACCATGTGGGAGATTCGATATGAAACTTTCACATCTGAATATAATTATTAAATATTGACATTTTTATTATAGAATACAATACGAAAAAAAAATTACGAAGTAGGTTGGAAATGCGGACAAAACGTTTATTGCGTTTTTTTAAAAGTGATCTTTCTTTTCTTTGTGGTATTTGGTTATTTATGTAAGTAGTAGATATTACATTTGTTTATAATTTTATACTCATCTAGAAATAAAAATTGGGATGTCAATAATAATCAAACGTCAGTTTACTCTCACGCCAATATTTGACAGAAAAATTTCCAATGTAATTTCACTTAGGGTATCTAGCAGGACGAAAATTTAAAATTTTTTATTTCATTGCTGTGATAACTGCTAACAATAAATGCATTCAATTGGTTTGGAGATACAGATGGAGTACAAAATGGAGTAGAAAAGCAAGGTTCGAACTCAACAGTTCTTATTCAATCCCACTTCTGAAAACTTGGACCCCATGTCTGAAATGGTTTCAGAAGTGGAATAAAACGTAGTAGGTACCTAGTAAAATAAGAGCATTTAAAAATGACCGTAGTAATCTTTTCCACGTGGCGCATCATCGCCAGCAACAATAGGAATTCCTTTACGGTTCTTAACGTCGCCGTCATAAAAGGTAAATTATCACGAAGACACCCGAAGCAGCCGTTAAGCAGGGCGAGGAACGGCGGCGCGACTTAATAAGCATATGTTGGCATTGGCATTGACTTGGGCATTGGTGTGGTTTATAGAGCTCCTACAATAAATGTCACTCAGATGAGAAACGTAAGTGATATCTTAGAAGTATTATGTCTCCAAGTTGATTATATTGTAATGACAGGTGATCTTAACATTAACATGTTCAATCAGAACTCACATGAAGTAGAGTATTTCCAAAACTTTATTTCTGATTTTGGTTTAAAGCAACACGTTACTAGTCCAACTAGAATTACTAATATATCTGAATCCCTAATTGATGTATTATGTGCAAGCAAAGAATTGTGTATAAATGAATGTAATACTGTGGATTTATGTAACATCACTGATCATTTATTAGTTTATGCAAATTTTAAGTTAGGAGGTAAACCAAATGTAATCAAGGAATTTCAGTGTAGGGATTTTAGTAACTTTAATATAGAAGAATTTACATCAGATGCATCTAGAGTAGACTGGACTTTAATAAGCAGAGCAGACAATATTAATAATAAACTTGATCTGCTAAATACATTTATACTATCGCTATTTGACTTGCATGCTCCAATCATCAACATTAAACCTAAACGTTACAGAGCTCCTTATATTACTTATAATATTAGAATGATGATTCAAATTAAAAATAAGGCTCATAAAAGGTACATAAAAACAAAGACACCAGAGCACAAAGCATATTATATCGATTTACGAAATTATGTCAATCTAGCAATTAAACGCGAGAAAAAAGCGTATTTTCAATATATTGCACATCGACATGATAAGAATTCGAACATTTGGAAACAGTTACGTAGTTGCGGAGTGATTAATAGAGAACACAAACAATTGCCCATAGAACTTCAAAATACTGAGGCTCTTAACAATTATTATATTAATGTGGCTGGTCAAAGCAATATTAATGACACTTTGTTAAACTTTTACGAAGAACACAAAATAAATGAAAACATTACGTTTAATTTTAAAGAAGTAGAAAACAACGAAATATATTATGCATTAAAAACTATAACATCAGAAGCTTATGGGGTTGACCAAATTAATTTAAAAATGCTAAACTTAGTGTTACCTTCTTGTATTGACGCAGTTAGAGATGTAATAAATTTTTCATTAAGACATGGGGTTTTTCCCGATCTTTGGAAAACGGCGTTAATTATACCAATCCCCAAAATTACTTCACCTGCCGAATTTAAAGACCTAAGACCTATTAATATTTTACCTTGTCTTTCAAAATTGTTAGAGAAGATTGTTAATTTTCAGCTAAAGGATTATTTAGAACATAATAAAATAATATCTCCTCTACAGTCTGGTTTTCGTAAGAATTATAGCACAACAACTGCATTATTAAAGGTAATGGGCGATATTATACAAGGTGTAGATAACAGTAAACTTGCTATATTGGTATTGTTGGATCAATCAAAAGCCTTTGATTTAGTAAACCACAGACTGCTGTTATCTAAACTGCAATATATTGGACTAAGTAATACTGCACTAAACTGGTTTTCAAACTACTTAAACAATAGACAGCAAAAAGTAAAAATAAATGAAGAGGTGTCAAGTGAATTAATGGTAACGAGCGGAGTTCCTCAAGGAACTATTTTGGGTCCAGTACTCTTCTCTATTTTTACTTACGATTTGCCTAGCTGCTTTTCTAAATGTCAAATTCATTTATACGCAGACGATTTACAAATATATATTCTGACGAATTTCGTAAATGCACATTCAGCTATTCAAGATATTAACAGAGAATTAAGTAATTTTTGTGTATGGTGTCAAGACAATGGCCTAAAGATAAATCCTAAAAAATCAAAAGCTTTAATCTTAGGTAATGAACGAGTAAGAAGACAAATAGATATGAATACTCTCAATATAACAATTAATAACACCTTAATAGAATGGGTTAACTCTGCTAAAAATTTGGGTTTAATGTTAGATAGTAATTTAGATTTTAACGAACAGGTTAATAATGTATTTAGAGGGTCCTTCAGAATATTAAAATCATTGTATAACTTTAAATATGAGATGAAACAAGAAACAAAATTGTTATTAGTAAAAGCACTGATTTATCCTAAAATTGAATATTGCAGCTCCGTTTATTATTATCATTTAACCGGGTATAACCGACAGAAATTGCAGAGAATACAAAATGCGTGTATAAGATTTGTTTGTTGTGTGCCATTTGGCGAACATATATCACCGTATTTGGATAGGCTGGGTGAAATGAATATTTTTCAACGTGTGACATATTTATATCTATTGTTTTTGTACAAATTATGTAAGAGTAATTGTCCAGACTATTTAAATAACAGTCTAACTCGCAGATCATATGTTCACAATGTAAATGTTCGCAGTAATTGCTATACAATACCTCAACACCATACTACAAAATTTAAGGGTAGCTTTCTATATACAGCTCCGAAGTTATTAAACATGGTATTAGACAATATTAATTTACCTCTAGGAGCATTTAAAAAGGAATGTAAGTTCAAACTCATGTATAACCTCATTAATATGTAATTGTATTATACCATATATATATATAAGTATATATTAAGTTATCTAGCATTACTATTTTTTTCTTTTAGTTATATAAATATATTTATTTATTTAGGCAAATTAGGTTGTATATTTATTTAGGCAAATAGGTTTCTTGGATTTAAAAAAAGTTAAATTTAATTTTGTTATGTAATGTCTATATATTGAAAATCTGGGGGAGTGGAACACCGGCAACGCCGAACTCCTTCCGTTTGTGTATTCTTTTCTTTGTACACAATAAATTTTTTATTTATTTATTTTATTTATTTATATGTAAATTGTGTAATAAGTAGGAAATGATTGTAATGGCCGACAAGGGAAAATCTCATTAGAGACATAACGGCGTTCATAAAGCAGCGCCTTCCAGGGCTTCCTTTGACATAATGTCGGAAATCCCCGAATAAATCTGTCTAATCATACGGCATAACGTGCCAACTACGCACTAACATAGCATTACCGAGGACTAACTAAGACTCGGCACAGCCGACTTTGTAATAAGACAGCAGCAAGATTCACTGCCGAAGTTGTTGGCCTGCAGGGGACTGATAACGGGACATGTGAAATTTTAATAATATAGTAACTTTTAATGCTAATTTTTTTCGAAAATTAGGAATTTGGAAAAGTTATAGTAATTTGATTAATTATTTCACCCCAGAATTTTCATTTTTGAAAATGTAAATTTTCATATTCCTTGGTAATATTTGCATATTCACTTGGTGATTGTGAAAAAAAATATTTTGCAAACA
This sequence comes from Aromia moschata, assembly GCA_029963805.1. Classification (NCBI taxonomy): domain Eukaryota; kingdom Metazoa; phylum Arthropoda; class Insecta; order Coleoptera; family Cerambycidae; genus Aromia; species Aromia moschata. The sequence continues at coordinate 1,000,994 of JAPWTK010000074.1, read as the reverse complement.
TTTTGCAACCGTTTTGTGTGCATCTAGTGGGGCAAATATGTTTGGTCTTTTTTTTTCGCAAATGCCGTTTTTTTTGGATATTAGAGCTTTCTACTTTTAGTAATCACCCGTAAAATATGATGAGCCCCATTCTTCCTTACGAAAATACGAGAATTTCAAATTCCATCATTCGCCACTGCACACAATACAACATAATACACAATTTGCTTCGAGAATAAAATAATTTTGCCATATTTTTGGCCACAGTTTTCTTTTTCTAAAATGAACTAATTTTACAATGCAGAAATCGTGTCAATAAAGCTAAGTATGCATTGAATTTCATGCTAAATACCCTGCAATAAAATTATGTACTTACACAAGTATTTGAGACACGGCTGAATGGAATTATCCATTTAAGAAAATATCTAATAATCAAACCCAGTTTTCCACACCAAATAGTCAATCAGAAAAAGCCGGCAGCTTGACCAAATTTAAAAATTATTTGTATAGTTAAAGAGAGTGAGTTTTGGAGTACCGTTATTAAAAAAAATGAAAATTGGTCAAACCCGTCCAAAATAAGAGGGTGATTTCATTTCAAAGACCACACACTGCGTATGCACCTGAAACAATTATGATGTGGGGAACCTAAATTAATTAAAATATATAGTGTGTTCAATTATATAACACTAACTTTGTTATTCCCCCCTGTACATTTAGTAAAACCGTTATATTATCTTCGTTAAAAAATCGTGTGGAAGGGCTTTTACTCTTTTTTAATCGATCAATAATAAAAAAAAATAACGAAGGGGGGGGGGGGGGCATTATCTTATAAAGAACCTTGTGCAACTACTTTCTGGCATAAGAATTACAATTAGAAGTTTCAACTTACACTGAAAATGGAGTAGAAAAGCAAGGTTCGAACTCAACAGTTCTTATTCAATCCCACTTCTGAAAACTTGGACCCCATGTCTGAAATGGTTTCAGAAGTGGAATAAAACGTAGTAGGTACCTAGTAAAATAAGAGCATTTAAAAATGACCGTAGTAATCTTTTCCACGTGGCGCATCATCGCCAGCAACAATAGGAATTCCTTTACGGTTCTTAACGTCGCCGTCATAAAAGGTAAATTATCACGAAGACACCCGAAGCAGCCGTTAAGCAGGGCGAGGAACGGCGGCGCGACTTAATAAGCATATGTAAATTGTGTAATAAGTAGGAAATGATTGTAATGGCCGACAAGGGAAAATCTCATTAGAGACATAACGGCGTTCATAAAGCAGCGCCTTCCAGGGCTTCCTTTGACATAATGTCGGAAATCCCCGAATAAATCTGTCTAATCATACGGCATAACGTGCCAACTACGCACTAACATAGCATTACCGAGGACTAACTAAGACTCGGCACAGCCGACTTTGTAATAAGACAGCAGCAAGATTCACTGCCGAAGTTGTTGGCCTGCAGGGGACTGATAACGGGACATTTTCTTATATTACACTCTAACACTTCAATCTAGTCATCTGCGGACGCTACAAGGTGGGATAAATAAATTGAGTTAACGGAAACACAACCCATATTAGGGCTAATGATTATTGTTTCAAGCAAATAAACGTGAATTTGTGCTCATTTACTTTTATCCCCCCTTCTGATCATACTTTCTCGGATTGCTATTTCTTAAGTATTCTCTTTTATCGTATACATATAAACATATAATATATTTTTTTAATTATGAAATTTATATCCACAGTGGGAAAATCAAAAGACATTTAGGTATATGAGTTATTTTCCCCAAATATATAAAAATAGTTCAGTTAAAAGCCAAGCCACCTATAGCTTTATTTCAGTTCTGAAATAACGTTTGGTAATTAGTTTTCCTTTCCAGCTCCTAAATGTAGGAGCTGTTTAATTAATATTATTTTTTTTATGAAACATCCCAATTTTTATTGTTGAAATCCTCTTGTTCTTCTGTTTACAACGAAATAACATCTCACACTTTCTTTCACAGTTTTTTTTTAATATCATGCATTAAATACATATATAAAATAATATACTCAAGAACAGAGTTGGGCAAATTTTAGTCGATTGATGACTAATGACTAATTTATTCATTAATCATAAGAACAATGATTAATTACTAAATTAATCATTAGTCACGGAAATCACTCATGACTAAATTACTCCTTATTCATTAGTCACGACTAACCGCCAATCAGTAGCCATTAATCATGAGTAACCATCAATCATTAGTTATCAGCCATGAATAATCACAAAAATAAAAAAAAAAAACTGGAAATGAAATAGTGGCAAGAACAAAGTTGTAAAAAAACTACGAATTGAAAATTACGAAAAAATTATAAAAAACCAAAATAGTTAAAAAATTAAAAAATAAGTATTAAAAACTTAAAAAGTAGAGTTAACTAAAACATATTGATAAGTAATGCAAGCATTACAGGGACGTCCCATTAGGTGGTGTACAGATCACTACATTTTTTATTTTTTATTCACCTCCCCCTCCCCCCATTCATATCATGAATTTAGGAATAACCGAGGATTTTACTGTATTTGCCCCCTCCTATTTCCCTCCTCTAGTGATGAAATTCCCGAGGTTTGTTGCACAACTAGACTGAAATGTGAATTGAACAATTGCGTGTACATTAAGTGAACGGAATAGCATAATTGACAATTGTGGGAACTGTTAGTCATAATTGTTAGTCATACTAATGATTGATGGTTAGTCATGACTAATGATTAAACTTCAATCATGACCAATGATTAAACTTCAATCATGACTAACCATCAATCATTGGTATGATTAACAACTAATCATGACTAAACCGCAGTCGTGACTAAATACTATGACCAATTTAGTCATGGCTAAAGTTTATTCATTTTACTTTAGTCATTAGTCATTTAGTCATATTCTGCCCAACTCTGCTCGAGAATATGATCTAATGTATAGTAAGCTGTGAAAATTGCTGTCTTGATTTATATTTTGCCTTGATTTATCTTGATTGATATTTTGTTGTTTATGGTCAGTGAAACATATGCTTTAAGGGCTATTAACCGCTTAACGACCGTACCCGAGATAACTCGGATGACAGATATTTTTAGAGATATTCCGTGGTAATATGAGAATATGAGACACATATCCCCACCATGGTATTAGTCGTTCTGATGACTGCGCAGTTGGCTTTGCCAACAGTTGTCCATGGTCTTCAGCTGCAACTAGTGCGCGTAAAACTAGTCAGATAGTGCAACTGTCTGAGCATGAATCGAAATAGTTTTAGTTTATTTTATTGTCTAGTCACGCTGTTGCATTGTTTTGTATGTTGCATAATATGTTGCATTTGTTGCATTGACTGTAGCTCTATGGGTTCGCTGTCGGAAATTTACTTTTTGGGTCATTATGGATAGCTCTCAGATATTATAGATTTTTCCAAATTCGGGTATTAAAAATAAAAATATTGTTTTTTTTTTTTCAAAAATAAATGCTTTTTTTGTAGTATATAGGACTAAATATATTAAGCTATACACGTAGTTTTAAAAGATGAGGCTAAAAAATCGGACATACAAAGATAAGTTAGTAGCGATAGTAGCATTAGTAGCGATATTATCATCACTATCACATTGTCATGACATACTTTTGAGAAATTAAACGTTTTGTTAGAAGTTATCAGCAATTTAAAAAAAAAAACTCTAAATAACTAAAAAATATTAAATATTGGTAGAGAGAATGCTAATATAGACCGATACAGAATTTAATTATAGGTACATTAAAATGCAATGTAAAATAGGGGGCATCGTATTTAAAAAAAAATGAGTTTGGATGGTTTGAAGGTGTGCTAAATGGTAATTATATTTTAAACACCCTGTACATAATTGAGAATAATAATATAACGACTCTTGCACAGCTTTAGGATTCTACTAATCACAGTGCTAATACCGATACGTCAATTTCTAAAATGATTTTTACCAATTGTTTCAAATGTTATGGCGCTGATGATAACAAAACTTCAAAAAAACTGGAAATAACTCAAAAACAGTAAAAAATAGGTATTGGTAAACCTCATCAAGATCTATATAAAATAACGTGAAAAATAGAAATATGGAATAAAAAAGTACAATTCTACTTAAAATAACGAATTTGATGACGATTTCCGGTATAACCGGAAGTGCAGCCATCTTGTAAATAGTTTCAAGTTCGTCATTTCGTCGACCTATTAGATGAAGTTTAAATTTTTAAAGATCAATCATTTCTGTGAGCCGCACTACTTTTAATAAAAAATGGATTCGATCAATCCCCTTATAGTCCAACAAATAAATAATGAAATGAATAATTCGCTTGACCGGAGATAGACAATCGCAGATTAGTGTACTTTAACATTGTCAGTGTCCGAGGTTGCAAGTAATACGGTATATTATAATAGTGATTGACAGTCAAGAGTATGACAGTACAGGTTGTTTCAATGCTGCATTTGATATTAACAAATATTTATGAGTTAATGGGACTAAATTTGAATTTTTCTATAATAATAATATTCCTAACTAAAACAGATTCTTACTCTATCACTCTCAACTGCCGTGGAAGGACTTTCCAATAGTCGATCTGTAGTGCGCGATTTGTGATGCCTCATTGCATGTTTGCTATACTGTTGAAAATTTTTGAGACCCCACTGACATAGGTGACTAATAACCATGTTAAAAACTCCGTTACTGAACAGAGGTGGTTGATGAAATTGTTTATTATGTTAAGATTATTAGTGTAAGTTCTGAAGCCAATGCTTATTGTTCATTCCTAGTCTGTTTATTCAATTAGTTCTGTTTACTAACAGTGACGATCTACATTTTCTTATTTCTATAAGACCTCCTGATCATTTTCGGTGGAGAAGAGGATATTTCAATTATGCCTGAAATAGGGTTGTTGAGTTCTCCAGGTTATGCTGGGGATTACTTTGGATTCTGGACGAGAAACTGGAAAAAAGAAAACGGTTTATGTCGTCTGTGACCACTAATAAATTCATTATTAAAATCAAGTAATAAATAAATAATATATTTATTTTATATTATCTAAAAATTAATATTTTAAATTTAGTAAATAGTTTTTATAAATACTGTATTAAATCGGCAAAATACCAAAATAAGTACGTGAAGCAATGTTATCCAAAAATTTTACTAAAACCGAAATGATTTCAAAGGTTTTTTTGCAGAATATTAATATCTGAGCTTCATTCAAATTAGGTTAATGATACATTATATGAAGGAAATACTCAACTTATTAGTGCACTCTTAGAACTGAACTAATACTTGTGCAGTATTTCATCAATTAAGAACCAACAAAGCGCTAATGTAATCTAATTAAATTCTATAAGTGAGTAACCTCACTTATTACTTACCTTATACCTAGTACTCTATAAGCGTTCTAAATATATTGTTCCATAACCACTGCTTATTACTAACAGTCCACTTCTGACATCAATCGTATTAGAAGTGAGATAAATCTCAAACTTGAAACAAAAAGAGCAGCGAGAGCTCGTGCCTCGGATAAGCGCTCTTCCCGTTTGAACGTTTCCATTTTCTACATTTGTGAATTTCACCCTATAGCTCCTCATATCCATAATAATACACTGGTCAATTTAAGTTTATGTTGAATATTTAGTTAGGATTTAGGATCCGCACTAGTTCCGGTATCGTGTTATTACAGCACATCCTGGCAAAAATCGTCATATATCACGAAATGCAGTTAAAGCGTGGATTTAACATGGCGGAAAATGCGACCCTCAAAGTCGATTTGATATATCAAAATGCATGAAATATAATGCAATTATCCCTTTACCTACAATCCATTTTATGGCTATACTGTCTGTTCTTGTAGTGGTATCGTTTCTGACTGATAAAAATTTTCTTTCATATGTTTGGAAACGTATTATATTTTAATAGGAAATCAGTTATTATAAGGTAACTAGTAAATGATAACTGATATATAAGGTAATTAGGTTTTTTTGTTCTTTATATTACACACAGATGTTCCAAAATTAAAATGTAATTGGCAATTAATTACTGTGGTATATGTTCGTGATTCAGGTCGATCCATTAGTTTATTTAACAAAAGGCATTAATTATTAAAAAAACTTATACTGGGTGTAACAGGATCATGGTACACCCCCTTTTCCAAGGGCGTAGCCAGTATTTATCTTGGGGGGGGGGGGGCGATCGCTGCAGATTAAACAAAAAAGCCAAAAAAAAAAAAAGGTCACTAGATTCAACGGCAACCGCATTCCCCCGAGTATTTTGGTTTTTACTGGACCCTTTGGGGGGAGGGGGGGCGATTGCCCTCATCGCCCTCCTGGCTACGCCCTTGCCCTTTCTCCTTTAGTTTTCAAGATAATTCAAGTTTTCAAGATAATATACATAATAAGTGGCACTATCAGACATACAAGTGATTTTTTTGCCACTTCCGGTTTGACCGGAAGTGACACTAACTTTCGATTTTTATATGGAACACCCTATATATTATTGCATTTTTGAATTCTGCATAATTTTCTGAATCCAACGATACCAAATAAGTAACATTTCAAACGTCAATCTTTTTTACAATTATAATTTTTAGTTTTCCATTTAAGTGGGCCATGACGGTTCCGATTCATTTTAAATGACCCATGTAATGCTACAAAAATCAAAATCCTGTCAAAAATACTAAATTATGTGATTTATAAGCAAAAAGTTCATTAAACCATTTCTCTTAGCTGTGATTTTGTTTGTATTTATCGCACATCTTAATACGACATAAGAATAAATTACTTATTATTAGTAATAATAAATGGTACTACGGTACCAATATGGTTCCTTTTGAAAAAATTGAGTTGTGCTCCAAAAACAATTTTGATTAACTTTATTTGCTCATAAATCACATAATTTAGTATTTTTTACAGGATTTTGATTTTTGTAGCATTACATGGGTCATTTAAAATCAATCGGAACCGGTATGGCCCACTTAAATGGAAAACTAAAAATTATAATTGTAAAAAAATATTGATGTTTGAAATGTCACTTATTTGATATCGTTGGATTCAGAAAATTATGCAGAATTCAAAAATGCAATAATATACAGGATATTCCATTTAAAAATCGAAAGTTAGTGTCACTACCGGCGAAACCGGAAGTGGAAAAAAAATCGCTTGTATGTCAGAGAGTGTCGCTTATTATGTATATAGGATATCCCAAATTTCAATCAATTATCTTGAAAACTAAAGGAGAAAAGGGGGTGTACCATGATGCTGTTACATCCGGTATCTCTTATAATAAAGAAAATACTTATATCTCTTTAGACAAATTATCACAATCATTTTGTTCACACTTGAATAATTTTCCATTTAAACAAAATAACTACTATTGTATTCAATTCGCGCATTTGGCACACTATGTTGGCAGCATCAAGAAATATTAAAACTAACAAATACTGCTGGACAACAATAACTAACAATATATTGCTGGAGAATATCAAAGTGGAAAAACAAGACATAGGGTGTTCTATTGAAATAAATTGTCAATGACGTCATGTATAACAAAGCCCTCTATAATATTGATATCTTATATCGTATATTTAGTTATATTTCTGAATATTTTGCTGCCATTAATTTTGTAGACAAATTGATTTTTTTTATTTTTATACATGGCCGTCTGCCGTACGCTATAATTAGAACTAATGATGACTTTTCGTATACAACATCAACGACCTATAGACTAATAGAGCACCCTGTATATTATTTTTTCTACTTTTAGATTATCCAGTAACAGTCAGTTCCAAAAATATATAATACTTGTGGTTTAAATTTATTTATTTATTGCGAATTTTATTGATTTTCAATTGTCTCTATCCCACAAACGAATCAGTGTAGACTAAAGGTGTTATCTACGTTTGAAATTGTGTTACTGAAAAATCTAAAAGTATAAGAAAATATAGGGTGTTCTGTTTAAAAAATATGGATGACGTCACACACAAATAAGTGGTGACGTCACTGTAACTTTTAATATAGCACAAGACGCGCAATTGAAAAAAAACTTGAGGTGTCCAAGGATTTTTCTAAAACATTTTTAGTGTGAAAAGTATTGAATTTATGCAAGTTTTTACATTCATTTACATTCTCATTGTGTAAAATAGTCTACTGGAGGAGAATAATTGAGGATTCGTCCAAGAAACAAATTCACACATTTTCTAATCCACGAATTGTACAAAATTTCTAAACACCTTGACATGAATTAGGTAAACATCTCAAAAAATAATTTACAAAAACTTGTAGGACATTAAAAATATAAAACCATGAATAGCAATAAAAAGAGACTATACGAAAAAATGTGGAAAAAATTGTGGGCAAAAGTAAATTGGGCAAATAAAATGATATATTTTAACTAAATCCAAAAAACATTGAACTCACTTCAAATACGGTTCACCGAACCACAACTCCCGGGTTGGTGAACCGCAACAGGAACGTTAGTATAAGTAGAATAAATAATTAGATTTCACTTTAGTTTCACTTTTAATTAGCTCTTAATGATTAAAAGTGGTTTAACGTAATGATTAAGTGATGAAACGCAAGTTTAGTACTAAAATGTGTTTCGGCGTTAAGTGGAAAAGTATTCAAGTGTGAATTTAAAATTGTTTAAAAAAATATAAAACTGCTTTTGGATTGTTTAAATGACATTTTAGAAATGTGTCAATGTAAATTTAACAAATATAAAAGTATCTTATGTGGAGACTTTAACATACAGATGCAGAATGCTAGTAGTAAGGGCACAAACATGTTTTTAACTTTATTACAAACTTTTAATTTAAAACAGACAACTTTTGCACCAACACAAATTAGTTAGAACACAAACATCTTATTGGATAATATTTCTATAAATTGTGGAAACACTCATCTTGGCTCAGTATATCCACTACCTTATGTGATCATGAAGGTCAGCTGCTAAAGATGGAAACTGCCGTAAATATAAAAAACATCAATATTAAACAAGTCAGGAGGAGAATTTTCTCAGATTCTAAAATGCAAAGTAGTAAATATGAGCTCAGAAAGCTAAATTGGTATAATATCTATAATACTTACGATGTAAACATCGCATATGAAATCATTCTAAGTGAACTCAAAACAATTGTAAACCAAATATGTCCGATAAAAACAATTAGTATTACAGATAGATTAAAAAATTGCATAAAAATTACGTGCCAAACGAAAAGAAAACTCTATAAAAATAAGTTAAAAGGCAATGTAACTGTAGAATATTATAAGAAATATTGTAAAACATTAAAAAATGTAATCTTGGAGGTTAAAAATAATTAACACACATAAAACCAGATATAAAAAAGAAGGAAAATGTGCTTGATGAAATTAATCACCATCTTATATATAAATCAATGTTCCAAACTACGATCACATAAATTATACGAAAATAATTTGGCATCAAATATAGAATCAAGCATTTTTTTACAACCCACAGACTCTAATGAAGTTTTAAATAATGGGTTTAAAAAAATAAAAAATCAGTAGGAGAGGATAGAATTCCAATAAAACCTTTAAAAACAATAGCTTCTGAAATAAATCATCCAACAACACATTATAGTAAACTTGGTAATAAGTACTGGAGTTTCTCCTGAGAGCTTGAAAACAACAAACGTCAGAATAATACTAAAAAGGGTAATAAAAATAAATTAAGTAATTATAGACCGATATCTCTTTTATATAATATTAGTAAAATATTCGAAAAAAATAATATACCATTATTATTACAAAATAATATACCAGAATTATCAACTTTCTGGAAAAACATTTGTTGCTTTCGGATACACAAAATGGCTTTCGTAAGAATAAATCAAAAATAAGAGCGGCGTATCAAACTGTGCAAATTAATAGATTCAATTAACAGCAAAAAAAAAATAACAGTTGCAATATCTTTGGATCTGTCAAAGGCCTTTGACACTGTAGAACACGATATCCTCCTCAATAAAATTACAACCTATGGAATAAGAGGTTCTGCACAGAGTTTGATCAAATCCTATTTAAAAAACCGCATGCTATGTGTAACCGAAATAGATGAAACAGGAAAATTGCTTAAGTCCGCAAAAATGTTAATTAAAAGAGGAGTACCACAGGGGTCAATACTGGGACCTCTGTTGTACATGCTTTATACGAACAGCTTACCTCAGATGCTAGATGACTATAGCCCAGTATGCCGACGATAGCACCATCGTTTTTGGTGACACCGACGAACAATATCTAAAAAACAAAATTTTACATACATTAGATACATTAGACAATTTATTTTTATCGATAAATCTTAAGCTCAACAAAGATAAAAACCCAGCTAATAAAATTTTCAAATAAAAAGTGCGATGATATCATATCAATACATACGGTGCAATAACTTCTGTGGACCAACTAACATTTCTTGGAATAAAAATAGACACTAGGCATGACTGGAAAGCACATATGACTTTTTGGTGCACAATATGGCTTCTTATTGATTTGCCTTAAAAAACCATTACACAAAACGTTAGCAAAGATGCAGCTTTTATGGCATATCACGCCTATATACAATACGGCATTATCTTCTGAGGAAACACATCCGATGCGAATAGAGTTTTTGTCTTACAAAAAAAGGTGTCTTAGGAATAGTTTAAACATAAAGCAAACTGAGTCATGTAAAGAGAATTTTGCTGCAAATAAGATACCTTAGCTAGCCTCTATACAGTGTGGAACAGCCAAATGGAATATATTCAGTAGCTCTATTATTATGCATTTTTTTAGAAAATCATGAGACACGTCAATTCTAAAATGACATCTTGCGACGTAAAAATATCATCCATAAATTCACCCCCCTACAGGTGACAGCTACAAACCCTAAATGTTCAAATTGGAAGTAGGGGCTTGTGATACTTCATTTGAAAGGTCTTTTCATTCTCTATCAAAACTGCTATGGTTTTAAATTTTATTGCAGAAATTAACAAGAAAAAAAGATGTTTCTCCGGCGTAGGAAATTCGTTACATTAAAATAAAACTTTTATAAGTAACACCATTTGTCAATTTTAGGTTCTGAAATGTTAATAATAACAAAAAAATAAATGTCTGTAATTGCCGACATTCCCTACTATGAGATAAAAACTTACTAATAAATACGTACAATGTTTTGCTTTAATTGTAAAGCAAAAAATCGAACGACAAACACGCAAGCAGCAAAAAATCAAACCTGAAATTTGAGAAGTTGGCCATTATCAGCTTTAGTGAAATTACCTAGAAACGTGCCTGTCATTGTAAGAGTAGTTGACAGGTATCATTGTTAAACTTTTTGCTTTAGTTTAACACCTCGTGTTGCAATTAAGAGAGATGGTTTACCTAACAGAAATGCATAAGATAACGATTCTGCAGATCATTGGTTACGGAGACAACACGAACGCAGGCCGAGGTTGTTCGCCTATTTCAAGAAAAATATCCGGAGTTGCCGCCGATATCTCAAAGTAAAATAGAGAAGCAGTTTCGGGAACGTGGACATATACGGCAGCTAAATAAAATTCCTCCCAATAAACTCACTGATGATCAGAAATTGGATGTAATGCTAATGCTTATATGGAAGACAATCCACATACGTCGAGTCGTCAAACAGCTTCAACATTAAATATTAGACATTCCTTGATTCTCCGCGCATTGACAGAAAATCAGATGCACACATATAAACTGGTATGATCTATGGCACTATCTATGGAACTAGATCATTTTGCAAGAACTCCAGATATCTTTCTCCTGTGAGAGTTTCTTCAAAGAAGAAAGGGCCTATTATTCTGTTTGCGACTATTCCGGCCCACACATTTAATTTCTGCGGATGTTGAGTGTGCTTCGATGATCCAATGAGGATTCGTCATACTCCAAGCAATTTTGACGGTTCACTGTGCCGTTTAGACAAAACGTGGCTTCATCAGAAAAAAGTATTTGCTGGTGTAAATTTGGATTAATTTGACAAAGATTCATCATAGTATCACAGAATTGCAGTCGAGTTCTTGCACAAGCTGAAATTTGTAGGGATGATAGTTTTCTTTCCTCAGGATACGTAGAACTGTCGTCTGACTAACTTCATTTTCTGAGGCAACTAGTGTAGAGGTACTCTGAGGGTTTTCTTCCATACTTAACACAATGTCAATCAGACTAACTGTGGATTGGGTGATAGGGTTATCTGGATATTTTGCATTAAATAAATTGCATACCTCCTGCTGTCACAGTTAAATGTGCCATATTAAAATTGGAATTTTTTATAAATACTAACACGTTACATTAACTTTTCCCACAATTTAATGACAAATCTTCTGATTAACTGACAGTAAAAACCATGGATACGTGAAAATATATTTTTCATTTTGTAACATTAAATTGTCATTTACTCAAAAATTTTGTTATGTAAGGTGGCAACATTTTTATACCGTTAAATCGACAATGAAAGAGTCTCTCAAATTAAATTAAAAAAAATGGGGGGTTGCCATTTGAAAAATAAGTTGAAGACGTCATTACTCAAAAACAAATGACATCTGAAAATAGACGTTCCCTCAAAAATGTGTGTTTTTATTAAACAAATTCCTCGATTGAAACAAAGACGAAAATCGAGGATTTTTTCCAAAAATTTTTTATTTCACATTTACTGAATTTATTCCATACTTTAGGCACTGTATATATGTGTGTGTGAGTATAGAAAATTTAAATATTTTTAAATTTGTAATATGTAATGATTTATTCAGTGTAACTGTATTATCCTTATTTGTCCTTTTCTATTTTTTGACATTGTTAGACGTTGTTATAAGACTTTTTTGAACAAATAAATGTAAACTAACTAACTAACTAGTCTAGCAAGCATGCACAGATCAGTGATTATAAATTGTATAACTATTTCTGTTCGCCGGCGCCGGTCCAACTATAATAAAATACATCGGAATTATTATTTATCAACCAAATAGCAAGCTTAAAGCTCTAAAAATTATTTGCATAATAATTGGATATTTTATTATTTATTTTATCTGAATTGGATGGTCGATGCAATCTTACAGTACGGCACGTTGCAGCTCTGTGCTTTTACGTACTCCAAAATTAAAAGCCGCAAAACCAATAACACAAATCTTAAATCCTCGTTATTGCCCTGACGATACTTTAGGAGATAATATTACTCTCAGTTATTAAATGAATAAAAGTTATTGATAATAACTTAATGCTCAACGTAGTCAGAGTTAAGTGTGTCCTATAAAAATATATAAGGGTAAGTTTTTATTAGAGCTCCGGGATCATAATTACGGCATAAAATGGCCTCAGTTATGGCCAGCGCGTAGCATAGCCAGTTATTGCAATATAGGTACTTATTTACCCCTACATGGTGGTCACAAAATGAAGCGTCATATCTTTATTGTGAAAAAAGAAATCGCTAAAAAATGATTTCGAAGTAATTATTAAAACCTGGCTATACAGAATCAGATCCAAATATTTTACCATTTAAACTATAATCTATTTACGTACAACATTTAGGCTAAGCGCGCATTAGCGATTTTTGGCAGCACGATTTTTAGTCGCAATTATAAAACGTAAATATTTTATTAGGGATATACGCATATGCGACAAAAAAATGGCAGTGATTAAAAACTTGCAATCTGTACTATTTTTACGGCGACAATGGATTAAATGCAGACCGGACAGGCATAGACTCGCGCGCACTTGATGCTAGGTGATCCAGTCTCAGCGAGAAAATAGTACACTGTACAGCCATGTATAGGTAGTTGTATATTTTTTAATTAACTTATTAATGTCTCTGATGATGACAGTACCGTTAGAACGTTATTGACTCATTTATGAACTTTTAATATTGGAAGTTGTAAATAGACCACATCTGTATAACAATAAATTAAAGAGTATTCGGATTGAAATTTAAAAGAAAAACTTCGGGGAGAAGTATGTGACTTTTAAGAAGATACCAAAGCTGTAATACAAAGGGTTTCAAAAAAAATGTTATAACTAAATAAATATTCAGAAGAAGAAAAAATGCACTACTAAAAACTTGGAAGCGAAAAATAACAGCAAGTGCGCGTCTAACCTTGTAGTAACCAGTAAAATGTAAATAATGCAGAATTTAAGGAAAATTCATTAAGGATATATTGTGGTGATAGACCTCGGCTCTGCCTAAACGGAATTGAGGGTTCTGTCTTGAGGTGGGTGTAGGTCGTAGGTGCACCATTCCTGCGTCAACAGCCGTTGAACGTTGTAGAAGTTTCTACGGGCTTATATTGTCACTTCTTGCAAACCTTGTCATGCGAAATTGTGAGGTCTAATCACATCTAATGTCTAATGCGTCTTGTGTTCAAATGCATAGCCAAAATCTGATGGCAAGAACGCCAACTCACACCTGTAACTTCCGAAATCTCACCAATTCTGTACCGTCGATCATTCTTTGACTTGTTGTGGAATGTTTTTTGCATTCTGTATGAATAGCGACCAGCAGGTAGATGATATTGCATACTCATTTCTTCTCATCTACTTTTTTGAAATGTGCAATTAATTCGAAAACCTGCGAAGGATTCGGTGCTTCCTGAAAGGCCGTGTGTGCTTCTGCAGGTGTGTTGCCAAGACGGAAGCAATATTCAAGCCGATTCGCTGCTCAGTATGATTAGTTCACAGTATCACAGTTTCGCGAGAAAAGCACGAGAGTGTTTGCGATAAGTGCTAAACCTGCACAAACTTTTACGACAAGAGTCTACATATACTTCTACTAACACAAGAAGAGATGGAATCCTCAGCTGCGATCAGGCAGGGCTTGCCAAGGTCTGTAACAATAGGACTACCTGACATTTTTTACTACTAAAAAATTAGCTATTTCAATATTACGAAAGCTTGCTCATTTAAGGAGTGAGAAGGAAATCACTTACTTGCTCCATTGAAACATTGGGAAAGTTATCGACAAAATGAGAATTGTTACAACAAAAATGCCAAATGAAAACTCATCAATTTGGAAACTGGAAACAAATAATTTAATACAATCACAGGTGACCAGGGACATAGAATGGGTGCACGTGAATAACGAAGTGCAATAAATAGTGGTAAGCAGTTGCCCATCAAAATAATCTTCTTAGTTTCTGGTAAAGATGTTATGACATTACATAAAGTGAACATAACATTCCTATTGGCGTTCAATTTCCAACTCTATTGCATATGTTCATGTCACTTTTAGGTAACTGGTTTACGGGGAATCCACCAAATAGTACAGCCAGTTTCATACAACTTCAAGATCAGCAAATAACATTACAGTATTTGAGGCTACTTTGAAAAAACTGAGTTAGTTAATCGTTTGACATCGTAGTAGTATATAAGTTTATTAAAGGTTGATTTAGTTATTAATTATAAGATTATTAAACGAACTTTAAATTAATGAGTAGAAACTAAATATGGTGTAAGAAAATAGGTGCCATTTAAAATAACGAAGTTAGTATTTACTTTCGGTATTTCCAAACGTGCCAGAAAGTCACCATATTGGATGGGGAAAGCATTCCTGAAAATCAACAGAAACTAATTTATTATGAGTAGTTAAGGACCACGGGTAGACGAGTGGGTTAAAGTACCGTCTTTCCAGTTGCGATACCTCTGTGCGCTTTGTTTGAGTCCCGGCCGGGGATGAGGATTTTTAATTGTCTCGCTTTCTCTTTCAGGACTTGATATGCGACCACTAATACACTAGTATAGGTGTGAATGCATAGATGCCTATACAACCGCACATGCCCTAGATTTGGTAATGTACTGAGTTTTTACTCAGAACGGTAAGGCAAATGCGTTACTGAAATAACTCGCTCCCAGTGCACCATGGCAAATAATAATAATAGTACCCTTCCCCCGCACAGATCCCCGAGAGGACCTATGGGACCACTTCGGAGTAATTATAGGGTGAGAATTATTATTATTATTTCGCCGACTTTATAGTCACACTTCTCAGCGTAAACGCTGGGAAACATTCACCCATTTCTGCTGCAGATAGTGATGGCTTGATATCTCATCCCCGTGTGGCGTCCTCCACTTGCAATGTCAACTTCGATTTGCTCGTGTCTGTGAGGGCCGAATTTATGCATGATAAGGTTTCCTAGGAAATGTTGATTATTATATTATGATACTCTGAACATGAAAAACTAAAATTGTCTATGTAAAACCATAAAAAAGACATCAATAAACCCGCATATATCCCGTCTTGTGCTTTTGATTGTTCTCCAATAGGAAGAACCAATACCCCGCCTCCAGCAGAAATTAGGCTCAGGCGAGGGGAGGAAATTCATCCTATCCCAAAACCTTTCTTACAATATGACATGTTTGTAACAATATTGCCTTCTAGCCATTTCTAACGATATTATAAAGTAGTCCTAATGTCGCGATGTTCCTGTAAAACGGCCCTGCAAAGCATGTTCCATCAACTGAGTCCGGAGCTCCTCTTCTGTTGGTACGTCGACTGAGATAAGTTCGCATCCTAGGCTCAAAGGCGTGTAACCAGCGTCCTCTTTTGCTACTGCTGTTATTAGCGGGTCCCTGTTCGTTAGCAGTTTTCTTCTTAAGGAAGCTTCTTGATTAAGGCACTGATTTTTTATGATTAATAGACCTATGTCACCTCGTCTTCGAGGCAGGTAGAGTCTGATTACGGAAGAGTTAGTGTGTAAGTGCCTGAACTTAGTTAAGAGCCGCCTGGTAAGTCGGTCGAGCTCATGAAGATCAGTAACGGACCACTTGACGATTCCGAAAGAGTATGTCAGCACTGGGACAGCCCACGAGTTTATGGCTTTGATAAGATTGCCACCAGATAAAAGCGTATTCAGCAACTTTGTCACGCGGCTCTTGTATTTCTCTTAGAATTCTTTC
Source organism: Aromia moschata (assembly GCA_029963805.1). NCBI lineage: Eukaryota > Metazoa > Arthropoda > Insecta > Coleoptera > Cerambycidae > Aromia > Aromia moschata. The sequence goes on along the minus strand of JAPWTK010000074.1, from coordinate 984,115 downwards.
TTCAGTTGTGTGTGGTTGATCCTGCCATCTTAACACACTCCTAAGTAACGGTATTACATTTCCGGTGGTAGTTGATGGATATCAGCAAATACCTCTGGATTGTTATGCGGTGGTCCCTTCACAATACTCAATGTCGCGCACTTATCCAGGCCAAAGGACATTTTGAAATCGTCGCTGAAGGTCCTAGTAGTTCCAATGAGCACCTGGAGATTTGCCTTGGACCCACTGAATAGTTTCAGATCGTCCATGTAGAGCAGGTGAGTGAGTGTTGCTCTGCTTCTCATGTTGATCTTGTACCCAGCACTTGTTTTATTGAGTAGTGTAGATAATGGATTGAGTGCCAAACAGAACCAAACCGGCAAGAGTGAATCACCTTGGAAGATTGTGGAACCTGTGTTCCCTCCAGAGACACAAATGTTTGTTTTCCATAACTGCATAAGATGTTGGAGAAGAGCTCTTATCCGAGGGCAGGATAAGGTCAATTTCCAGGACTTTAAGCAGCCAGTCGTGAGGTACCGAGTCGAACGCCTTGCTGTAGTCGATGTAACACATATGCAGGTTTCTTCTTCTTACTTGGGCTTGCTTCAATACCACAGCGTCGATTGTTAGTTGATGTTTACACCCCGCTGCGGCTCTGATGCGTCCCTTTTGTTCTTCTTCAAAGATGTTGTTTTCTAAGCAGTGACGATAGATTTTTGCATTTATGATAGACGTGAATAGCTTATATATTGTGGATAGACACGTGATGGGTCTGTAGTTCTTCGGTTGTGCAGCATCACCCTTTTTGAAAAGCATGAACTTGTTGCCTGTCATCAGGAAATCAGGTACGACATGCGGATCGTTGATCGCCTCCGTGAAACACTTTGCCAGAATACCATGAGATGCAGGTAGGTGCTTCAGCCACAAATTGTGTATCCCATCGAGGCCTGATGCTTTCCAGTTCTTGGTCCTCTTGATTGCCGAGGTTACGTTCTCTTCTGTAATAATTCCGACAGTCATTTGGCTGAGGTCTTCGTTGTGTGCTTCAATCTCCTGAATCCATGGCATTTCTCGTTGTATGTGTCGGCGTCACTCCAAATAGAATTCCAGTATGTTGTGAATCGCACTGGATCGATTTCTGCAGGTTGTTCTTCACCCTGTTTCTCCAAGCTCCTCAAAAACTGCTTTTGGTTGTTCTCGAACGCAGCATTCTGTTGTTTTCTTTTTTGTCAGCTTGTATCTTTTTGTCAGCTTGTATCTCGCCTTTTGTCTCAGAAGATCTTTGAGGTTCAATAGTTGTTGCCGATGGTCTGCATTATTGAGATCTATCTGTGCCTCTCAAGCTATGGCTTGTGTTTTAGCCATGACCCTTCGTGAGTTGTTTCCTTCTAGAAATTCACTGAGGACATCAGCGTCAGCTCTATACTCGCCGATGTTCTTCTCAAGCCTCTTCTTCCACATTGGGGTGTCACTGTCCTTGTTCTTTCGGTTGGGGTTTGGGGTATATACTTGCTGACCATTCAATTCAAGTATGAGTGCTGATGCGCTGATGCACAATACACACCCAAATGTGCCTTTTGTAGATCATTTGTGTCATCCAAATATTGTTGCAAAATACTGTTGAGTTTAGGTATTCCTGAGTTTAGGTATTCAGGGCCTATTTAGTGGATTCATGAGCTCATAGTGGGTCACTAGTTGCAGAAATCGTGCTCTTCGTTCTTAATGATGGCTTCTCGGTAGGTGTATCACTAATTATTCCCTCTGATCTGGACGATGATGGCGTTCGGGAGATGCGTCTTTGCTGTGGCTGAATTTCTTCTTCCGCACGTACTTCCGGTAGATTTTGGAACTTTAGGAATTTAGAATCCTCTTGTTGGTATAGGATCTGGCCGATTTCTCTCTTGACTTCCTGTAGTTGAAGATCTTTGAGGTAGCGGTTCCTAACGATGACGTTTTTCCTGTCGACAATATTTTGTTCAGAGATGTTGACAGTGGGATTTCTGCGTACGAATTCGGCATGTAGTGAATGTCTCCATCCAGGGAGCGGCTCGTCTCTGCAGTGGTTGATGATGTAGAACGTCCTCATAACTTATGTGCCCATTTCGACGGTCCACTTCAACCTTCTGTTATCTTTTCTCCTTCGGGCAGCCCTCCGTCGCACGGTAGGTGCACCCTGGGGTAGAGGGGCTTCGTAGTCTTCGGCCCTTCTCGTGTCGTCCACTCCCTCTGTTTGGCTGTGAGTTTGAGTTTGGGTTTGGGGCTGTAGCTTCTTGAACGACAGGTGCCCGCCTCCTCAGCTGCCTGCCACCGACGTCCCGCATGCTGTCATGTCCAGCGCCGGCTCCAGACATGCCCTGGCGAACCCCAGGTAGCGACCCATCACTACTAATACTTATATCCATTATTCATGTTTGTATCTTTTTCTTGAAGGTGAAAAAAGACAAAAATATCCCTTTTCAAAGCCAATTTGAGTCACTCTTCTGCCAAAGACCGGTCAAGAGCCACTCCTCACTCAAACCTAGCCTCGGGAATTTGATGCCGTGCAGGTCCCCGGCCCGGACGGGGGTATTCGGAACACCATGTGCCACGTTCCTGCGGCGGCTGAAGTAAGCGGGTTTGCCACACCCGAGAAGAGGGAACTGCCACCAAGCCTGCTCCTTCGTGCTTTGGCTGGAGTGCACTGGGTTGCCACACCCGAAAACAAAATTACCCTCACCAACCTTGCTTCTCCGTGCGTAGCTGGGGTATGCCGGGTTGCCAGGACCGAAAGCAAAGTTACTGTCACTAACCTTGCTCCCCCATGCATAGCCGGAGTACGTGGGTTTGGCACACCCGTAAACAGAGTTGCTCTCACCAACATTGATTCTCCGTGTGTATCCTGGAGTGGGTACTGGAACCTTCGGCGTAGAAACAAAAAACTGGACGTTTTCCACGAAACACCGAACTACTACACTTTTCTCGACGCGCGTTTTTGCCAACCAAGTTGGCATCTTCAGGAGAAGATTAAAACTAAATTGTAGCCTACACACTTGCACTATTTATACTAAATTTGTTGCCACGGTTCACTGAAGCGTAACTGTCTTTGTTTATCAGAGCAAACAGTGGAGTGGTGGGCATCGGACCATCGGACCATAGTATGAATAAGGACAATGGTCCGATACCCACCAGTCCACTGTTTGCTCTGATAAACAAATACAGTTACGGTTCAGTGAACCGTGACAACACATTTAGTATAAATAGTGCAAGTGTGTAGGCTAGAATTTAGTTTTAATCTTCTCCTGAAGATGCCAACTTGGTTGGCGAAACGCGCGTCGAGAAAAATGTAGTAGTTCGGTGTTTCGTGGAAAACGTCCAGTTTTTTTTCTCCGTGTGTAGCTGGGGTATGCGGGGTTGCCAGTCCCGAAAACAAAGTTACTCTCACTAACCTTGCTCCTAAATGCATAGCCAGAGTACACGGGTTTGCCACACCCATAAACAAAGTTACTCTCACCAAATTTGCTTCTCCGTGCGTTATTATTATTGTTATTATTATTATTGTTATCCCAAAGCATTTAGCTCCGTGAAGCATACTGTACATACGACAATGGACAAATATACCTTTACCTCGAGAGAAATTCAGTGAGAGAGTGCCAATTCTCTCTTGTGAGAACTGAATCCACTATCGCTCCCCAGTGTTTGGGTTTCAGGTAATTTTAATAAACTTGATGTAATGTTTTGATGAATATGACTAAAGGTCGTTAAAGATACTCTATCACATGATTGTGTATATAGTATGTTGAGTTCACTGAATTCTGTATGCTTCCGGATAGTTGAGTCCTAAAAACCATGGTGTAGTTACCACCTCCAGAGTCACCAAAACTACTGTAGATTACAATGAAAATGTCATTCCTGGTTTTTTCCCAGGAAGTAATTGTTGAGTATAGGGTAAGTATTGATGCTAGGCTATGATTCGTTATTAAAATTGTTACATCTATTAGAGCAAAACTCCAATTTTCTATTATTCGGGTTATATGGGCTTTTCAAAATAATAAATCCACTAAAAAGGTACCGGATTGGGATGTAACTTCTTTCTCTACAACCATTACCTCAATTTATATGAAGCAACGCATTTGATTTATCATTTGGCGTGTATAATACAAACTCACATTATGTTATATAAAATCACATTAATATTGAGTATCCTATCAGTAACATTTTCAGGCTCGTGGCTGTCTTCAATCATGTTCTAGAAGGTTGGTCTCAAAGAAACATTTGTTTATTTTGAGAAGTAAGACACAACCGTGCTGTCCAGGTCCCACCGGAAAATTGATATTATTCTTTCCCAGTCATGAGTTAAAGGTCGAGTCCTTCTTAGTGGCAAGAGCTTGAGGCGTCAAATAAACCAAGCGCAAGATTTATTCATCTGTGCATCGAAGATCTTAATCCAACCACTTACCTGTATGTTTATATTATTCCTCGGCAGCTCGTACAGGGAAATCCGCTTCTTACCCGGGTGGATTTCAATTTCCAAATGCTCCTCACCTAAGCCGAGGTACAGGGGAGTCAATCCAGCGGCGTCTGAAAAACCGCAACGCGCCGCCGAGGACCCGTCTCCGTAACCAATAACGGCGGCGGCGGCGGGTGAGCGAGACCGCTGTCGCCACCACTAGAGCGACAGACAAGAAAGCAGACATACACGGAACGACTATGTAGCATCTGTTCTGATTCCCAATAATGTGCAGCGGAGGCAGCAGGGAGAAATCATATTAAAATACCTAAAGTGTGCCCAGAGGTGTATTTGCCGTCCACATACCTGCTTTATGTTCCGTTCTCTCCGGTATCCGGAATCGATATCGCTACCTAATTTCGCGATGTTCTCTCCGAGGCACATCCAATCACCTTGGAAACTCGGGATCGTTCTGCTTGCAACAATAGGTATCAATTTCTCGGTTTACTTAATTACAGTCCGCAAATTTACCACAACTGAATGCATCGCCAATGGCCTTTGACCAATGTCTGAATCGTTTGACGAAAATATTGAGTCCTCCAAACCTATCTAAAACCACTTGTACAACTGCTCGAGGCGGCATTCTAGAGTAGAACTAACAAAAAAAGAAAAATATTTGTTTTTCTTTCCTTATTTACCGTGTAAAATAAGTAGGCCAAGATACTTCTTCCGATTTATTATACATATTTAAGTAATAACAATACTTGGAGAGCGAATAGTTTTTTTTTTATATTGAGTATAATTTACCATGCAGCTGGTCAGTTTGAAATTGTACTCCTCTCCCCAATACTTCAGCGTCTTGACTTATTGTATCGCCAGCTGTACTGCATTATGGAAATAGGTTAGTTCCTGTTATAAGTTTCCAAAGGAAAGAATTTGCGACTTTGGACCCAGGAAAAAAGGAAAAACAACGAAGCAACTGCAGACAAAGTTATTTCGGGGTACTGCCCTTCATCAGAAGCTTAAATTATATGGAAAAAATGGGGGAAAATTATGGTAAACGTACCACAAGGAGAGACAAACGGTCCCATTTACAGCTTCGTGTCCCTCTCTTCGTTTGAAAGCTTCAGGGTAGTCACTGCGGAGGTAACTTACTTATTTTAACTTACGGTAGCTACTGTCCACTCCTTAGTCAAGTAAACACAAAGCTAGTATATATAAATCAGGTCAAACAGTAGAACATAATTAAGGAAATAATTCACGACTTACGACCTAGGAAAAAAGGAAAAACTCCCTGAAGCTTCCAAACAAAGCGACTGACACCAAGCTGCAAATGGGACAGGCTCGGCTACCTCTGCTTGTGGTATCAGGATTAAGGAGTAGACAGTAGCTGCTGTAAGTTTCCTCCACAGCGACTGCCCTGAAGCTTCCACACGAAACTACGGACACGAGGCTGCAAATGGGACTGATTCAGCTGTCTCTGCGTGTGGTACGTATTCCATCATTAATTTCCCCATTTTTTTTCCGTATTATTTATTGCATTTATGGATACCCCGAAGTAACGTTGTCTGCAGTTGCTTCGTTGTTTTTCCCGTTTTCCTGGGGCCTAAGTCGCGAATTATTTCCTTTGATATGTTCTACTGCTTGACTCAGTTTATATATCCTAGCTTTTTATAACTTTCAACAGCATCTTCACCCAAGTTTTCGCTCCAGAAAGCCTCTTTGTGATTTGAGGGCCACATGAGGTTGTATCTCCAGCGAGCTAACGCTTCGTAGTCGATAATGACACGAGGCTGATTCATCATTTTCTTTACATATCTAAATATTATGTGTCGTATAGTATATAATCCCATTTTACGTAGACATTTCTTTTAGGTACAGTGTCCAGTAAGTCGTTCTGTTACTCGTCTGATCTGATTCCGATTTAACCGTAGGAGATCGACGTCATTATTTTTGACGAATTTTGAATGGGGTTTTGCCTTCTAATGTTTTGCCAGTGAATTTGGTGTTGAGTTTGAATCTATCTTGTCATACAGCTTCGCACCAAGGTCATTAGTAAACAGCTGAGTATTTTAGTATTCGCACCTGGCACTATGAGTTTGTATTCAGATTATTTCCTTACTAGGCGATCTGCTTCTGCATTGCCTTCAATTCCTCAGTTGTGTTCTGTTAGTACCTTTAGGCAAGTCAGACAATTCCAGACTAATTAAAATTAAAACTTTTATTGCCGCTTAATAAGAATAATGGTCTTTTTGCCTTCAAATCCCTTCACGATATTTTCCCACACACATAATAATTTCGATTGCATGAATTTCACCTTAGAATACAGTGGAAAATTTCCCCATTGGTTCTGATTTACTGTAGTTGAGACTTAGGCCTTGTACTCCAGTTCTTCTACCATTGTCAGTCTTAAATCCGTCAGTATACCACATGTGTTCTTGACTCACAATCGGTTACTACCTCTCCGTCCCACCAAAATCTCCAACAATGAGTTAGTAACCACGTTTTTGACACTATTATACCTTTTCGATATGCCCTGCAGTTGATTCTCCAGAGTCCTACTTTCCATTGCATTCTTGTCTCTGCCCTGATATATACCTACCAAAAGGTTTAGGACAATGTCAATGGCTGTTCGATCAATTTTGGAAATATTTGAAATACGGCTTTAAGCCTACAATTGAATATTTTAGTGCTATACAGGGCGTTTTGGAAAAAGTAGAAACCCCTGATAATGAATATCGAATGTTGTTTTTTACCCACATTTGTTATTGTGTGAATAATGACTACCGATTTGTTTTTTATTGAATGGCCTAGTTGGTTCCGAAGCTCTTTTAGCTCTAAGAAAAAATAAATTTCATAAGATTGCAAACTTAGACTGCCTTTCGAACTGATATTCGAATAACAAGAAACATATTTTTTATCTTTTAGGAAGGTTTGGTGATGTTAACTACGATGAATGCTAAATGAGTTAGGTACATAAAATAAACAAGGAAAAACTGTTTTATGGTTAAAGTTCACTTTCAAATTAAAGAACTTTCGACGCATTTTATTTTAAATTACAAGCACTCAAAATGGTCTTACAGGTAATCTGAAGTTTTAAATGACGTTTGCATTAAAAACAAAAGCAAGGTCTCCTTTTATCTTTTGTTATTTCTGATTACTACATTATATTATGTTTATTCGCAGTGTAACTATGCAATAATTTGAAATTTATTTTTTCTTAGCTAAATCGCTCATCCAATCAACATTTTCCACGAAGTAAACAAGCTTTCGGAACCAAGTAGGCTATTCAGTAAAAAAACAAATCGGCAGCCATTATTCACTTAATAAAATAATATAAGTAAGTAAATAAAAACTTACGCTCGACATTCATTGTTAGGTGTTTCTATATTTTCTGAAGCGCCCTATATAGTACAGAAGAACGTCAATTGTAGACCTAAATCCGTGTCTCAAAAATGGTCAAAACTGATACACGCATTTTAGAGTAATTAAAGAAATACTAAAAGTTTTCGGAATTTCGAGGACCTCTAGCGGCTAAACGAATTATGTGCAAGTTAGCCTAAATCGTTTTATTTTGGGACTTAACTTAATGCAATATTAATCTCGACTTCCATAGAAAGTAATTTGACGATGGTAAAAAAATAAGTATGTTTCTGTTCAACTGGACTAATTAAAGTTTGTTAAACATTATTCACGCAAGCAACTTCTTTATTACTACTTACATTGATTGTTACATAGGGCTTGAATTTCATAGAAAAATAAACTGCTCGTCAAAATTAGCGTAACACTTTTTAGATAAGCGCCATTTGCGTTCTATTCGAGGTAGAGACTTGCGATTTTTAATTTTCGGTAGCCTTAGGGTTCATTTGAATGCTCGAAGGCGCTACGCTGTTACTTAAACGGTTCGCCGTCCACACCCCAAAAAGCAACCTCATGTCGAAATTTGAATTCGCAAGATTTTGACGCCAATTTCAGAGACATACAGGATGGACTAAAAAGGACGCTGTCAGGTAAAAACTCCATCAAGGCATACATTAAGACCTCCTCAAAAGTTTTGTGTATTTGATCTCTGTCTCATTTCTTCAACCCGTTTTCAGACCCCCCTAAGTCACCCCTTTGCATATACGCAGGGTTTTGAGTAGTTTTACCTCTGCTGGGCGAATCTATTGATCTTAATGATACCTAATAAATTGGTGTGGGGTGCCACAACTCACTTTTCACCCTTTGATAACCCAAGAACCCCTCCAAGCCACACCTACTTCGACTATTCCTGAAAGAAGGCTCGTTGGGTAGGCCGAAACTTCCTCTGTACTTGTGTGAATCGCGTGGCAAGTGTTCACTCTGACTTCTGTGTTCAAGACTGTGTTCTGTGTTCAAAAGTGTTGTGTTCACTCACCCAAACATGCTCCAAGATGATCAAACCACGCAAAATGCGTAAATGCAAAGGGATGGCTTAGGGGAATCTGGAACTAGGTTGAAGAGATACACACTTCTTAAGGAGGTCTTAACCCTTTGCGCGCCGCAGCCGATTCCTTAGGAAACGCTTGAAAAGTTAGCGTCATTTCGTAGCGGTGGCAGGCTGTCACGCAGTAAGTGGTTTGTCGCTTGAAATGTTTTTTGTTTTTGAAGCTATTGACTTAATTTTTTTTTTATTTAAAGGTTAGAAGATGACCTTTAATTTGGTGTAACTTTCAACTTTTTGGTATAACTTTTTCTGTTTCAAAAGCTTTGTGTAAAATTTCGGACTACAAAATTTTGTGATTTTTTTTTTTGGGGGGGGGGGTGTATTTTATTTTGCTAATATGAGGCTAAAATTTTACCTCAGTTACGCATCGCGAAAGTACGACAGAAAGCCTATCTTTCGGAGGAACAAACGGGACTCGAGTAGGAGTAACATTTTTCCAACTTATATTTTTCCATCCACCTCCTGTGTCATTTCCATCACCACCCCCTTGCCCATTACCTCTACCCCCATCACCACTATCATCACCACTTTCACTATCACTCAATCCATGGTTACCAATATTGTCCACAACTTCGTCATCGCTTTCAAACATACTTCCGTCACTATCACTTTCAGGTAAATCCCATTCCTCGGCACTATCACCGGGGCTTCACCGACAAGCTTCTGCGACATACACCGCAAAGGGTTAATGTGTGCCGAGATGGAGTTTTTACCCGACAGCGTCCTTCTTAGTCCATCCTGCATGACTCTGAAATTGCCGTCAAAGTTTTGCTAATTCAGATTTCGACATGGGGTTGATTTTTGAGGTGTGGACGGCGAACCGTTTAACTCACAGTGTCGTGACTTCGGGGCATGAAAACCAACCCTATAGTTTACCAAAATGTAAAAACCGCAAGTCTCTAACTCGAATAGAACTCAAATGGCGCTAATCTAAAAAGTGTTACGCTAATTTTGATGAGCAATTTAATTAAGATATAAAAATAATTAACTTATATCAATGTAGAAAGTTGTTAAATGCTTTTAAACAGAACGGAACTTTTTCGTTTGATGTTTTAATTAATCATGTTTTCAGTTTTACTAATCATATCAATCATGAGAATCAACATATTTTTTTGTATTGGTCTGTATTCCAAGAAGACCAATTGTTACTCGGATTTGAGGACTTTTTTCATGTAAGCCTCACTCGAAGAGCCGCTTATTGACGCATCTGGGCCCATTGTGAGTAACCCCACGTTTGTTGTTTGCTGTTTAACCAGCGCTCTTTGAATTTCCCTAAGTTCCAGATATCTGGAGTCCAGGTGAGTCGTCTAGCTGTCACACCAGCCAAAGCCAGGCAGAGGCAAATATTATGGAAGGGAGCTTCCTCCTCTTCTCCAGACATCCTACAAGTATCACCGGCTGTGAGCCGTTGATCCTTTTGGTAACATATTTTGTTTACATCAGATAATCAATTGTTCGGGTTTTTTTCTTAGAAGTTAATTATAAAATTTTATTTGATACACAAAAAAATTTGTTTGCACAGGCCAACAGAAGGAAATACAATATTTGAAAATATCGATTCAGTAAAATTCCTATCGTTTTCATGTGGTACAATACTGTCCAGAAAATCAGTAACACAATTTACATTATATTTTCTACTCTAGATTTACGAGTATTTTTCTTAATATTATATTTTCAACTTACGTCATTACTCATTTATTACATGAATTGTATTTATCTAGGCTATCAGGCCCAACAAAAATAACGAGTCGATGTTATCAGGAAGGTATAATGTCTAATAATGAGGCTATTGATGTCTAGATTATCAATTTTCGTTACGTTAACAGAAACACAAAGGAACCGGACAAAAAGAATTATTGTTACTTTACCGTAATCAGTGCTTTTCCATTTCGGCAGCATTAATCCTTCTAAAACTACCGGTATAGACACGCTTTTATTACCGCCATTAGAACGTAACAATATAACATAAATATGTCGGCTCACAATGAGCGACGCACAATGCTCTCCGAAGAACAGATTTAACTTCTACACGTCATTACCTCCCTATACGGAAATATATTAGGGAATGCGTTTGGGAAATCTCATCCAACTTTCGCTTCAGAACCATTACCTTCAGAAGTAAAAAATGTTTTTGTTTAGAAGTGTTTCGTAGTTGCAAAGATGTTGAAAGTCGGAGAGTAAGTTAAGTAGCTTCGAGATGATAAATATATATATTATCAGTATACAGTAAGAGATACCATACTGTGTACATAGGTGGATATTAAATACATATTAAATGGTACATTTTTATGTCAAAGTTAGGCGAATTTACTTAGTACAACGTACAACAACCCCCCTTCTTAGCGGATATTTAGACGTTGCCAGATCTAAGTGTAACTCTGCATAATAGACCTTTATCTTAGTTTCGAAAATTAGCGATATTAGAAAACAGACGGAATAGGTCTTTATAAAAACCCTATGTTTATAAAAATGCATTGATTTACGATCAATTAATATCAGTCAATTCCATTTTCACACTGTGTTGCGTATAATACTTTACTGTTATCTTTTTTTCAACTTAACTACTGTGAAACAATTTTAAGCAGCTAATATTACTTTAAACAGCTGAGCTGTGAAACAATTTTAAAATGTCTAATAGGAATATTGTGTTGATGTGATAACAGTGAAACAAAACAGAAACTACGAACAGTCAAACTGCCGGCGAGTCGAAACAGAGTCGGATCCAGTACTATTATTCAACTCGGACAGTCGGACTATTATTGCAAAGCGATAGTTCACAGAAAACAAATCATAATACAATAGTGAATAGTCGAATAAACGTATTAGGGAGCTAATTATTACACGACGGAGTGGTATTCAGGTATCGTAATGTCAGTGGTCACGAAAAATGAAAGCTAAAAGGTCTTACCCACAAAAACTCATAAAATGTTTAATAAAAAAAGTAATATTACTTTTTTAACTAGCGTATGATATCTTTTATAACTTTTTTTCGTCTCCTGTTAAACAGTTGCAGTTTCGTTACAGCTGATTTTATGTTACTTAATTAATTTTCCCTTTAATCTGATAAAATGTTAGAGTCTTACTTGTTTCAAAAGAGATATACCGTGGAAAAACAAGTCTTCCTGGTATAAAACAGGAAAAATTCTAGATACCGACGCTACGTCGAGGCATCCAGAATGTTATGATAACAGGTATGATGTGTTAATATTCCAAGGGCAGACCTGTTTCAAATATCTGTTTGGCAGGTATAAAAATTTGGCAAGTAAGACTCGGTTTGAAGGTAAAATTCATTAAGTAAATCCAAATCAATTGTAAGAGGTTCTATGAAATGATATGAAGCAGATCCGAGCCGGATCTGCTTCTAAAATGAGCAGGTGTTCCGATTCCTATAGGGGGTCAAACATGTTCTCGGTATTATTCACGTCAGCACGAAGCCATGTACCGAAATGGTGCGACCGAAGCGAACTCGAAAGCAAGATATCCGCCAAGTATGATAAACTTTACACCTGTTTTTATGTGCAAAAAATTGTTTTGAAATTCCCATGCACAAAAAATGATCTCTTTCTACTAATCAGTAATTAGACTAGAATAAAATATAAGATGCCATTTCAAATGGAATTTGAAACTTTTGAAATTTCAAACAGCCAAATGGAATAAATTCAGTAGCTCCATTATTATATATTTTTTTAGAAAATCCTGAGACAAGTCAATTTCTAATTTTAAAATGACATCTTACGACGTAAAAATGTCATTCCTAAATTCAACCCCTTCAGGTGACAGCTACAACCCCTAAATTTTCAAATTGGAAGTATATAGACTATCTGCAGAAAGGCGGAGCTTAGCGATTCGCGACAACAGCGCTCGCGGCGGCTTACTCTATAAGTTTCGTGCTGGCATATTACAAGAAGACAATACGCAAAATACGATTTATTGCTCATTATGTCATTGTAATCATTGCGGAAGCCATCGAATTCATAAAAGTAATAAACTATAACTTGAACACGAAGTACTGTGGACGTCACATCTTGAATTAGCATCGGGCATATTAGCAGTGCAGTGATTTGTGTCGCGCTACATAACCTAAAGTGACCAGACGTCCGTCATTATGACGGACAGTCCGTCATTCAGAAAGCTTGTCCGTCTTCAAGAGCAATCCGTCAAACTGTCCGTCATTGAAATTGTTTTATTAAAATTTCCGTAATTACGTCTTCTAGGTTAATCTGAAGACGTATCGACGTATCGTATCGATCGTGATTAAATATTAGTATTTCAAAAAGGCATCAAATTCCAAAAAGTATCCTTGTGAAAGTCTATATTTTTTTGCCTGCGGCGCTATTTACCTCGCGCCTCACGGCGCGAAAAATAAACTATAGCTTCGTCAGTGGGAACCAGCTGAACATGTCCGTCTTTGGCAAAATCAATTCTGGTCACTTTAACATAACCTCACGCTCATAACATGAATAAACGTACGTGCGGAAAGGTTTGTTGCGTAGTAAACTGTAAAAATACGCAATATAATTTTATTCATTTTCTATGAAGCCACATAAAGTAGAGCAAAGAGAGAAGTGGATTAAAGCAGTACGGAAAAGAAAGTAAGTAATTAACTTAAAAATACACGTTGGTAATTAAATAGTTTGATAGTTAACATATAAATTGCAGGGCGTTCATTTTGTTTATTAATGTTACAGCGCAGATGGATCTTTGTGGCAGCCCAATAAGTATACGAAGATTTGTAGTGAACATTTCATCGGCAATGCCAAATCGGAGCACCCGTTAAGTCCAAGTTTCTTACCGACGATTTTCCTATAAATCAAATCGTTTAGACAGTTTCAACACAAAATATAAATATGATTCTCGTGAAAATTATACTTACTTTATCAAGAAATTCTTCCCCGTGCACTTAATAACATTTGCAATTCTTTCCCAAATTCAAAAATAGTACAAAAAACAACTCGACGCATATGACACAATACAAAATCCACAGTACCAAAGTTATGAAAAATTCCGCTCGCGGCGCTTCTAGTTATTCTGCAGATAGTCTATACTTGTGATACTTCATTTGAAAGGTATTTTCATTCTCTATTCAAAACTGCTATGGTTTTAATTTTATTGCAGATTACCTAATACTATTTGTCAATATTTTATGTTCTGAAATGTTAATAATAACAAAAAATAAATGTCTGTAATCGAAATTCTCTCGCAGTTCATAACTTTTTTCCACGAAGCTTTACATATGTATGCTCATATGCGCTTTACATATATATGCTCAAACATTTTCTGTCAAAAATATGTCAATGTCATTTTCTCGGTTCCACTGCGTGCGCGTGCCATTCTGACATTTCGAGTCATTTTCCCCTTGCAACATTTCTCTGTTCTGTCCTATTACAAGCTGTTGTTGGGAATATACGACCAAAGCCTTTTTAAACATGTTGCCTATCCTCTTCGTTCTGTCTGTCAGAAATCCATGTGTGGAGGAGATGCTTTAGTGGTACAACTTCGTGCCAAGAGAGCTCTAAGAAAAACTTTCTGTTTCGAGTATTTTTAACATACCCTTCATATACAATAAAATGTCGTTATCTTATAAAAATTTAGCAAAAACTGAAACTGTTCTACATTGACCTATACAGGACGGACCCGTCTACGTGCTCTTTCAGGGATTTTCAATTTCATGATTTTCTGGAAGTACTTAACCGAAGTACTTGACTTAGTACCGGTTACGCTCTTATGATACAGATTGTCACTAGTTACAGGCTACTGTGATGCACCTCCTTCGAAGTAGTCTCCTTTTCTGCCTGACCGCACTGAGTCCAACAATGTTTCTACTTTTGGAAGCATTTTTTGAAATTTTCTTTCTTAAGGGTATTAAAATCCACCTTCGTATTTGCCTGGATGTGTTCAATTGAATTGAATCGGTTCCTTTTCGCAACTTTCAATTTTTTGGATACAGAGAGAAGTTGTCAGGGGCCATATCAGGAGAATAGAGGGTTTGCGGAAGCACAGGAATTTGGAATTTTATCAAAAATCGACAATCGAGACGACATCGAGGATATACAATGAGCCAGCCAGGCGGAAAAACAATTATTGTCTCTTCAGAGTGCAGGCTTTTTGCACATTTTCCCGCAAAAGTTGAAGGGAACTTTTATAGTATTCCTGACGGATTATCTGGAGGGAAAATTTGTGATGCACGATATCCGCAGAAACCAAAATCAAACAGACAATAATCTATTTTGCGAAACCAATAATCCGCCGAGAACCGAAAACATGTCCTCACTTACTAGTATGCCACTCTGTAGACAACAAAGATATCACGTTGATCTTTTCAAGATGTCTTGTGATGTTTTAAACTCACTGTTGCTTACAAAAATTCTGAAAACTGAAACTCTGTATAAGCTGAGGCAAGACTAGATGGTCCTTGGTCCATGGTCCTTCTGACATGATAGACCTTCTCCTTCTCCTCCACCTTTTGAAAAATACAAATTATCTTCTGTATTTAATTTAGGTAGGTACTTATTTGATTTCAAGTAGATATAGATAAATAAAACATATATGTATATATATTTTTGGTAATGCGAAGATAATAATGTAATGACTGCATCAATTTTAATGGAAGATTTTAACCAATAGGGTCACGGATATGGATCTTTTCAGTGGAGTAGGATATATAGCCCATTTACGGTAGGAGAGATGGAAAAATACTTCTTTATAATACTTTCTTTTACTGGAAAATTAGTTCTTTGTTTTCTTACATGTAACCAGCGACTCTACGTCATACATTGTCGATAGTTGTCTTTTTTTTTCTGTCAGATAGTAAATTTTTGTTGATATTGAATTTGATTCGATCTTAGTTAGCTTAGGTTAGGGCAATTTACAAGCCCTGTGAAGTTGGCACCTCTGAATTGGAAAATAAAGACTTTCGTTATCTATAGCGTTTGCCCATCGTATGCCCATGTTTGCCCAGTAGACAATTTTTTTTGCCCACCAACTGAAAACGGAAAAAATCAAACAATAGAAAAAATTAAAAAAATTCCGAAAAACAAAACATAAAAAAAACGTGGTTTCGCTACACCATTCGTTTGCCCAGGGTTTGCTCACGTTTGCCCAGTGAATAGTTTTATTTGCCCACCTTTCAAAAAACAAATCGAAAAATAAAAAAAAAAATCCATCAATGAAAAAATGAGAAGATACGTATTTCCTTGAGACGATTCGTTTGCCCAGGATTTAGCCAACGTATGCCCAAGTGTTACATTGGCTTTCCCAATTTTAATTAACCATAAAATGGGAAAATAAAATTCCTCCGCAGAACGGCGACAGAAAAAAGTCTCATTAACCAAGGGAATTCAAGCTGGACAGACAAAATTGTGATCTGGCAAACGAAAATGAGACTGTGCAAACGATAATAAACGCTGGGCAAACCAAATTCAGGTTGAACGAACGAAATTGAGGGTGGGCCAACGAAGTTCATGCTAAACAAACAGAAATTCAGGCTGGGCAAACGAAATTCAGGACGGGCAAATAAAAATAAGGGCTGGGCAAACGAAATTTAGGGTGGGCAAACTTCGGGATCCTCGACTATTTTTGTGTACGGGACAAAAAAAATATGTGTAGATATGTCCTATAAAAGTATACAACGCCGTTTACATCCTCATAACGTTTAATGGAAGAGCGCCCTGGAAAAATCGTTGTTGGCTGAAGGGCGTATCAGAAAAGACTCCTTTGGACACATTAAAATATCTTAATGTAATTTTCTCTGAAGAAGCCTCTCTTTGGACAAGAACTTGCCCGCTAAAGCATTTTCCCTCCCCAGGAATATTCTACTGCAGTACTGTCGTAACAAGTTTGAAACAAAATTCAGTAACAAATGTTTTCAATTGAATTTTAAGTTGGAAGAAAATTCAGTTACAAACATTTGTAATTGAATGTTCTTCGGTGGTTCTAGAATAGTTGTTGACTTCATTCAATTTTGCTGTTTTACCTTTGTGGATGTCCCGTTTACAAGAATCACATACACGAAAATCAATCAATTCTTTTTTTATTTCTCATTCCAGTTGTTAGTGACAGGAAATCGTTTTCCTTTCTCTCGAATAATTAGTCTTCTAGTTATGATTCAGTTTATTGAGGATTGCAGCACATATTAACTACGCTAAAATAAATTAAATTGGAATAGCAATAGTCGATCAAATTGTAAATTACCTAAAAAAGGAAATAATTAAAGCACTGCAGACAACGTTTCGAGGTATTGCCTCGTTGCCAAAATTATTAGTACTGTATATAAAATTACGACGACATTTATAAAATAATATTAATTTGTTTGTAACAGTTAAAATGGTGACAAATCTCTGATGGTTCGGTGTGTATGCATAGGCGTTACGTATTGCCAGTTACAAACCTATTGGAATAGGAATACGAATGAAGAAGGTTGGCATTCATCTACTTTGGTAGAAGGGAAATGGGATATGAACAAGATTTAAAAAATAAGAAAGATTTCGAAGGAAGTTTATAAACTGTACATTAGGGTGGACCTTAGTGTTTTTTTTTTCGTTTTTTCTCAGCGGGCCGAGTGAAAATTAGTTCTGGGTACCTAAAAACTTGTGCGGAAACCAAAACTGCCGCGATCGGAACCTTTTTTTCCCATGCCGCAAAGCGCCGGAAGTTTCTTATTGGATTTACATGTTAAAAATCACTGAAAACGTTCGATACGCTCAAAAACTATGAAAATCATCAAATCTGATAGTCGCAAGGATATATTTCCATGTATTTTTTCCTCCTGAATAAGATAGAATCGTCATATTTCGTTTATTCGTTGAGTGAAAAAAATAATGAGCGAAAAATTGCGAAAAAACACTAAATTAAACTAAAAAAAAATTGAAAAAAGACGAAATAATTTATTATGGTGATTGTACCTGACTCTTAGGAGTATTAAGCATATCATGATTCAAAAGTAGAGGTAAAAACCTACAATTTGACGTCTGTTTTTTTCAATCCTGATTCTCAAACGATAGATTCCCCTGCATCGACTTGCATAATTTAACAGTAGTATGAAATGCTCAATATCATACGAGTAATTCATCATCTTAATATAATATTACCTTTAACTTGAATACAAATCTCTATGTTATGTGCTTGTTTCTCAACAATCGAGTAGTTTAAGGGTTATTCAAGCTTGAGTAAACGAAAGAACGGAAGAATGAATACTCGAAAAAATACGGTTTTTCTCTTAAAGTTGGTAGCTTCATTCGCTCTGACATTAGCCGCGGAAATTTCTTCGTATTACTACCAACTTCAAGAGAAGTCGAGAGAGAAGAAGTTTCGAACAGAAGAATTGAAATTGGCGACGGTCGTAAAGTGGTCGTTTGAATAGATTCGTTCGGGAATACGCCTCGGAGCGATCCGAGCAATCTGAGCAGTTCACCCGAACACGCGTTTTTTATTCGAGCGCTCCAAGCGATCCGAGTGATTCGTAAACACTCGGTAGACGGTAAACACAGACGTAAACACACGAATGTAAACAAACATTAAATTAACATTAACCGTTTTTATTTGTACCATTTAGTAATTAAATCAATTGAATTGACTTAATTAAGTCAAATCCAACAAAATTAAATCTATGTACTTGTTAAACTGCACAAATAAGAACGGAATAAATTAGTTTCAGGTTATTTGAATTTGGCGCGCGCTCGGAGCGTTTCAGAGCCCTCGGAGTGCTCGAATCAAAAACGCGTGTTCGGGTGAACTGCTCAGATTGCTCGGATCGCTCCGAGGCGTATTCCCGAACGAATCATTTCAAACGACCAATTTACGACCGTCGCCAATTTCAATTCTTCTCTTCGAATCTTCTTCTCTCTCGACTTCTATTGAAGTTGGTAGTAATACGAAGAAATTTCCGCGGCTAATGTCAGTGCGAATGAAGCTACCAACTTTAAGAGAAAAACCGTATTTTTTTCGAGAATTCATTCTTGCGTTCTTTCGTTTGCTCAAGCTTGAATAACCCTTAAACTACTCGATTGTTGAGAAACATGCACATAACATAGAGATTTGTATTACTACCAGATTATACCACGACGCAGCTCCCCAACTCCAAAGTATGATGCTAACGTTACAAGTACGTGCACGAACGTCGGACACTATAGTATGTTCCAATCCGAAATTCTCAATCAATGTAAAATGACTTCAAGTTAAAGGTAATATTATATTTAGGTGATTAATTATTCGTCTGACATGGAGCATTTCATACTACCGTTAAATTATGCAAGTCGATGCAGGAGAATCTATCGTTTGAGAATCAGGATTGAAAAAACAGAAAAATCGCCTTCCGTCATATACGCTCCTGAATTTTGCGTCCAACTTGAAATGATCGTAACTCCGGTTCAGAGGCACCTACAGACTTCAACCGGACGTGAAATTGTAAGTTTTTACCTCTACTTTTGAATCATGATATTCGGCGGCAGTCCAGGGGGGGATTTTAAAAAAAAAAAAAAAAAAAAAAAAAACCCCGTTGGTTTCCGCACAAGTTTTTGGGTAACCAGAACTGATTTTCACCCCCCCCGGAAAAAAAAACAAAAAAAGATATTAAGGTCCACCCTACTGTACATATACAATTGGCGTCAGCTGTAAGTAAATCGCTACCAATCTCAGACCTCCCTATATCCCACATCAGGAGAAGAAATACACAAAGGTAAAAAGGTAGCATCAGAATATAGTAACTTTTAACAGTGCGTATGCTGATGCTTCATTTCTAGAAATGTTCCACTTATAACACAATATAACATAAATAGTGGTATAGTGGTAAAATAAATGAAATGGATAAATCAGAGTGGTAATGACAATAATAAGTCATAAATTAGAATAAATAAAATAAGTCGATTAACAGTTTCTCCTTTCTCGTATCTTGTATCATCACTAGTGTCTGATTAATTACTGGATACTAAAGTTTTATGTACCCTATACAGCAATGACTAAAAATATAATATTTGATATTGAAGGATATTAAAATTTCAAGTGGACATTTCTTTTCTTTTTTCGCACCCTCAAAAAATTGGGCGGTATAGTTTACTATGCGAGTACGATGCGCCCTCTTGCAGAATTCCTACCACTATAAAATTTCGTACAAGACGTTCAGCGTCTTCAACTGACGGCACGACTTGGGGCTGAAACTCTCCAGTCCCCGAACCCTCGTCCCCTCCTAACCCCCTCGCGCTGTGTATGGCACGCCTGAGCCGAGCATAGAACTTGAAATCTATTATGCTGTAATATAATTTATACGAGATGTCATTCTGCGATATTAAGCTCACGAACGTCTCTAAAACTGAGCTTCGGCATTATCGACGTCGTCTATCTTGCGGAACACGGCTAGCGGAGGGCCCGCACATATCTCACAGTCTAATTTCCGGGGGGCCGTTGACTAATAACGAGCCTTTTACATAACTCCGGATTCCGGGAGATTCCCTTCCAGAATGCTAACGGCGTCCGGGAGACGGCGACGGTTGGAGGACCGGCAAAGTTGGCGGGCAAAGAAAAAACGGCGGATTGCCATTTGCGTACCGACTTGGGAAAACATCTTCTTTATATAATCGCAGTATAGCTAGTGTTAACGAAATTGTTAGATAAGACAAATATTCAAGTTTTTGACACAAGAGTTACACACAAGGCAATCAATTGGTACCTATCTTAAAATCCCGGAAAGGGAGCAAATGAAGCAGAGCCCGCACTAGGATGCCGCCCCTAGTGCGGGCTCTGCTCCATTTGCTCTCTAAGAGGCGAAATTTTAGCTATATGTGTGAAAAAAGAATAAAAAGTTACATACCAAATTAATTGAAAGAATGAGGTTCCCCTAAGGCCGACTTTCGGCCCCCGTTAAAACTCATCATAAATAGGTGGAATAATTTTTTATTACTTAACCCTTAAATAACCGGGATTTTGTTTTTTTTTTCAAAAATGTTTTTTGTTTTGAATATTTCACAACTTTAGGGTTCTCTAAAACCAACACCACTAATTTTTGGTAGAAAAAAACACTGCATTTGCCAAAAAATACTGTTACATATATGTAACGCTAGGAAGATATTTGAGCAAAAACGAAAACAAATTGTGTACAGTGTGTTAAAATTTATTCTTTAACTTGTCCATCAAAGGACGAATTTTCCATGCCTTATCTATTTCATCCGGTTTATTATTATCTGCCAAATCTAAAAAAACTCCATTATTTTTTCAAATCTGTTTTTACGCATAGAGTTTTTTACCAACTGGTTTCCCATATCTGATTTAGAATCCCAGTAATATCTTCTTGCTGGTTTAACATCATATCCACTTAAAATAAGTATTGCTACAGCACATTTATTTCCTCGTAGGTAATATTCGGATCTGGGACATTTTTAAAAAGAGCATATTTTCTAGTTTCATCTACTAGAAGTTTCATAATGTCATCATCCCAAAGCATCTCAAACACTTCCACAGGTGTACTATCGGCAAAAATCTGAGAAATCTGGAGGTATGAAATTTTTACCTCCACTCTGAAGATCACCACTTGCCCAAACAAAATTGGTTTGCTTTTCCTTGACAAGAGGTTCTTGCGTATCTATATCGTAATCTTTGCCTTGATTTATTGTATCACTATTTATCCTGTACATTATTCCGTTGTTGAATCTTCACTGCAGCTCGAAGTTGACGTCCAGATAATCTATTTATATCCCCATCGTCATCTTCAGCGCCAGAGTCCTGTGTCTGACAGCACACTAATTTCAGGAGGCTCGGTATATATCGCAGTTATATCAACATCATCTTCGACATAAGCTAACTCTAATGCTTCTTACAGAGAAAGTTCTCTTCCTAAGGCAAAGTAAACGTATAAACTGTAACCTTTATTTTCTAAAATAGTGCTAATATTTTATCCTAGCGTTACATATATGTAACACTAGTATTTTGCAAGTAACAACATAAAAACCAGAAAAGTTATCTTAGAGAATAATATAAAATCCAATAGTTGCACTATTGAAGACGTCACTACATATGATTTAATCGTTATTTACGAAATAGTATAAAAGAGATAATACTTACTCCAACTGAATATCCATTTTCGGCACGAATTGAAAACAACACTTGAGAAATCAGCTTACTACATAGACAAAACAAACTAGATCTCTAAAACACTGGCAGATCTGGTATAGGCATGTCTTCAGGTATGTAAATTGTAGCCACCTCTTAGTTAGTAGTAAAAGTTTTCAAAGAGGGAAGTAAAACTATATAGGGAATTTGCGTTACATATATGTAGCGCTAGGTTATTAAGGGTTAATAAATAATATTCAGTCGATTCTCGCCAAACGGGGGTTTATGAACTCTGTTGACTCGCATATGTGTCGAAAAACTTACAAATGAGCTTACCCAATGTAAGAGTGAAAATATCTTAAAAATCCCATACAAAAAGTAGTATTTTCTCTTGAATTAAAGAAATCATCAAACTCAATACCTTTACATCCAAAAAGGCTGCAAGCTTGTAAGCGTGAAACCCTAGGTGGTAATAACCTCAAAATCCTAAATTAATTAAAAAAGACAAGAACTGTGTAGTAGGGATGGGAAACAATCGATAGTATCGATAGTGCTATTTATAGTTTTAGAATTTCCGCTAAAGCTGCACACATTGGAAGCAACTCTTTTCAGAAATGAAAAATCCTAGAAACTACATAAAATATAAATTTACAAGTCTTATTTTTTTGCATCTAGGTATAATTAGTCGACAACACTTCGTCTAACAAGTTTGTTTGAGTAGTTCTGAGAATTTTGTTTCTCTGATAATCATAAAACCTATTAATCATAAAAATATTTAGACAGATACATAGTAATTCACAGTTGAACAGTTTTCACCATAAGACACTGAAACATTTTTTTTTTGTACTCAACGCGTCTTTCGACAACCATTATCAAGAGATCATTAAAACTATCGTTGTAGTTTCAATAATCTAGTTTTGTTTGAATCATCAGAAGTTTTAATCAATCCGGATGGTGCCAACCTGGTTGGCGATAGTACAAAAATTGAGTACAAAAAAAGTGTTTTGATGTTACGTGGCGAAAACTGTTCAAGAGTGAATTAGTTTCTAAGTCGAAGATTCCAATTCTCCTTCTGTAGGTACATCAGTGGCGGCTGATGGGATTTGAGGTTCTCGTATTTTCGTAAGGAAACAAGGGACCCACATCATATTTTACGGGGTCATTACTGAACCTAAGTAAAAGAGTAGAATAGCAAAAAAACTTCAAAAGAAACTTCAAAAAAATGGCTGTCTCACCAGAAGATCTTGGAAACGGCTCTAATTAAAATATTTGTGAGATACTGGTTTTTAAAATTACTAAGTGGAAATAAAAACTTTTCATTCTTCTGGTTTTCGGAAAATTTCTATTTTTCTTAAAGATACAGCTATTGCAAAATCCAAATAACAATTCAAATTTCCATAACGTTTACAGATATCGAAATTTCGAAAAAATCACAAGTATAAAAAATACTTTTTTTATTACCCAAAAAGTCAAGAAGCACTTGCCAGACGCATTAGTCAACAGGCAAGGGGTATACCACCATTGAAGCAAAAAAAATCTATTATTTTTTTGTGACAAGTTATTTTTTGAAATGTCTAGAATTCTATCGGTCAGAATAAGTGTGTGTACATCTTATTGTAGTACAGAATACGTGTGCCGGTCTAGTTTACCGGCTAAAGTGTGGGTCCAAATAGTTCAGAATACTGAAATAGATGACAGTACTAATTGTAAAGAAGCATACTATTGTAAAGAAGCATATCACAGACTAGGGTAGTATGTGAAGCATATACCTACTGTGTTTCTCGTTCATATTTTCATGGATTTCGTGAAATAAGTATATGGTTATTGTACACGACCACAACGTACAGCCGGCTTTCTCGTGGCGTGTATCTAACTTATTAACATTATTATATTCATCAACAGGACCAACATGTTATAATTTTTGCCTGCAAACTGACTGGGAGTATCGCGTCAGCCAAGGGCGTAGCCAGTATTTATCTTTGGGGGGGGGGGGCAATGCAGATTAAACAAAAAACCCCAAAAAAAAAGGTCAGTGGAGGCAACGGCAACCGCAATCCCCCGAGTATTTTAGTTTTTACTTGACCCTTTCGGGGGCAGCGATTGCCCCCATCGCCCCCTCCCCCTGGCTACACCCTTGGCGTCAGCAGAGAAATCTATGACTGAAGACGTTCAAGAAGCACTGTGGCAAAGAATCTCTGCAGGAAACGTTGCAAACGAAGGTGCTGGTTTTATGGCAAGGTTAACTGAAAATATTTATGAATTATCACTACTCTCAGTATATAAAACATTAAACACAATTTTCTAAAACAGTGTTTTTCAAATTACTATAAAACATCACTGACAATTTACATATTAATGAATTCTTATAATGAGTACTTATCAGTTATTCGATATTATTATTTTTTGGAACCGTTTTTACATATGAAAGTACGCCAACTCAAACAGCTTATTTCAAAAAGCATATTTTCCTTAAAATACAATATTTTTACATTTCCATATGTACTTTAAGAAAAAAATATATACATCAAGAATATTCATCCAGATTTGTTCCAGATGCCATTGTGCAACGTCTAGCCCGCACGCCAATTTTCGGTGCAAAATTTGCAGAGCTGACTGTGGCGTCACCTATAGAGTGGCGCTATTGGCATATCAGATTCGTGTATAAACCATAAATCTGGCCAAAAACTATTTTAAAAATCATCAATTTTCGAGCTTTCAAAAAGGGATACGCCCCCTTAAGAAGAAATAAATAAATGTCCCTTATATCTATAAAACCTGATTTTTTTGGAGTTGAAAGTCTTAGGTTTATGGTTTCTTTGGTTTATGTTAGAAAGCGAATACTGCTTTTTGAACACTGAGTTTGTGCACTCTTATTCTGCGTAGGTATGCCCATTTGAATATTTTGAACACTGCTTTTTTGCACTCTTATACATGTAGACATATGCGGGTCAGCAGCATTCGGGAACGCTCCGATTGGAATTGAATTGACTGAATATTATTTCTTAAGTAATAAAAAAGTGATTCCACCCATTTAAAATGAATTTTGAGGGGGTCGAAAGTCGGCCTTAGGGACCCTCATCCTTTATTTCCAGTTGATTGAAATTTGTGGTTTTAATTTACTTGGCGTTACGCGCAATACGTATCTCCTTTATAATTTCAATAATTTGCAATTTGAGAACCAGATCGCCTGATCTTTCATTTTATGTATTTTATTTTTTGTATATTATAGATTTGTAATGCTATAACTTTTTGCAATAATAATATCTCGTAAATTTTATTTAGAATTTTTTTCGAAAATTTTCTAATGCGAGGTGGTAAAATTTGTACGCCGTTGTTTTGAATTATACCAGATTTAGGAAAACCACACCAAAAAGAGGAGATTGACATTTTAAAAAAATTGAGAATCACGTCATCTCTCGGAAACAGTTGAAGATTAAAATTATTAATTGTTTCATTTTTGTTGAATTTGTGAACACTTTTGTCGCTTCCTGTATAAATAGGAACATATAAATATATTGGTATTAAAGAAGCTGCATCATTTGAATGTTCAACTTTTCAATTATGCAGCATTAGCAAAAATGTAAACAGTTACTGCACTAAAATTTCCTTTGAAATTGATATGAATATTTACAAGACTAAACGTTTTATTTGTAAGTAGGAATCTAAACGATTTGTATTTCCACAGAAATAAAATGTTTATTGTTCTACAAGAACAATATAGGTGCGTTTACTAACCATTAAGAATAATACGTAACTATTTTAATATACGCTGTAAATAAAAACGCGTTTGAAAAATATCTACGTTGCACAACATTTTAGATTCATTTAGCTAATATCAGTTAAAAAAATCATGAATCCTCCACTACTTGGATGTGGAAGTGATATTTTCCCTTCAAAAAATTTTGACAGCAATATCCTAAATTAACTTTTTTGACTCTTGACTTGGTTGAATTGTAACTATTCAAAAAAAAATGAACTAAAAACATAAACAAGTGAATCTAATATCTACAAAGGACTTTCGGTTCATTAAAACGTGTCCAAAAGCTCACACGACTCGAATATCTAATTCGAAAATCGCCACGAATACCGGAATCACCAACAAAATGAAAATTATATTAACCACAATTATGGAAATTTTATGTACTCAAAAAGTACCCTAAATAAGTTACAACGGATCTAACTAAGAATTAATTAATCAACTGCCAATCACCCCTGTACCTGACGTACATGTTAATAGACTTATACTTAAATTGAAGAGAACAACGGAAGACGAAAGTTTAAAGCATTAGCAAGTTGTAGAATATATTCAGCAGTATGTATATCAAATTACACTGATATATTTGCCGTCCATTTAAAGTTTATTTATTTATTTAATAATTTCTCTATTTCTCTTTGTTTGTTTGTTTGTTTGTTTGTTTGTTTGTTTGTTTGTTTGTTTGTTTGTTTGTTTGTTTGTTTTGTTTGTTTGTTTGTTTGTTTGTTTGTTTGTTTGTTTGTTGTGTTTGTTTGTTTGTTTGTTTGTTTGTTTGTTTGTTTGTTTGTTTGTTTGTTTGTTTGTTTGTTTGTTTGTTTGTTTGTTTGTTTGTTTGTTTGTTTGTTTGTTTGTTTGTTTGTTTGTTTGTTTGTTTGTTTGTTTGTTTGTTTGTTTGTTTGTTTGTTTGTTTGTTTGTTTGTTTGTTTGTTTGTTTGTTTGTTTGTTTGTTTGTTTGTTTGTTTGTTTGTTTGTTTGTTTGTTTGTTTGTTTGTTTGTTTGTTTGTTTGTTTGTTTGTTTGTTTGTTTGTTTGTTTGTTTGTTTGTTTGTTTGTTTGTTTGTTTGTTTGTTTGTTTGTTTGTTTGTTTGTTTGTTTGTTTGTTTGTTTGTTTGTTTGTTTGTTTGTTTGTTTGTTTGTTTGTTTGTTTGTTTGTTTGTTTGTTTGTTTGTTTGTTTGTTTTTTGTTTTTTTTGTTTGTTTGTTTGTTTGTTTGTTTGTTTGTTTTTGTTTGTTTGTTTGTTTGTTTGTTTGTTTGTTTGTTTGTTTGTTTGTTTGTTTGTTTGTTTGTTGGTTGTTGTTGTTGTTGTTGGGTGTTTGTGTGTGGGGGGGGGGGGGGTTTTTTTTTTTTTTTTTTTTTTTTTTTTTTTTTTTTTTTTTTTTTTTTTTTTTTTTTTTTTTTTTTTTTTTTTTTTTTGTTTTTTTTTTTTTTTTTTGTTTGTTTTTTTTTTTTTTTTTTTTTTTTTTTTTTTTTTTTTTTTTTTTTTTTTTTTTTTTTTTTTTTTTTTTTTTTTTTTTTTTTTTTTTTTTTGTTTTTTTTTTTTTTTTTTTTTTTTTTTTTTTTTTTTTTTTTTTTTTTTTTTTTTTTTTTTTTTTTTTTTTTTTTTTTTTTTTTTTTTTTTTTTTTTTTTTTTTTTTTTTTTTTTTTTTTTTTTGTTTGTTTTTTTTTTTTTTTTTTTTTTGTTTTTTTTTTTTTTTGTTTGTTTGTTTATTTGTTTTTTTTATTGATTTACGTATTTACGTGTTTACGTGTTTACTTTTTTATGGATTGATACCTCTTTCGAACATTTTAAACAGTCGAAAATTACAGAGTTGCATATTAGATACATACATGCCCTTCCTATTTTTTTAACTTTTTTTTAATTATCTGGCGTTCTTATTTTTTAAAAATGATGAAAAACGACCTACTCGGGTGGGGTCACGTGATTGTTGGTGCCTGTCAAATATTAAATTTTTCCCAAAAAATCGCTCAAAATGAACCAATTGTTTCGATTTCAAAAAGTTATTACGTTTATTTTTTGCCACATTTAAATATATATCTACAAAACTGTGTAGACAAATTCATGTAGATGGTTTGGACCGAGGTCCGATAGAATGGCCAGCTTGATTACAGGATCTCACATCTTTAGATTTCTTTCTGTAAGAGTATCTTAAATCTAAGGTTTACGTAACAGAACCTTGACAGTATGGATGTTTTAAAGTAACGAATTATTGTAGTATGTATGGCAATTTCCGCTGACATTTGAAATAGTACGACAAGAGTTTAGCAACAGGATATTTTAGTATCAGGAATTATATGGAGCCCATAGTATATGGAGAACCAACTCTTATAATAAGTGTTCACACTTAATATAGTATAGTATGTATGTATAGTATAGTATACTCTTATACTAAGTGTTCACACTTCGTATAAGAGTTGGTTCTTGAATCTTTATTAATTAAATGCTAAACTAAATTTTAGTGTTTATTTATTTAATATATCAAAGCTACCCTAAACCCAAACAAATTAGTGTGAATGAATAGGTCTTTTAAATACCTTTCAAACGAGGTGTCACTTCATAGAGTCCCATTTAAAGTAATGGTCACAGTGGCTCTGTGACGTCATCTATGACGAGGCCAACGAGAAAGTCTCGCTGGCTTCATGACAATTACGTTACCTGTTACCACTAGTAGAAAAGCTTTTTGAGAATAAACATCCGTTTATTTTCACTCTCCAAATTTCATTAGCCTAAGTAAAACCTTTAAAAAGTTACGAGAGGAGGAAGGACCCTTTGACTAGCACTGTATACTTAGTATTTCATTCAATAGTTTGCAAATTTAAATTTTAAATTTTAAATTTAAAAATTACATTGGAACTGTTGATTATGTTGAATTTTAACATTTATAAATAACGTCTTATCATTCTCAAAGGCCTAATGGAGCTTATTTTTTTATTATACTTATTGATGTTTATACTCATTGCTGAGTTATTGATGTTTATTATGTGAATGAAATCGACGAATTATTTTGTGATTTACATTTTCAAAATATTCTATATAAAAATATAAGATCAAACTTATTTGTATATTTGAGAATATTACAATAGTGTCTATTTATAAAGGTCAAAATGCAATATAATATGGTTATTTACTTTTTCATGACAATCTAGAGCCCAGCAGGTTCAGTTAAATATAAATTTTAAATTTAAATAATTCGTAAACTTGAATTTCACTGAATCATATATTTTTGAAATCAGGGGGGAATATTTCTTAGAGAAAAGTAAACAATATATATACAATTCCATTTTAAAAAATTATGTTTTCGTTTTTGTGACTTTTCAACGTTCAATTGTTAATTTTGATAACTCTAAAAGATAATAGAAAATTTACTGAAAATCTTATATACAGTTGTAAGCTTTTTTTTCTATTTCGTATAATAAACCCTGTAGGTGGGTATCAAAATATAAACAAAAACCTTGCCCAAAGATTTAGTGTACTAACTCAATTTAGTGGTGTACTAGATCCTCTGAACCGAGTTTTCATTACTTGCAGTAGCAATGAAAATGTTGGAAATTAGGGAGTCTGGAATCTGTTCTGGTACAGTAGAACCTGTAAAGTGTCGTCACTTCCTGCAAACCTATAAGCCTTATAGGTTTGCAGGAAATGACTACGATATACTTATGATAAGGATATTGTAGTTGTTGCAATTTTTGGACAATTGTTGGACATTTGTACACTATTAATATAACTAATATTTCTACATTGCGTTTGACCTAGTTTGCTTCAATTAAAGTAAAATCCTGCGAATGGAACATCCAGAAAAAAGTAATGAAAACGAGATGTTAAAACTAGATACCAATAAAAAAAATATTCAACCATGGGACTCATGTGAAATATGATAATCTGGTGAATACAGTACTGACGTTTTATATATTTTGATAGGACTTTTTGAGAGAACTATCGAAATGTCTGTACAAACTTGATGTGATGAAAAGATAACATGCTGAACGTGCTAGCCGTGTGGGGCTATCTCGTAATTTCCACCTCTGAAAAGCGAAGAAAAGGAATTTAAAGGAACATGTCGACCCGAACGACGGCGACGGTCGAAAAGCAGTTAGTATTAAATGGGCCCAATCTCTCGAAGCGCTCCACCTGCACCGCCATTCTGTCGCAATCTCCTGAACTGCATATCTGCGCCTATGAGGCTGCCTAAAAACGTCCACGGAATGTTAAGGTATATACAGTGTGAACAACATATCATATATTTCAGAGTTATGAAAATATTTTATCTAAATTTTAGTATTTATTTTTAAATAGCAACAAACACATATAAAAATATATTTCAAATATTAGAATATTCCATTGGAAAAAAGTGGCTTAGGGCCCAGGAAAGCGAATAATGAAACAATTGCAATTGTGTTCAGAGATGCTCTGAACACAAGCTGAGATTCATCTAAAATAATGACCATATTTTCGGATATACAGGAAATGAACATGAACTTCGTCATTTTAGATGACATGCTGTATTTTTATGTCATATTAGCTGTGTTAAAGTTTTATACATTTTTTATGGTAATTTATGATTTTATGAAAGATTGAGTTTACTGTCAAGGTTACTAAATATACATAAATATGTATAGGGTATCAAAAGGAGACGGTCAAATTTGAACAACTTTATCCTTTATTAAATCTCATAGTAAATGTTGTATGTACAATATTATTTATGTATAGTATGTATGTACTATGTTTTGTATTCTTCAAGATATCTGGAGCGCCGATCATTTTTGAGGTAGATAATGGCTATTAAAGTGGCATGAAATAAACGAGTATAATAAAATATAAAGTGTGCCGTTTAAAATAACGAAGTTAGTATTCACTTCCGGTATATCCGAAAGTGACAGAGTCGCTATTATTTTTTTCAAACAAATTTTCAATTCAATGTTATTTTTACTTCTCCCAAACGATTAATAGGCCACTCATCGTGAAACACCCCGTATGTTGTGACAGGCGGGGCATGTATAACCCCCATCCCGATGTAATAGCCGTAGTGATCATCGTGGTGTGTCCTCCTTCGGCGATCGGTTACGTTGGGACCGTGTGCACGAGGCCGTGATATGGTGGGCTGATGGGGGCGCGGAAACATTAGTAATACCGGTGAAGTTTTTTTGCAATAGAAACGGCATCGATGTGGATCGCATGTGGGGCCGATGACTTTCCAATCGCCCTCCTGAACTCGAAATCGTTTAATAGAATGCCGTAGATGGTGATGGCAGCGCGGATTCAAATCCGTATGACCGCTTGAAAACAATTTGGACATATTTTATTGCCTTTTTAATTATAATCCAATATCCCATCGCCTGATTATTATTATCTTCACAAAGAAAGAGAACACAATGTGTTGAGAATTAAAAGTTTTATATGTTTAATCAATGGTAATGCCTCATCTATATATTCCTGCAACAAATACCCGTAATAGATGAAATATTTCTTTAATTATTAGGATTTGACATGTAGCAACATTACATTTGGAGACAAAAAGCAGAATCAGAAGAAATGCGGATTCATTTTTAATATACTTTCATAGTAATTTATGGGAAATTTAGAAAATGCATTTGGGAAAAAGTCAATAAACAAAAGAAAAAAAAATAATAAAAACCACATTAATATATTCTCTGAGTATGTTAAATAGCACTAAACTCAATCAAAACAAACTACCACAGACATATAAAAGGTCGGTATATGGTTATAAATTCAGGAGCTTTAGACTAACACCAGTCCCTTAAATTCTGTTGACAAACTTATTAACAGAATACATCCAAATGTATAAACTAGACTACTATTTTAAGAACTAGATAGTCTAGTGTAAAATGTAAACAAGTTCATTTTATTTTTGCTAAGAGCTCTATGAGGAAAAGGAAAGTCCCATCCAGCCAGTTAAATTAGAGAAACTTTAAATGCCTTTTTCTCTAAACATTTTTTGAACTGGTGACCAGTAGCGGCCCGTGGAATTTGACATGCTCGTATTTCCGTAAGGAGGTATGGGACCCACACCATAATTTAGGGGGGTGGTTACAAGATCTAAGTAGAAGGCTATAATGGCAAAAAAATCTTCAGGGAAAACCTGCGATTTTTTTTCCAAAAATGGCTGCCTCTGGGCAGATCTTGGAAACGGCTTGCATAATATTTGCGATATATTTTTTTTTCATAATCACCGAGTAAATACAAAGTCTTTTTTATACTTGTGATTTTTACGTGATGATCTGTAAAAGTTATGGTAATTTTTATTTTTATTTCATCCCAACATTTCGTCTGTGAGATTTTACAATCTTTAAGACAAAAAACGGGAGGCCATGGAAAATTATATGTCTTTATTATGAAAGAGGACCCAGAAAGAGGAGCCAAGAGGCAAACCATCAATACCCTTGACGTCATGCGTCACTTACATGATGCTCGATAGAGGTTTTTCCCTACCCCAGATTTTGCCCCTTCAGGTTAGGCCAACCATCTTTACCAAGCGTGACGTGACGCAAAACCATGACGCAGATCGCAATATTTTCCAGGGGCAGTCCCATAATAAAGACATAGAATGTATTAATGCTCGGGCCGGCGAACAGATGTAGTAACCGCGTGACGTGACGCAAAACCATGACGCAGATCGCAATATTTTCCAGGGGCAGTCCCATAATAAAGACATAGAATGTATCAATGCTCAGGCCGGCGAACAGATGTAGTAACCACGTGACGTGACGCAGATCGCAATATTTACCCATAATAAAGACATAGAATGTCAAAAGAAATTAAAAAGAACATTTTCCATCTACATACATATACATCTGCCCGGAGGCAGCCATTTTTGGAAAAAAAATTCGCAAGTTTCTACTGATTTTTTTTTGCCATTATAGCCTTCTACTTAGGTCTAGTAACCACCCCCCTAAAATATGGTGTGGTTCCCATTCCTCCTTACCGCCACTGCAGGTGGCCATAATGGGTCAGAATCTACTCCCTGAATCGAGCTTAAACTTCTCATATCCCGTGATTAAAATTAAACATGCCCTAGATTTGGCAATGTTCTGAGTTTTCTGGGTTTTCTCAGGAATGTAAAGCAAATGCGTTACTAATAGCCACCCCTTCCCCGCACAGATCCCTGAGAGGACCTACGGGGTTACTCTTCGAATAACCTGTGAGTGAGAATTATTATTATTATTATTACTGTGTACAAATCTATATTATCGTTATGACATTAATTTCAACGTGTGGTTTGATGTTAATATCTACATAAATCTAAATACCAAAGTTCTAAGGTAAGTTCGGTAACATTCCTATAAACTTCTTATATATTTACGTTTAGATATAAAATACTTAATACCTAACCGCAGATACATAGTTTTCTAATATAGAAGCGTAACTATGTAACTGTAAGAGTAACAATGTAACTAAGCGTAAGTCCTAAATTTACTGATTGCGACACAAAACTAGAAATAAACTCCATCACAATATCTCATGATACTTTCCAAAGTGATTTACCTCTAACCGTCGCGTACTTCTAACTCCGAGAATTTCAATGGTTTCCCAGAACGTTCCCTTTGCCACTTTTTGTTGGGAAATGTTCGGGAATCGAGTCGCGAAACGGGGGGATTCTCACTCATTGATACTAAAGCGCGGTACGTATCTCAGATGGCACCGACGCCCATCTTGCATACAGATTACGCATTTGCGAACCCAGCCATAGTTTCGGTTTCAATTACACGCCGGCAAACAACTTAATCAAAAAACATCAAAGCGAATAGCATTTGGTCCTTGTATACCTACTCGGATGCGGTGGGACGCTGCAAATCCGTCCTATTCCTGCTAGGACTGCGATATATCTGATGCGGTGACTAAAATAATGTTTTTTTGTACAGTATGGTCCAAAATAAACAATAGTGACTTATAATTCTTTGATTTATTTAAGAAGTACATATTATTGAGACTTTATTATATATGTTTAAATGCGTACCTTCTCGTTCAAGACAGACTTCATAACGAAGTTCCAAGTTGGTCATAATGTCATCGAATAAGGGTTGTCGCAGTCCTGCGAAAAAGGCGCGAATGATATAGACCATCATTTGACGATGGTTTATGGTGAAGTTAGTAAATCGTGAAATTATGTTGGTTTAAAAATGTCCCTGAAGAAACTGATCAACTGTTGAAACAGTATGACAAGTTTGTCCCAAGTTGTCCAGCTGAAAGGGCTGATGCACTGACAAATAAGGGTTCGAAAACGGGCTTCCTCGAACCGAAGCCGGCTCTTCCGATTCCAAAGAGCCGCTCTCCCATAAAACCACTCTCAAAGAGTGGACAACATTATGCCACCACCAAGAGTGGCGAATGCAAAGGGGGCTCCGTCAGTCAGGATTCTTCATAAAGGGCTCAGGCACTATTGCTAACTTTGACATTTATAATAAATACGACTTCGGTTAAATTAGCAAAGAACTGTAGTTTTTTGTGCCTAATTTAATGATAATTTAAAAAAAAAACAATTGAACGATGGTGTCATGTGATACTAACACAGAATCATATTTTATTTTAATGAAACGCCCTACTTAATAATACAACTTTGAATTTTGCGAGAAATTTTAGACAAAAATGAAATAATACACTATTTTATGAAAATCAAATAATTTCAGATATGAACAGCCATTAATGCACTGGCTCGTATGTTATTTTCAGAGCCCGTAGGTTAATAATAGATTCCAGGACCAGTCTTAACGCGACTGGAATATTATATGGGCCACATTAATAAAGTACATCGTCAATTCCTGTATAGTATATGTACATAGTACAATCATAGTTCAATTAAATAACGCCATTATATTCCGGAACCCGACTGCCGTGTTGTGCGCCCCACTCTTACTTTCTCCTAATTTACTCCTCTTGTTAGTATTAATTAAACTGCGCTGGTTGATGCATCATTCATGTGCATGAGACGTCGAATACATTTGTAAATGTCGGGACAGCGTCCTTCGCGCGTTATGGTGAAGCGTTGGATAAACATTTTTTTCGAAACTGATTAATGGCAGTGAACTTCGTTGTACCGTGTGTGATAGTGTACTGACGGGGCACGTAAAAACAGCTATTTTGCAGCATGTTGCTCAAACATAAAGCTCGTGTAAGTAGTGGTGTGAGTGCGTGAGACAGACAAAGACAATTTAACTTTGAACTAGTCAAAATAATGGTAGCGTGTAATATTCCATTCGCCACATTATTCCATTATTAATTAACACATTACTAATCCCACATTATTAATCACTCCGAGTTCAGACAAGTTATACAGAACGCTGTGAGTGGAGAGTACGGCGAAATTAGACTGCCTGCAGAAACAACTCAAACAAAAAAATATATATTTTATGTGACAAGCGCCTGTGACAGCTTAAGTCCTGAACATATGGATAGTTATTGATAATTTATGGAAACTCGATTGGCAGTATGGACACGTTATAGCGTCGGATATAGAGTGTGTGCAAGTTCTGTATATATTGTGACTATGGTTCCTTTGTCGATTAGTTGGCCTACAACAATCACTATCACATGTATAAGGTATGACATGTTTAACTTTTCGTAGCGTACTGATAGTGATATCCTGGAGCCGCCCCTGATAAAATACGCATCTATTATTAAGTTCCAGTCTCTAGTTAGTCTCTAGCTCGATTACCAAAGATGTAATATTAAAGCTTAATTAAACTAGATGTAACAAACATAGTTCTGTTTTTGTTCTTTTTTTACGCTAACTGTGGTGCTGGTATCGAATAAAACGACTTAGCGACAGTGTCACGTATTATCAGCGGAAACATGTAAATGATTAGTTTACGTATAAGTAGTTTACGTATTACAAATAAGTAACGAAAAAATGAATCTGATTATGAATATGAATAATATACATGTTTCTGCCAATAATTTCTGCTAATTCGGATAATGGTGGCACTTCACTTGGCGTAGCGTATTTGTGTTTGAGTATCGCTGTTTTTGTCCAAATATTTTATGTATTCTCAAATATTCCAAACATGCCATCCACACATCAAAATACTCAAATATGCCAAATATGTTTGAATATTCAGAACCAGTGAATACAGTGACGGACGTGTTGACAGCGACAGCTGCTTATTATCTGAATGCTTCTTATTACCAATACATGTTAAATCTACATAAGAACAATGTTACTAAAAGGCCATAATGAACACGGCGCTGGTGGAACTAAGTGTGGACAGTTACCGCAAATATTCGCCTTATTTGACTTCTTTGATGTGTGATTGAAAACCGACAAG
The DNA here is from genome assembly GCA_029963805.1 of Aromia moschata. Classification (NCBI taxonomy): domain Eukaryota; kingdom Metazoa; phylum Arthropoda; class Insecta; order Coleoptera; family Cerambycidae; genus Aromia; species Aromia moschata. Next base: position 948,182 of record JAPWTK010000074.1, on the reverse strand, counting down.
TGGACGGAAACGCGTATTTGCTGTTAGCGCTATTCGCGTTATTTGTACAAATAAAGCAAATATAGCGAATAGCTTCTCTACACATCGCCGTTTTTGGGCAAATACAACAAATATACGAATACGCTACGCTACGCAAGTGAAGTGCCGCCATAAGAAAAAACACGCCAAGATCCACGAAATTTAAATTAAGAACATAAAACAAGAATCATAAAAAAACTAGATAAGAAAACAAAATGAACTTCAAGAAAAGTGGTTCGGTATGCCTAATACGTCAGAAAGAAAACCATGGAGATACAGCATCTAGAATTCCAGAAATGGGACCCGCCAATTGAGTTAATATAAGCTCTTAATTTTTGTCCTAGGGGCGTCCTTCAATATGGAACAAACTAATTAGATTAGTTATCTGTAACATTAGACTTAATATAATAAGTATTTTTTGGATATTAAGAATTATTTTTGGCAGTTTGATTCAAACCTTTGATTTAGGAAACCTCAGGGTTATTTCAAGAAACTAATTTCCAAAAATGGACCAATTGCAAATGTTTTTAAAGAAGCTGATATTCAGAGAACACGTTCTAATTCATGTAATTTATAGTATGTAATTCTATTACAGTTAGTGATAGTAGGCAACAACATATCTGATGTTGAAGGCGGTAGTTGCTAATTTCAAGTCTAAAAGGTTTTGTGCTTGTGTGTTAAAAACAAAAACCCCTTATCCCCTTCATATGCGATTATTTAAATGATCACTGGCATTAATAAACAAAACTAGCAATACCGCATAATTTAATTTCTAGATTTTTTTTTATAAAATAGTATGATCGAAGATTATTTTAATGCATGTAGTAACAATTACTTTTTGAAGTTGCTGCATCAATTAGCAGTAACAGATTACTTATTGGTATCCTTCTTAACAGAATATTGGTATCGTTCTTAACAGAATGAGTTGTTACACGCAACTTTAATTCGTCCCTGTTCATGTATTTTCAATAGAAATTAATACCTCTCGACGAACTAATTCCGGTCGACGTCACTCGCAGCGATAAATTATGTATTTAATTAAATATGAAACCGAGAATGAAACTTTCGGAAAACATTAGTTTTTAATACCTACCTAATCGCTTATGGATCCTCAGATGAAAATTAATAACTGCTACTCTTCCGCGGCCATTATGGATGAGATGAATTATAAAATTATTTGATATCTCGCCGCGAGTCCAGCGCCAGTTCGTTGAGTACCAGTGGCGTTCGTGAGTAGAAGCTGCAACTACTTGCAATTTGACAAAATTCTTATAGATCAAATGATTGCCGATGGAGAAACAATCCACTGTATTTTTCTAAAAAGAAATATTTGATATGTGCGGTTGAAACTTTGCAATACTCATTAATGATCATCATAATCACTATTTCAATTTATTTATTTATTTATTTATTTATTTATATATTTATTCTACACTACCAAAACAGAACACTCCATTTACAGGGTATGATATACATATAAATAAAATATTTTAATTATATAATCTTGACAACTTTTTTTTTTTGTATATTTTTTTGATTTGGCATCAAAAAATACCTATAAACCCAAATTTTCAATATGGCAGAACAAAGTTTGCCGGGTCAGCTAGTTATTATATATTATACTGTGAAACGTCTTGAAATAAGATGTTCATAAATAATAATCTTAATATTTATACAGACTTAATAGACCTTACCCTTTATTGCTCTCATTAGACCAAAAATCCGAACAAGTCGTTCACAATAATTGTCCATTCCTTATTATACCAGGTCTTTAATGAGTTCCATATGAACAATTTTTTTTTTTTGGTTTTACCATATATCAACCATATATATATCTTATATTTTACTCCTATTTAGGTTTTTATTTTAGGTTTTCATTTTAGATTTTGTATATCTAAGTAAGAGGTGCCAAAAATTTTAACAGTTTTAAAGATGCCTCTAAAAATATTTGACATAAATAACGGCACATAATAAACAAAAATACAAGTAAATGTTACCCTTTTTAAAAATATTCCATTATAATAATTATTCTAATACATTTTACCATTCAGCACCACTGGTTTTCGAACTCTGTATCTATACATTTTCGATCGCATGCAACGATAAAATGCAACATCGAGTATACAGGCTTTTATTAAGCCAAAAAATCTAAAAATATATTTATTGCATAGTTTATCTTCAACATAAAAACCGATAACATTTTGGTTGGTTTGTCATTACAAGTGTGCTTCGTTATGCGAATGCAGAAAAACATCAAAATAAGCTCTAGAAGAAATTATAATGTTTATATCGAATTGTCAGGTATTTTTCGTATGGTTTGTCAGTTAACCAGTATTTGATCATCTAGTCGTGTTAAAAGTGTTACAGTGTACAGTTACTAAAAGTAGCTTTGCCCTTGGTCCTAATAGACAAAACCGGAAATTCTGCTCATTTCTTTTGTAACTGCAGTTCGTGGGCAAATATATTCTTGGTGTACTGTAGAATGCCCCGAGTTCATGCACTACGTCGTTCTACACAATTATCCGAATTTCAGAAGTAGCGAATTATGAGCTTGAAACAAGTGGGTTTAAATTTTCATCAAATAATGAAAATATTGGGAAAATAGCTTCTACGGTTATGAGGACATGGAGATGTTAGTCTGAAGATCTATTAGTCTGAAGAGTTATGCAAGAGTGCGAGGTCTTGGTCGTCCTATTACAGTGGTTCCTAACGTTTATTATTTCGTTACCCACTTGGCCTTTCGAGATTTGCATTGTTACCCTTTCATAAACGAATAGACGACCAGCGATGCTGCGCCCTCTTATTAGCCGCTGCTAGGTCATACGAAAAAACATCAGTGTAATATCCCCCTTGATTACTCCCAACAAAAGTTCATTTTATCCCTTTAGGGGTAATTACCCCCCAGGATCGGAACCAATGCCCTAGGACTACTCAGGAACGTAACGTGACGGTGTCTTGGAGGAAGAACAAATCGGAGTGTCGCTCCACGCGCCAAACAGCGATTCAAGGAGAATCAAGGAGCATCAGAAAATGTGTGTCTTGTATGAAAGCGGACATATCCTTCTAGCTGCAAGCAAAGATATATATGGAGTTTATTAATGCACCTGTCGCATGGGTTGTATGAATAGGAAGTAGATCACACTTGCAGCTCTTTATGTCACCGAAATATTGAAACCCATCATTAGGCCGTAACTGCTAGCTGGATCAAATCGTCAAACACAACAGTTTTTAGAGGACTTTGGTATAGTGACACTCAAGTGGTTTTCCAGAGCGCCTGATCTGTTGCTTATAGAACAGATTTGCGATTCAATAAGTCGAACTATTGTAAGATTGTTAGCCTCCAGCAACAACTTGAAGCGGGTACAATGCGTTTGGGACACTTTGCAAGTTTTGCCATATATGCAGATCATCTGATTCGATCCATGCGTCGCAGGGTTAGAAAATTATGTTATTAATATGTTATAATAACCGTGGTTGACCAAATGATTATTAACCTCTTTTCATTAATTATAAGTAGAATGCTTGATTGTTTTTTATATAATTTCCAAATGCCATCGAAATGTATACAAAGATTATAAACTAAATCCAAGAAAACACTTTTTACTCGTACATTGTGTTACATTTTATTAATTTTTCAGTATATTTCAAAGACTTAATAACTGCTCTAATTGTGAGAGAGTGATGTCCCTCTCAATAATTGCTTTAATAAATGAGAAAACAGATATTATGCTGGTTCGTGTATAAGTTAGTATACTCAAGTATAGTAAATAGTGTGGGATCATTTTGTTTCTTAGTTTTGATCCATAATAAATATCCTATTTGATTATAGACATTGTATTACGCCTGTACTTTTGATATACTTCATAAATATTTGTGTGTATTTTTTGAAGGTGAACAATATTCTGATGGAGCACAATGAACATTTTGTTTTACTTTTTTTTTTTGGAAAATCCCATTGCTGTTATTACGTTTGTTTATGAAATTTCAACACGTGTTTCGTAGGATCAAAGGCTGATTTATTAACATAGCATTTACAGTCTCGCACAAAAGAGAAAAGTGATATCTGTTTACTGAAGGCTTTATCATTCATTTTGTGATAAATCACCGTTTATTGTCGCAGACCTTTCAATGCCGTGCTGGCGTTTGTAAAATATGGGTTTCAATTTAAACAAAAAATTTACTGGGAGTATTGCGTGTAACGTAGTGCGTATACGCCCTCGAAAAACTCATAAATATTTCATTGCAGCGCTTCAGCATTAACATAAATTTACGACGCTAAAGGTACTTTGACAAACAAAAAAATTCTGACTAAATCGATTTTTTTTTTTTCAAAAGAAAAAGTCCTAATCTCTTGAATATATGTATATTATCTCTATGTATACCGGGTGTCTGCGAAGATAGCGTACACTCAATACAGACTTTGAATGGAAAGTCACAACCGTTTCTGGTTTTCACTGGTGCAAACTAGTTTGCCAAAAATCTGCTTTTTTGAAATTTGAGTATTTTAGCCATTTTTCATGTTTTTTCATATCCTAACTAGATCTGAGAAATAGAGAGGAACTTTGGGGTTTTAAATAATGCGACATCCTGTATATTTTTTCATAATGTTAATATATAATTTTCAATAATGTTAATAGTGATTCTTAATAAGAAAGCTTTAAAATAATATAGAGTGCCATGGATGGCGCAAACATCAAAGCATTCTCATTTTATCAGAAAAATGTAAAATATCGATTTTCATTAAAACTGTAAAACTGGGAGCAATTTTTAATTTCAAGGTGATTTAATTCATTATACCCCAGGTACCTACATAATGCTTTTAAATCTTTGAAAATTCCATTTTCCAATGGCGGTAAATTTATTAGGGCTCTAAATAAATATTTTTTCCAACTTAAAGTTTTAACATTTAAATTACCTTCCACATTATAACCTACACATTCCTTAGAATGCCATACACTTTCCTAAACAAAATCGGAAGTTTTTTATGTCACCAATATCGTGGTGGAAAACCTTCGATTGTTATGAACGTCTTTCGGTGTCTGCTGTCTGCAGTTTATCTAAATGGAGAGAGTATTTAGTGGAATCACTCGTTTTATTGTTCGGTAGAAGCTCCTATTACAGTACGCCTTTCCAATCCAAGCAAATGGAAATCCCTATAGAAAAACTCCTAACAGCAACTGGCGCCAAAGAACTGAATAATGCGTTAAGATTAGCATATACAGAGAGCGGTAAAAGTACTGCACAAATTCAAGGAAACCAAAAAAAAAAAAAAGTTATTTAAAAGCTTGTCGCACACATGTGGTAAATATTGTCGAAGTATTTCTGGAGAAAGTCTAAATGTTTGTTTTTGTACTACATTAAATGGTACATGCATGCACTTAACATAATGGCTAATTCATACAGGAATTCAGTGTACACGTTTTTACCCCGTAACTTTTGTTTGTAGCCTGTGCTACTTCAATGTGAGATAGACATACATCGCTTCCAGCATAACAGGCAAAGACCCTCGTCTGTGATCTGACCCCTAGTCGACGCCCCTGGAAGTGAAATGAGACTCTTATACTCTGATATATTCCCTACTTATATGAATAGGCCTTTTCATTGGCTAAGAAAATGTTTGTAGCTGATAAGAGGAGTGCGTAAATAGTGTATTGAAATTTGTTAAATAGTGGTGCTAAATTCGTATATGGAAGGTTTTTTCTGTTTCAAAGCGCGCAAAAAATTATAAACCATAATACGCGATGCAAATGGGGAGTAAATATTTAAATGAATAATATAAAAAATATTTCATTATATGTACCTAAATGAAAAAATTAAAATGTATATTGTTATTAATAACTGTGAACATAAAAGCTTAAATTAAACAAAAACTGAATGTATATCGTCGTGTTTTATTGCGTTTTGCTGTGTTGCTACAATATTGGAGGAAATGCTATTGTATCTGCTTAATTATTTTTTTAAAGGGTCTTCTTTGTCTGGTCGTCTATAAGCCAGTCTTTAGAGTCCATTATTATAACCAGCTCCTTCTATTTATCGCGATTGGTCTACAACCAACCGAGTCTAACACTAGATGCAGAAACGTATGAATGTGCAAATGTCCATTACTGCGCCAAAACGCACTAATGATAGTAGCGATCCCGACTGTTGGAAGCATATATATTACCTTCTATATTTATTATGATTAAGGCAAATAACTATCTGTTCTGACAAAAAGAAAAAAGTCACAAATTAAATTTATAAAGTTCTAACTTCAGATGCAAGTGAGGAAAAATTATTGGAAGAAATCTATTCCAGAGATATGTATGTACCATCGCAGATTTGAGGAATTAAAATTCAACTGAGGTACACGATGATACACGACAATACAAAAAAGTACACGATGACCTTGAAACAACCCAAGCGATAAAATTCATTATTTAGTGCAATCAACCGTTCCTGGAAGCAGAGCGAGGCGTTTGGTTGAAAGCTTCCCAGCGATTAACGAAAATTACGAAAATATTATTTAGAGTTTAAAATTTAGGTTTGGCAAAGATGATTTGCAAATCTAAGTATATGTTCGAGAACTCCTCAAAGTCATAATAAAGAACGCTGACACCAAAGAAAAAATGGATGTCCATTATATAACAAAATTGAGATGCATTTAAGGGCTTTAGAAACATTAGGAGTTACTTCAGAGAAATATTCGGCCATGTTATACCCATCAATTGAATCATGTTTACTATATAATCTCTTATGATAATTAAATGAATGATATGGGCATTACCGAATAGCGTCTGAATGCAGTTTTTACAGGGCGAAGTGTACAACGAGCAACATTGTATTTGCTACAAAAAAAATTTGTTCTCACTGCTCTCATTTCATGTGGAGGGTAACACATACATAACTCTGATGTGTGGTTATCTGTTATCAAACATGCAACAATGCAGTGTCTGGTAATGAGAATCACAATAATGATCACCAACGTGAAAGTAATAATCACCAACAAACTTTGTCAAATAGCAGTAATTCTTGCTGTGTGTGTTTTTTGCAAACCTTATGGGTAAATATAAGAGTTTCCAAGGATACAAGAAGGTACGAGAATTATTGAACACAAAACCGATAAAGTTTTTGATGGTTCTTGAATAAGTGAACTGCAGGGATTGGGGATTCCAGTACAAGATCTACAGAAAGTGAGTCTTATTGAAATAGTAATAAGTGCAGATATAGCAGAGGAACTATACACGGGCAAATGAGAAATATTAAAGTGTGGATTAGTTGCAATGGAGAACATTTTATGTTAGACGCTCATGTGCAGGATACCTGAAAATACGCTAATTCTATCTCAAATGTAAATGCCACTCTTACTTTTATCTCCTTGCTTACTACATATTAATATTTCAATAGCCAACTTATGGATCAGCTATACCAAGTTCATCCAGTTGAACACAAATGCCGCATGGAAATGGCATTGACCGCTAAATCGACAGTAGCACCATTAAAAAAAAATGTCTGTGCCTCATTTGGAACAATAGGATTTAAACTGTATGATACAGTCCGAAAATGTCTGGACAAGATGTTCAACACTTATTTTTAGTGAGTGTTTAACAGTTATTTCGTCAGAAGGATTGGGGTTCATTTGTATGAAATCGTGTGTCAGAAATCAGAAGTATAACTCCCATTGAATCTTGGGAACATGTTCCGGGAACATTAATTCCAGATGATGTACCGTCTAGAGGATGCTCTCCTAAACTGCTTCTTGAATCCAGATGGTGGGAAAATCAAATCGAAGAATCAATTATCGAATTAGAAAAAGCTGAGTTGTTTATCTTTCAACAGGAAGTATTTGAAGATGAAAATAATAAAAATAGAGCTCTCAATCCATTTCGGGACAAGTTTGGAGTAATTCATTTATAATCTCGGATTTGTAGAAGGTTAGACATTAAAGGTTTTAGTTTTCCTTTTTGATTGTGCTGTGATAAAACGTGAATCATGTTAAGGTAAAACGGTTGATTTTGGATGCTTATAATATATGTTCTAGCCATTTAGGTACTCAGGGTTTATTAAGTATACTTCGTGAGAAATACTGGATTTTGGATGGGCATCAGGCTATCAGAAAGGTGATATCTACGTGCGTGTTATGTAAGAGATGGAACTCCAAACAAATTCGTCAAATTTGTCAAACAAATTCGCCGCCATTGCCTCTTGTCCGTATTCGCGATGCGACAGTTTTGAAATTACAGATGTAAACTTCACAGGTCCATTATATTTAGAGACTGGAGAAGATGTTTGGGTATGTCTATTCGTGTATGCTATATATCGGGCTCTGCATCTCGAAATAAATAGTACATTGTCTGGTCTAAATAGTACATACACTGCCAAGAGTCTTCGGCCTCTACAACGAATCTACGCTTTGGAGTGTACAGAATCTTCTACAGATCGGCGAGGCATAGAAGAAGAGAGTCCATTTCCGATCGCAGGGGATATTTTCTATTTTTATTATGGCAAAAAAATAGAAAATCTAGGCAAGTAACTGTCTGTTTTGACAAAAAGAAGAATTGTTGTGATATATTTTTGAAAATATATTGGTTGTAAATCAGTTTGAAACAGTGTCTACTTTAGTATATTTGTGAACTGATTCGAATCGTCATGAGCTGAAAAGCGGTTACGTTTTTTTTTTCTGCGCGACATAAAATCAACATACTAAAGTAAATACAAGCTCTCACAGTATTGGCAGGTTGCACTTACATGAGTATATTTTCGCGCGTCTAAATAATCTGACCTTTCTGCATCCAGTGTGCGGCTTGTATTTACTTTACTTCTAAACCACCTTACAGAGGAAGTCCCAGCATTATTTAAAAAACTTTTCAAAGCTGTATCATAACATAGTATAAACCAAAGTCGCTTCCCGCTGTCTGTCCCTACCTATGTGCGCTTAGATCTTTAAAACTACGCAACGGATTTTGATGCGTTTTTTTTTTAATAGATAGAGTGATTCAAGAGGAAGGTTTATATGTATAATACATGCATAATATAGTAGAGAAACACTGATAACTTTAGAGGTTTCTAATGTGATGTCGTAAACCGTGCGAAGCCGGGGCGGGTCGCTAGTTGACAATATTGTTCTACAACTTGATAATGTAATACTTTTGTATTACTCTATTCAATTATTGATATGTTGTTTATTGCATATATTTGCTTGTACTTGCTGCCACCCTAATATGTGTAGAACTTTTCGAGGAATTCATTTTCTTCGGATAGGGACAGTTTGGCGCGGCCTATTTGGCGCAGGAAGTTAGGCGCGGCCGGTTTGGCGCTAGGGCTATCAGCCGCATCACAGTTTGGCGCTAGCATATTTGGCGAAATTAAGTTCCTTTGCCAAGATCGGCAATCAGCAGTGCACACAGAGTATTTCTATTGCGTTAAGCAAATGAAAAATCAGATTTTCCAATTCATTTCGTTATTTATAGTCACCTGCTCTACACTCACGCGTATTTGTTGATAATGGTTATAATTTAGCATAAGAGCATAATTACATATTTATCAAATTCTACAGTTGTAACTTATGCCACGGAGGTACTCAATTATATTATTTTCGCTGAAACGCATAACGATACGTTTTATACGGTTATCAGCTTCAAGATAAGGTTTAACTAAGGTTTAACCCTTTAACGCCCAAGTGCACTGTCAAGAGACATGAACTTAGAGACTCATATTACTGATAGAAAACATAAAGAAAAAATAACTAAAACTATGTATTCCCGTGTTTTCGAGGTCCCTCTTTCGAATGGAATCGTTAAAATTTGCAAAAAAATTGATGTAACCTTCAATTTTTAACAAAAACTATTAAAAAACGCTATTTTTTTTTCAAGATTCTTTTTATTAAAATCGCAATTTCATCCATGTTGTCGTCCTTTATACCACTCAAAAACAAATAGAAACGTGCACTCGAGCCGTGTACTTGAAGGAAACGCAATGGGAACAATTTAATTTTCTCATTTTTGAGGTTACAATAACTTGATATGGCAAAATTGAAAGGGTGATATTTCTCGTTTTTTTACCAGTTGCGGGATCATTGACGCAAAAGAAGAATTTTGAAAAATTATTAGTGCTTTTGGGGTTTTTGGGGTCGCTGATCACGATTCTGATCACGAGAATTTCAAAATTCACCAGAATCGTGATCAGCGACCCCAAAAACCCTCTAGAGTACTAATTATTTTTCAAAATTCTTCTTTTGCGTCAATGATCCCGCAACTGGTAAAAAACGAGAAATATCACCCTTTGATTTTGCCATATCTCATTATTCTAACCTCAAAAAATGAGAAAATTAAATTGTTCCCATTGCGTTTCCTTCAAGTACACGGCTCGAGTGTGCACGTTTCTATTTGTTTTTGAGTGGTATAAAGGACGATAACATGGATGAAATGGCGATTAAAAAAAAAGAATCTTGATAAAATCGCATTTCTTAATAGTTTTTGTTAAATATTGAAGGTTGCATCAGTTTTTTTGCAAATTTTAACGATTCCATTCGAAAGAGCGACCTCGAAAACATGGGAATACATGGTTTTAGTTATTTTTTCTATCAGTAATATGAGCCTCTAAGTTCATGTCTCTTGACAGTGCACTTGGGAGTTAAAGGGTTAAATAAGGTTTAACTGTAGCGCTGTTTCACTGTAGCACGTCCACAAGTTAAATGGTAGTGAACATCATACTGCGCAACTGCAATTACAAACATACTTGCGCCAAACTGTGATGCGGCTGATAGTCCTAGCGCCAAACCGGCCGCGCCTAACTTCCTGCGCCAAATAGGCCGCGCCAATGTATCCTAGATGCCATTTTCTTTACCTATCTTTACCCTGTACATCAAACTAACAACGTATGTAAACCTTCAGAGAGAACAATCCATATACGAATTTCGCACTGAGTAATATTCTGTACTCTTACGTCGCACCTCGCCATCTATTGGTTCAAAAACCGTAACTCAAAGGTACTAAAAAAATAGAGTAGGTATCCCTCTTTTGATTCCGCGGGAATCGCCAATGGAGCATCCGGACAGGGTACGCATTTAAAGCGCCACGCCGTTTTATGAATTTAATATTTCACGAAAAGTTAACTCCGCCATTAATGTCTCGGCCACTTTTCTTAACTTCGGCTTATATAATATTATATGAAGAGTTCGGCGCTAGAGAGAGGAACAATCATCAAATTGTAATCAGAACGGGCAGTAAATCATCTCGGCGACTGGGAAACAGCTGCCGCCGTCCGAGCACACCGCCCCCCTCCCACTATATTATCTGCTGCCTACTTTCGACAATGTTTTTATAATGCCCCCCGCGGAGCGCTTGATTACTCCCCCTGGATAATTATTGGCCGATTATGTATTGTTCGTGGATGACGCGAAAGGTGTTTTGTATCGAAGATAGATAAAAATGTGCTAAAAGTGTGTAAATAAAAAATCCCCCAAGGTTTTGATGCCCAAGAATATTGATTTATGGTTTAAATTCTATGACAGAAACCTGGTATCAAGAGCTCATGCTTTTATGTTATAGATGCAGAAAATATAAATATGTGGTTTTTAAGTAAAGATTTTACAAAAAACGTTTCGCTCAGAGCAAAACTGAACGCAATAAAAAAAGATTGTTACTGTCCTGGGACAAAAGTGAAGACTTGGTTGAAAAAGATTTTATTTGGTTTTATTAAGTTACTGACCTTGCAAATTTCACTTTCAATGATCTCAAATTAACGTTTGAGGATTCAAGACAAAAATAAAATTTGAAAATTGGAATGAAACTGACTAAATTAATGTTCAAATTCTTCTAGATTATTTAAAAAAAATTTAACTTGAAAAAATCAGGGGCATTCAACTGCGTTCTTAATATCTAATGAAACTTATTTCATCCTATATTTGGTTAGTACATATGAAAGTAGGTACTTAATTTGTTTTTCATATATGAGTTGTACGTTATGTACTCTTTTTCAAATGTCCCCAACCGGGTGTCACCACTGTATTGCAGCACGATCGGCCAACCCTATTAATGAGTCGATGAAATTGAAAAATTTTAATTGTAAGTGATATATTGGTTTAGAATTAATACACAATAAATCTATTTGTTTTACCTTATTCAACCTTTACTTTAGTATTTTCAATTAATTTTAATGCCTCTGAGTGAAATTTCTAGTCCTGAAACATAGGCAGGTAAATGAGGTGAACCTTTAAGCATTACGTTTTCATCTGTTAAACTACGCAACCCTAAAAATGATGAACTCAGGTAGGAGAAAATTTACTACATTCCACTCGACGCGAAAGTAAACTTCCTTAATGAAAATTCCAACTCCGAATGAATAATATATAGTATATTTGTGAACGTACCTTTGAGTGCCCTATTAACTTTACGTTGGCAGATATTACGTAACGCTCTTTTGGCTCTTGGATGTATTTGTTACTGGTTTAGCAACAAAACTATCAATTTTCATGTTGCATAATTATCTCGCATATATTTTTATTATCGGTAATAAACAAATAAATAAATAATGCATAAAATAGAGATCAAATGTTACACAAACAAATTTCTCATCACATCATATTTATTTATTTAGAACAAATCTAATTCTTATATACTCGTACATACATGTATACGTAAGAACTTCATTTTATTCAAATAAGAGTATAGAATTTACTACTTATACTTAATTTTCAATATAAGGATAGACATGTGAAAGTAAGAAAAACTAAATTTATAAATTAATAAATTAAAAAAAATGTATGGGCCTAAAAAAGTGTGTTATTTCTTAGTTGAAAAAGTCGATGTAACAAACTTTACAAATCCGTTTAAGAAGCACTTCTTTTTATCAATTTCATTGATACCAGTAATTATAATAACATTTCATTTAAAAAATATGTATACATACATTTCACCTAACTAATGATCGTAATTGTTTATTTTCTTCACTACTTTCATATCGAATGTTCCCATTTTTAATCAGACTAAATATCTAAAAACATTCATTTATGTTTTTAAAAGTAAATTGGATATATCCTTTATGGACTTTATGACCGTTGTATTCTTTATGAAATATATGACCTTTATGACCTGATGGACTTCTGCGATCTATATGGACTTATGATCAATAAGACCTTTATTACCTGTGTAAACGACCCTTATGTATAAAATGACCTTCATGATCTGTATGACTTTTACGACCTATATAACCAATATGACCTTCATGACTCATCTACAGTTCAGTGAGACTCATCATACATCATAGATGTATCATAGATACTTTCAGTACAGTGAAACTCATCATTGTATGACTCATTATCATGAGTTCTCATATGACCTAGACTATGGTCTAGGTGTCATATGATCTATACGAAATTTGTGATCAATATGGCCTTTACGATCATTACAACTATTATGACCTTAATGACCCTCATGACTCATATGACCGATATGACTTTTATGACCAATATCACCAAAATTATCGGATTATCATGTACACAAAAAATGTAGCAGACAGACAGATATAACATTTTTTTCACTAACTTAAAATACCGACGTTTCAGAATATTTTAGGTTTATGTCGCCAATATATTTTTTTTGTCATGAACACTATACTTCCACTTCACTATGTGGATGTGGAAGTAATTAAGAAGTCCTATTAACCAATTCAATTAAATAAACTTTCATGAAGCGTTAATTCGATAGAAATTACCATTTTTTTTTGCAAGATTAGTTTGAGGTTTTTGTTTGCTATTACAGCCTACTTGTTTGTTATAAAAATCACTTCCTAATTAATATAATGAGCCATTCAAAAAAAAAACGCCATCATCGTTGGCCGAGAAAAAAAGACGTACATATTTCTATTCTTAATCAAATTTATAACCTTACTTGTCAAGACTGTCACCTTATTTAACTCAGTTTATAACCTTATTTAATTGTCAAGGCTGATACATTAGATTATTTGTTTTACAATTGTGACAGCCACTTGTCAAAAGTTTGACATAATCGAAAAACCTAAACATGACCGCAATTTCCATATTTACTCTCTCGTTCATAGCCAGACGTGATGACGTTTTTTTTTCTTTGGATGTCTCTTTATAATAATATCGAGCCATCCAAAAGAAAACGTCATCAAAGTTGGCCTAGTAAAAAAAGACGTATTTCTAGTTCTGTCTTAAATTTATAACCTTATTTAATTGTCAAAGCTGTTACCTTATATGCTAGCAATTATTTATTTTATAATTGTGACAGTCACTTGTCAAAAGTTGACATAACCGAAAAGCTCCGATATAATCGCTATTTATATCTCTCTCATTCATAGCCAACTTTGATGACTTTTTTTTGGGATGTCTCTTTATAATGAGACATTAAAGAAAAATGTCATCAAATTTGGCTATGAACGTTAGATGGAAATTTAGAGAGATGGAAATAGCGGTTATGTTTAAGCGAAACTTTGTTTTGTTATCAAACTCTTAGATGGAAATTTAGAGAGATGGAAATAGCGGTTATGTTTAAGCGAAACTTTGTTTTGTTATCAAACTCTTGAAATGTTTACACAATTATAAACTAAATAATGTAATTCATATTTTGGTGAGAGTGTGGCCTGTCCGCCGCTGCCTCTATACGGCCTGCTTTAGGCGTCATCTAGCTTTTTCTACTTTTGTCAGCGACAAGTATAATAAGCCTCCGTAGAGGAGGGAACGGAACAGTCTCTCTTTGGAATTATTGGAGTTTGAATATTTCACACCTTACGAACCCGAAATGAACAAAACTTTACAATATTTATTGAAGAGGCGTATTTCACTTGAAATTATTTTAGAAATGCCAGTAGAATCAATGGAAACTGGGTATATACCATGAGAGCCTGCATATGAGGACTTCAGGGAAGTTTTTCTAGACGATTTTAGCCAGTCAGTAAAATTTTTCCTAAATTGTATAGACAAACTGGAAACATCAATCGGAAACAAGGAAGTGGCAGGCCCAGAGCAAGGACAGAAGAAAACGTTAAAACTGTTACACAAGTGATAATGACCAATCCCTATATAACGTATTCTATATCAACGAATTTTGAAAGATGATTTGGAGCTCTATTCATATAGTCTGCTATCCACACATGAAATTATCAGAGCGAATAAACCTCTAAGACTACAGTTCTGAAAATGGTTTATTAACCATTTAAACAATAACGATGCTGTCTTTATTAACCATTTTAACAATAACGATGCTGTCTTTGAAAAATATTTAATTAATGAAAACAATAAAACACCATGGATACAAATGGAACACCATGGAGCACGTTAAAATAAGAGCTCAAATGTGTATAAGTATATCGGGTATATTTTTATATACCCGATAAAAGTACCCATCACATAATGTGACAGCCTTGAAAATTTAATAAGGTCATAAACTTAAGATTAAGAATTGAAGTATGCTTTTTTTTTGCTCGGCCAACTTTTTAATTAAATTAAATTAAAAAGGACTTTTTTTAATGACTCGTTATAATATATTATATATAATAGTAGAGTGCTAGCTTTAATTTATTTTTACTTCTGTGGGCGCCGCGGGGTTACAAGGCTGAATTATGTATAAAATTGAAGCTTATACCTTAGTGAATAGGAATCCGGAAGTAATAAAAAAATAACGCGGGTAGAAGGGCAGTAAAATCAAAAAACGAGTTATTACCACCAGCGGATAGTGCAGCACATAGGCTACAATTCCTCATAAAAATCAATTTATATTTTGTACAGAATGTATTTTTTATCAATGTTTCAAAGTTGCTCACAGCATTGAGTCTTACGGGAGTATAAATTTTGAAACTCGAATATCTCAGTTCAAACACGGCGAAAATCTGACTGAAATTCAACAATTTTTATGTTAACGCGCCATTTACTCGAAAACGAAGGCCTGAATGAAAAAAACTTACTCTCCCAAACAGTTTCTATTATCAATTTAGAAGACAACAGCGTTTAATTCAAATTTTTACTTCAATTGTAAGCAAGATATGAATAAAAATACAAAATAAGTCATTTTTCAACCGTCTGCCGGTCGCTGGCTGCTCGCGTCCCAACTCGCATCTGTTTCACAAATTCCCATAGCTCCATCTCGTACTGTTACGTTATGATGATTTCTGGAGTGTGTGCATCTTACCCGTGATTTTCTTATTTGTTATTGTTATTACGAATATTACGTAAATATTCCCTTGTGGGTGAGTGTATACGACTTCAGTATTACGTACCCAATGGTTATTAAACTTAAGTGTTCCTTTTTTACAAACTTAAATAGTGCTTATTGTACAGGGTGAGCCACGTCACTTCCTCACCCCCCCGCCTTATTTCTTTAACTACTGAGATTTTTCAAAAATTAAAAATAGTATCTTATATAATTTTTTTCAGTAGAGCAAAAAAGTTTAATTTTTTTAAATGGAACACCCTATATATATTTGTATATATGAATTGGTCATGTTTTGACAATTTCAAAAAATGTCTATTACTTGTGTCTTCTATCTAATAACAAAAAAGTTATTCATAAAATATCGCGAATAGTTTAAATTTTAAAGGTTAATTTGTGCTGTCAATGTAGGCCATGAAATAAATAAAACAAAAACATTTGACACTTCTAATGACAAATCTTATAATTGTTAGAATAATTGTACGCAGTTTATATATGTTTATAATGGGTTATTCTTGGGAAGAAAAGTGTATAATTTATATATATCTAATGGAAAAAATGCTAAGGCTTCATTAAGAGAGTATCAAAGAAAGTTTCCATTAAGATGGCAACCAGAAAGAGAAATTTTCAAATATACCGAGACGGTGTTTGGAAATATTCGATCTTTCCTAAATGAAAAAAGAAACAGAAGGAAGCCAGTTGCGACAGAAGAATTGGAATTAAATATATTACTTTATTTTGTGGAAAATCCAAGTAAGTCTATAAGAAATTGTTGCAGATAATTAGATTTAACAAATGGGACTACACGCAGAATATTAAAAAAACATAACTATAGAGCGTTCAGTCAATTGCCTGTTCAAAAATTATTGCCTCTTGATTGTGATTCGTCTCTTAATTTTTGTGAACAATTCTGGGCAGAACTTGAACAATCCTAATATATTCAGAAATATTTTGTGGACTGATGAATCTTCATTCTCAACTTCAGGTTGTTTCAACAGTAAAAATACACACTATTGGGCCTCTGAAAGTCCTAACACATATCAAAAAATTCAATTTCAGGGCAGGCAATCTATAAACGTTTGGTGTGGAATTCTGAACAATAAGATAATAGGCCCAATATTTTTTAATGGCAGCCTCACTGGTGTCAGATATTTAAGTTTTCTGAGGAATAGTATCGCTAATCTCTTAGATGATATTCCCCTCCATGAAGTAAGAGATATAATTTGGCAACAAGATGGTGCTCCCTGCCATAATATTATTGGAGTGAGACAATTTTTGGACGAGAACTATAGGGATAGGGAAAAATTATATAAGCTACAACTTTTAATTATTGAAAAATCTCAGTAGTTAAAGAAATAAAGGGGGTGACGAAGTTACGTGGCTCACCCTGTAAAGTGTTAACAAGGATAATCTAGGTGACAGTTTTTTCTTTAGTAAATTATAGGAAATTCTACGTTCAAATTATTTTTTTATCATTTACTGATAGCATTAGTTCTGAGAGTGAAATCCGCTCACTTGTAAAATTTAAAACGCGAAAACGTCAGCAGCAATGTATAATATGTAAAAAAATTTGAGATACTATAATCGAATCAACCGATAAAACTTTCTTTACTTTTATGATTCCACTAAGATTCGGGATACTATAAACAAAGAGTCAGATGAGGGTATACAAAAAAGTGATTGCTGCTGGCAAAACTGGAAATCTTGCTAATGTTGTGTGGCATAAAATGTGTTATATTGCCTATACGAGCAAATAAAACATTGAAAATTTAAAGATAAGAGTGTAAAGACTGAAAGGGTACAGGGCAGCTGGTGTTGAACCTCCACCACTTCCTAGTAGATCGCTTCGTAATAGTAGATTTGACATAAATAAATGTGTATTTTGTCAGAAGCGGTCTGCTGGGAAGAGATTGTCCCTCTGTAGAAGTTATGTCTAAAAATATTGAAGGTAAAATAAAAAATATTGCGTCGATCTCTTCAGAGGTTTTAGAAAGAATCGGCTACAATGACTTAATAGCAATTGAGCTATCCATTATCACATAATATATAAAATATCACGTGAACTGCCTAATCATAGAATCATAATTTGTTTTTCTAATTTTGTATGTTTTCCCACCTAGTGTTAATCATTTTCTAGTAGCGATACCACCATTCATGTGTGTATTGAAACAGTTCGCGATGGAGCTATGGGAATTTGTGAGATAGATGCGACTATAGCAGAGTGGGGACGCGGAACACCTAGAGGTCCGGCGGCCGGTCGAAAAATGGCCAATTTTCTATTTTTATTCACATCTTATTTACTATAAAAGCAACCTTTTTCAATTAAACGCTGTTGCCTTCCAAATTGATGATATAAACTTTTTATAAGAGTAAGTTTTTACGATTAAGGTCTTTGTTATCGAGTAAATGGTGTGTAAACTTAAAAGTTGATGAATTTCAGTAAGATTTTCGACGTATTCGAACCGAGATATTCGAGTTTCAAAATTTATTTTCCCGTAAGACTCAACGTTGTGAGCACCCTTGAAATATTGATAAAAAATACATTCTGTACAAAATATAACTAGATTTTTATGTGGAATTGTAGCCTAGGTGCTGTACTATCCGCCCATGGTAATAACTCGTTTTTTGATTTTACTGCCCTTCTGCCCGCGTAATTTTTTTATTACTTCCGGATTCTGATTTACTAATTTATAAACTTCCGTTTTATGCACAATTCAGCTTGTATCCCCGCGACGCCTTATTTTTAAGCATATTTAACGCTCCGTGGCACTCTACTATAATATTGGACATATTTCCTTACGAAAATATGAAAATGTTTAATTCCATCAGCAGCCACCTCTACATACTGCATTTACGAACGAGTGTTATTTTATTTAACAGCATGACATGCATATTTGTGGTCAAGTAAGATATTTTGTGCCAAAAAAATATTCCATGCTGAAAATGATAACCTGGCTATAAAATTTTACATAGAGGAGATCAAATATGAATAATCCATCACCACCACAATCTGTTAATTACTCTCATTGTGCTACGTATTGGTTTTGTATTTTGAGATTTACTGTTGATTCCTCAAAGGTACCACCAACCTATAAAGAGTTAACTCTTAAAATTAAGGAAACATTTTTAAACAATTTGGGAATTTTCTTTCAATTAAATTTGTAAAATAGTTCAATTAAAATTGTAAAATGTTTCAATTAAATTTGCAATATTTCAAATGTTTCCATACAAGTATTTTACTTTTGTGTAGTAAATCTCATCGACATTTAATAATAAGTTTTTATATTATTAAGATAAGAACTTGATTATAAGTTCGAAAATAGTCAGTGACTATTACATAACAGTCATAAGTAAACCGTCTATTAAAAAATTGCGCACCGATTCACCATATGAACTTTAATTTAATTGGTTACGGGTCTTGGAAGTTGTTCAAAGACGTCCGTACATCCATTCTCGCACTCCTCCGGTGCTTTATTCGCGCCTCAAGCGAGGCTCGCAAGTTGGGGACGCTCCCAGAGGGCGCTTATAACCTGCCCGGGTGACGGGAGGGGGGATACCGGAGAGCGAAGATGCTCCTGCATAGTTATGTGACACTTAGAGATATCAGCCGTGGAAAATATTTAATTAAGATTCAGCTAATGGCACGAAAATGAATGTTTGCCTTTCAAAGAAAATACTGCTTAAATTACGTACCTTGCTAGACATTTATTAGTTTCGGCCTGTCAGACGGGCGTCTAATTCGTCTACCTGATTCAAATCTAAATTCGAAAAAAGCACCGTTGTGCTTTCGACGCCATTGCAGTTAGCTAGATCTTTTATTTGTCCTCGCTAAGTTTACTAAACGTAATTTGAGTTCTAATACAGGGTGGTGTTGTCGCAATTAGGATATTCATAGGAAACGGCACTCCAATATTAAAATTCCAACATACAATTTTTTCTCTGAATAGTTGTGCTTTCAATTTATGCTAGCTCTTTTATTTATCCTAGTTAAGTTATCCTAAAGAACTTATCCTAGCTGATTTATCCTAGCTGATTTATCCTAGCTAAAAATAAGCCGAGTTCCAATACAGAGTCCTGTCAAAGTTAAGAAACACTATTCCAGTATCAAAATTTCGAATACCAAAAATTGTTCTTTGAATTGTATTTCCAATGTGTGCTATCTTTGCACTGCTCGAAAGTGCTTTGCACTTTGGACTGTATCGAAATTTCCAAAATTTCCAAAACAATATCGAAAGTTGTTCTCTGAATTGTGCAAAAATTTTTGAAACAAGTATGTATGTGGAAGATATTGAATTTAAATCAACTTGACTTTAGCAAGCCACTACTAGTAGCAGAATAGTGTTGTAAATCGCAAAAGAATACGTAAAAAAAGACAATCATAACATGTCATCATCCAAATTCCACTTGTACAGTAAAAATTCATGAAAGCTACATTAATATTTTTTCTCGGAAGATTCCAATAATAGAACTGGAATGACATCAAGTTGCCAAGGAAAAATAAATGGTCGTTCAATTTTGGTGAAGATACACAACTGCTCTAAAACAATTGGGAGAACTGGCTCCAGAAAACCCCCATTTCCAAGATATATGTTTTCTTAAGTGCACCTTAATGATAGTATTATATTTTTAAGATTCTTATCATAAAATCTAACCCTTAATACGAAAACTGAAACAAAATAATTATCTTACAGCTTAATTCCTTCTGGAATTCCTTCTGTAAACAATTTAATGTTAATTGTTGGATCAATGCCTAAAATTTATCGACACACAGTTTTGGAAATGATGTTTTTTTCAATTATTGTTTAAAAGGCAATAAGTAAACTACCCTAAACTGGTATCACATTGTGCCTACGAATGTTAAGGACGCTCTAGACGATCAATCATTTTGATCAAAATCTTGTGTCAATCGATTGTATCAAGCGTGATTGACCGTTTAGAAACCCGTTTGACGCTTGAGGCAAATTGACGGTGACTGATAGAAAGTTTGAATGACTCAAGCGGTTGAAGGGGGTGCTTGATCGTCTAGGGCAATTTCCGTCAAGCATTGCGTCAGTCAATCGGTGGAAACCATTAAAATATATAGAGATTTACTTGGAAAATAATTACCTGAATGTTTTCCTTCAATGCCTTCGTAATTGCTGAGCAAGCTTCCATTATGATGAACTCCAGAGTCTGAGGAGCAATCGCACACGTCAATTTCAGGTCTTCTAAATCTATACCAGATGCTAGGTACCTCAATGTGATAGACAATCTCTGACTTGCAGAAATCGCTTCACGCATATTTGTATCCTTCTTCTCGATGTAGGGGCGTACTAACTCCAGTAGATAATCAAAACTTTCTTGGTCCATTCTCAAAAAAGTTCCTGTAGTCCTTTGGTTCCGAATCACGCTGAAAATTGACTAAATGTTCATGAGTGAAGCGGTTTCTCATTTTGTACAACTCCTTGGACCATCGTTTTTTCTTTTGTTGTATTTTCCGCATAAGGGCAACCAGTGTTAAGGTGAGGAAGCCAAAATCTGTATTCGAAACCATTGTTCACCGCCAAAATCAACAACAGGTTAGAACAAACAACAGGTGTGCACTACTCCACTTCATGACTTCCACTGATGAGGGGGTTCTCATCAAAAGATTGAAGGGCTGATCGAGGTTGATTGAAGCGTGCATCAATCGATTGACTCAATCGTTTGATCAAGCAGATTTATCGTCTAGGGCCTCCTTTACTTCACACCATTCCCGAAAAAGTGTGGTGTGGTTTCGTTTTTATGTTTAACAAATAGGTAATTTTAAATAGATATGTAATCGTTTTATTATTGTTTTGCATATAAAATATATCTTAAACTATAAAATAGTAACTAAAACGTTTTTTCCTGTTTTGACATGCAAAAGCTTTCACATTTTGAAGTTACTTAAGAAAATTATAAACTATGCACTCAGACGTTCATGCAATCAAAATGTTCAATATATTTTCTTGAAAATGCTTGAAATAAAAAAGATCACAGTCAACGAACACTGTAAGTATTAATGAGATTGCCAAATATCAAGAAGAAGAAAGAGGGCTTATACATTTTATAGACAGCAAATGATCTCAGTCCGATGATTTTAATTTTGAGAGTGTTGTATACGGATTAATTAACACTTTTTATAGGACAACATGAAATAATAAATTGTATGTATTGTTCTGTAAATAAAATAGTATTTTTCTATTTCTTTATTATCCAATTAAAAAAAAAAATGTTTTTCGATTTTTCTACGGTTGCGATTGCTGAAGGAAAGTGAACAAAATGCTGCGTTTTAGAGTACAAACGTTTAAACCCTTTATTTTTATTTTTTTTTCCTATATTATCTGGTGCAAAGTAACTTTTCTCCATTTTTTAAGTTTTTTTTTTAAATCATTATTATTTATTTTTAGTTACCTACATTATTGTTCATACGTTTGATAAAAGTAAATAAAAAAATGTCCAGTTTTATAATAGTATCGACGAAATTTTCAAAATAATTTTTGAATCGTATCAGGAAAAATATCCATACCGATACCCCTCCGGTGATCAATATATTTGTCAGCCTAATTTTATTGCTGTTAGGAAAACAAAAGACGCCCATTAGTCCCCAACGATGTAAGAGCATCGGAAGCCCCCCATCCGGTTTTAATAAGCGCGATTCTCCGTCCAAAAATCCAAAAATTAATTCAGCCGACACTCCACTTAAATTCGAGGTCCGGATGCTTCTTCCCTCCGGTCTCCTCTTCCACTCATTCTTAATGTTCTATTAAAATCCCGACACAAATCATAGTTGACGTAGGGAATGTAATATTACCTACTTTGACCAAACTGCTCCCATTATGTCTCCTTGCGCGATTCTTATCAAATTAAAATTTACCGCCGCCACTATTCGTTTAAATCTTAAAATGTTCATAATTCGAAATTTAATATGCACGAGTTTCGGATTCCACGCTTGCTAAAAGTCTCTTGCTACATCGCACCCAGTGGCATCTTGCCTGAAATATATGAGAATAGGAAAAGTGAATTCCTACTCGTATGTCCATCTTAAAAAAAATATATTAATACGTAACAGCGACGTCGCGTCGTAACATCGATGAACTTTACGCACCCTTTGTGTGTTATTGCAAATATATAAAAGCTCACACTCTGACATATGTAACTATCAGTTTTTTAATACCGTTTAGTATTATTATAATACAGCGAGAAATACTCTATATCACATTATACTGTATAACTAATATTAAAAATTACAGTATAATAATAAATATTTATTTTATGCTTTTTAAATTTTAATTGGCGCAGTCCCTCACTAATTGATTTTTTTCTATGTCAGAATAGTTCAAATGGAATAAATTGAATATGCAAGAAGTTTATGAATACAGCCTTAAATTTAAGAACATTGTATATAAATTGTATAATATATTAAGAACGTCATGTGTTAAACTTTAAACATTGTTAAACATTTATAATTTTCAGAAGGCTCTGTACTTACTACTGTTCGTTATGAACTGTATAGACTGTATGAACTTTGTCAATTGTCTTTTGTGATTCGTAGAGTTTTACATTGAACATTTAGCATTGAAAAAGAAAATGGTCAGCTTACAAAATCAGTTAGATGACAACTTACGAACTTTTTATATTCAATAAAAATTTCCTCAAAATACACTTCACAGTCCAGAAACTGTCTACTGCAAGAAGCTTTTATCAGTTTCTTGAAAATGATTTCTACTGTGCAATTTGTTTCTTCAATTTGATGCAGTAACTTATTCGCGGTGTATGGAAAACTTGCAGCAATTTTTATTGCGTGCAATGCTGCAAGTTTTCAAGTTGCTGCATGAAGCACAAATTGAACAGTGGAAATCCTTTTCAAGAAACAGAGAAAAGCTTCTTACATCCGACAGTTTCTTGACTGTGAGATGCATTTGACGAAATTTTTACTGAATATAAAAATATTGCATGCTTTCATTCACATCATGTAATCAATTTTCATCAAAATATTCAAGAAATAGCAACGGAACTTTGTTTTCTGCCAACTGAATATTATGTTGCGGCGGAGTTATTAACATTGTTTATTTATGCACGTGGCGTGTGATTTAAATGATTTCATCTGAATGGAAAAAGAAGATTGTGTATTTTTATGAAACAAACAACTAATAGTACAAAGCCTTTTGAGCTTGATACTAAGAACTACCAGTTCCTTCAACATCGGAATGTATGTTACCCAAGTAATTTTCCCACTTAATTACTAAGTACCCAGAAACACGCGCAACAAATTAAATTAAATTTATTTTCATAAAACTCGGCGTCAAGCAATAAACTGCATAGTACACTATGTAGTTTATTAATCGAATTATAATGCGTTAAAAATTGATTCTGGAGCTATTGGAGTGTGACTCAAAGAGTCACAGCACTACTCCTATTAGGGATTTTTTTGCATCTTCCCTGAGGTAATCGCCCGAGCAATAACTTCAACCACCCAATTCTTTCGAAAAAAATGGTCGTGTGATCCAAGGAGAGCTCCCTCACTACGGTCATGGAAGGCCAGCGCTCTCGTAATGTGGATTCTGTCATTGATGTGTCAGTTGAACAGATCACAGTAGAGGTTCGACTGTTAGCTCTTCCTGTTGGCACCCTCTGCAAAGGTGTCTTCACTTAGCCTCAAATTGTATAGGTGCTTCTATAGCTGACTGTGCTCCTCTTATGAGGCGTAAATTTTTCATTGTCATAGCTAAGTATCTCTTTGCGCTGTCCTCGCTGGGGTAGTGTATAAATTCATTGGCAAACCGACAGCTGGTTGTTTCGTCCTAAATCTCTCATGGGTATTTGATCATATGTATCATCGCTGATCGTTGCATACGCAGCGTACTACTGGGAGCTGGTCCACAAAGCTTCCGACCTTCAAGGCAATTTGTCAGTTTCTTTATTGCTTTTGCACTATGCATGACCCACACACATATATACTTTTAGAGTTAGTTACATTCACCAGTGCTTGATGACATACAGACCCCGACACTACCTTATGCCGTTTTAGGATTAGAATTGCTTGTTTAGTGTCTTTGATTCTGTAAATGTTTATTGATTTACCAGTAATTTTCTTACCGGTAATATAATATACAGCTATAATTGACCCCGCCAGTTATGTTTGTAATATAATGGCGCGACCATCCATAGTCCACTTCATTAGAATTCACAGAGGTCTTGAGTAAACTCCGCAGCTTTCATATTTTATTTTCGATCTATCAGTGAAGATTAATCGTTGTCTGAATAACTGAAGGATTACCAGCGTTGGTATGGGTTGCATAGGATCTATGCTAAGACGATATGGTATACACGGTGGAGACTTTAACTGGAATATATTCGCTAGCGGGGTGGTCAACGATTTTTCAAAAAAATTCCCAAGACACGTCAACTTTTAAATGTATTTACCTACATTTTGCAAGTAATGTGAAAAATATAGCCCTTCAGGGGTGGCTGAAACCACACTCGAAATGATTTTTTTCAAATGCAACCCTATGACTTGTGACCCCTCATTGTAAAGCTGGTGGAAAGAGGAATCCAACGCACTGACCAAATTTTAATTTTTAGTATGTTTGTAGGGTTGCATACAATTAAAACGTAATTTTATAGTTTAATTTATTTTTAACGCAACAATTTCATGCTCAAAATGTGTGTTGTTTAGTTTTGGAATGTAAACCTTACTTTTCATATGTCCCCACAAAAAATTCCAAGCAATTTTTTTGCCACAACTGATATTTGTTATTTTTTGCTAGTGTTTTTACACGGCCGCAAAGAGTAATTTAGTTTGTATGCTGTATTCAGAGTTTGAAACGAAGTGTTATTTCAAATTGGTGAAAATGTCTTATTTAACTGAATCACTAAAAATCGAAATTTTGATGATGATTGGATATGGTGATAGGGCGCGAACTCAATGCGAGTTCGTTTCGAGAAACGCATCCTGACTTGCCACCACTAAATCAAGGTACCATTAGTAAAATTGAGGCACAATATCGAGAGATGGGTCATGTCAGGAAAGTACCGAGTAAGAGGCAGGCTGTTGTTGATGACGACACGAAGTTGAATTTGTTGCTTGCTCTAGAAGAAAATCCAATCACTCCAGCCCGTCAACTGGCCCGTGATAGTAATCTTAATCACAAAACAGTTTTAAAAATACTTAAATATGAGAAAAAACGCCCATATAAAATGCAAGCTGTTCAAGAGCTACTTGAAGATGATCCAGATCGACGAGTGGAATTTTGCGATTTATTGATGACTTGTATTGATCAAAACCAGTTATCTTTAGAGTGGATAGTTTTCTCTGACGAGGCTACTTTTACATTAAATGGGCACGTAAATCGCCAAAATTGTCGTTACTGGGCTGAAGAGAACCACCATTGGATGAGAGAACTTCATACTCAGCGCCCACAGAAAACTAATGTGTGGACCGGAATAATACAAGATAGAATTGTAGGACCATTTTTCTTTGATGACACTCTTAATGGAGCAAGATACTTGCGTTTACTCCAGCACGAACTAATGCCAGTGCTATGTCATTTATTTCCAAACCCCTTAAACCCTAACTTGACCGACGAGAGGTTATGGTTTCAGCAAGACGGGGCCCCACCACACTATGCTGCCATTGTTCGTCAGTATCTGGACAGAATTTTTCCCGTTAGGTGGATTGGGAGGCGAGGTAATATTGAGTGGCCAGCAAGATCTCCAGATCTTACACCACTGGATTTCTTTTTGTGGGGACATCTTAAAAGTAGGGTTTACGTTCAGAAACCCAACAATATAGCAGATCTGCAGGAAAGGATAAAAGAGAAAATCGGAAAAATAACACCGCAAATGTTGCATAATGTAAGGGACGAAACCTACCACAGACTGGGATGCTGCCAACAAGTGAATGGTGCACATTTTGAACAATTTTTACGTTGAAAAGAAATTTACTTTTTAAATTGTTTTAATTGTATGCAACCCTACAAACATACTAAAAATTAAAATTTGATCAGTGCGTTGGATTCCTCTTTCCACCAGCTTTACAATGAGGTGTCACAAGCCATAAGGTTGCATTTGAATTTAAAAGTTGACGTGTCTCGGGAATTTTTTTGAAAAATCATTCACCACCCCGCTAGCGAATATATTCCAGTTAAAGTCTCCACCGTGTATAGGTATATGCAAGGAGATATGGTATCTGCACTAGCCCTGAACTAGAGGCTTTTTATTTGTAGCCTCCCTCCACAGGCGGTGTCTTGTCTCCCCATATTCTGCACTAACGTCCATCCCAATCGATTTCTGGCTAGACGTTGTTGTCGAAACTCCCAGATAAACATATATCCAGTGATGGTAAACATAACATCAACTCCATATGTTCGCATAGCATCAGTGCTACTTAAACAAGCAACTCTTGGTGTCGGGGTAAGCTTGATTTTTGCTGTGATTTGTTGTCTTTTAGACCACCAAATTGCAGCTCCGTAGGCTAAGATTGGTTTAATGATAGCAGTGTATGTACATCTACATGACCAGCCTGCGTTTCATAAATCACAAGATGGGCATTCTTCTTTACTTATAACTACGTTAGAAGCTAAACCTCCTGAATAAAATTATTCGACCGGCCACTGGATAAAATGCAAAGTATTTAACTATAACGTCCTCATTAATATTATAAAATGGATAGTGGTAATAATAGGAGTAGGTTTTGTTAGGAACGTGGAGCCAGCCACGTTGCGCGTCAAAGTAACAAAGTCGGATTCAAATGGATATCTAATTACGGCGAACAAACGAAAGAGCATCTGAGGATGTTCAACCGTATTAGCGGCTGCGAGGGTAGAGAAGACGTGCGAGCGCAGCTAGAAAACAAAAGTAATTAAAGTGTTAGACTCAAATTCGTATTTTACCTGCTAATTGCCAAGGAGAACCGACGAGAAACGACATGCGTCTCCTCCAATTCGCGTTTACTATTTCACTCTCTGATTTCGCGTCCGGAATAATAATATTAACATTCGTCTCGACCGCTGCGCCGGTAAAAGAATACCAGCTTAAAGAAAGGAAAGGACGAAAAGCGTGTGGTCATTGACTGATAAGGCAGAAATATTACGGGCTACGTTTTGGATGTGAATGAAACATAATTGGTTACTTTTGTTCTTCTGAGGAATTCATGACTACCCATTTTATCAACAACACTGAAAAAATGTTTTGCTCTATATTGAGCTCATTAGATGAGAATGATACGATGGAGAGTTCGTAGGTGCACAGTACGTAAAGATGTTCTTATATGCAGATACGGAAAACGTTCACGTTGAGATAGTAGACGAACGATAAACACGGACAGCTAAACAAAACATTTAGGGAGGGAGGATATGTGCAGAAACGCTTTGTCATTTAAATATGTAAATCCAACCCTTTACAACTATTTAATGAAGAATATATTTAAAAATAACACAGAGGCCAATAGCACAGAAGTACTCAAGGTTAAATCGTGATCATCGATCGGTTTATTTGAAAATTTTCAAAAAGTAATTTCTAAAAACAGGTACCACTTGTACTAAGACGCTTATTTCCTTTTTGATAAAGTCCATAAACACTGTATATTCATAGCTAGACTCGAAAATCCGCGGACTCTAACAAGAACGTATTAAGGAGAAGTAAGTAGAGGTGGCGATTTGTGAAATTGGAAATTCTCTTGTTTTCATAAGGAGACATGGAACCTACATCATATTTTAGGGAGTTATGTTGTTAGACGTAAATAGAAGGCGATAATAAAAAAAGTGAAACAAAAAAAACTGCCAAAAAATATTAAAAAATGCCTCCTTCGCCAGAACATCTTCAAAAAAAGGTCTTTTGAATTCATAGAGGATTGAATATGACGTTTCAGTTAAAACGAAGTTAATATCAGTTGTAATAAAATTATATCCCGTTAAAAAAATTAAGACTGAAAAATGTCATTTCACATTTAACATCAGTAAATATCATATATTGAGTTCGATCTATGATCATTTTCTTCCAGTTCTTCAATTGCGGTTGTTAACCCCGATCCTCCATTATCTGCATCCGATGAATTAATTCGACCGAACTCGTCTGCATCTCGTCCGCATCTAACAATAATTCACCTCTACAGACTAACAACTGCGGGTCCAATTACATTTACTGTTCTATTATGAAGTTCATGTGTGTACAGTTTACACAGCACATTACCCTCTGTCAGGAATAAACCAACTGTGGATTATCGTGAAAAAAAAATTCGACTTAAATGGATCTCACGACAGAAAACGAAAATGTATGAAAGAATGTTAACAGAGCTGAGTAAAAAGGGTAAGAGTCCTGAAAATCGAAAGTTTTGCGTGGAGTGAAACAATGTGCACATATGCTATTTTAATTTATGATGAATGTATTTCAAATTCAATGAAGACAGATTAGGGATTTGAAATTAAAATTCTTTTGATTTTGAAACTATTGAGGACTTTTAGGAAATTTGTGCAGTGCAAGATATAAGAAAATATTTAAATTTTATGGCGTCAGTTTTTCCAAAGTTTTTCCAAAGTCTCCAAAGGCTAATTTATGAAGATATGATATGAGGGAAAATTAAAAAGTGATTCAAATTCAAGATCTGCCAATAAGAAGCTAGTGGTGATTACGATGTATGTTGGTGCTGCGTTAACTGCAGCTCAAGAATAATTATCCATAAAATTACGAGATAGGTAATGAAAGGAAATGATTTTTGAGTGTGAGTAGTACATGAGTGAGTATACAACACCAGTCAAAGTCTAGAGCTACGTGTTATTAATGAAAAAAATTGTGGTTGTGCTTGTGGTGTCTTTTGGGAGAAAAATTACAATTTATAATTCATCAAACACAATGGCAATTCTCCAAGTCTTCTTGCTTTTTGCTACCCTGGAAAATCTAGAAAATGAATTTATTATGGTGAAAGTAAAATACTATTTACTTCAATTAGGTGGAAATTTCTTCCTTCCATTTTTTCAGACAGATTTTCAATTATTGTTGTTAATCAGATACAAGTAACAAAATGTTAAATTCTCAAAAGAAATGGCTGCCTTGAGAATGGAGCAGTTTATTCTGTTTTTTGTTTTTTTTTTTATCAAAAACAACTTTAACTTTACAAGTACTAGTATTATAATAGAATAGCAAATAATATAAATGATGTGCGTAGTATGAAAGGTAATGGTTATTAATACTACCTCCGTTCCAAAATAAGTGTTCGCATTTGTATTATAAATTAGACCTATTTGTAATAAATATTTTGGAAGGGAATGATATTTCAGAATCATTAATCGATCATTAATTCAGAAACATCAATACCGTTTAATTTTCTTAGAACTCTACAAAGTGCTCTTAATTTGTGCCTTTATTTGCCATAATGTATAAGAGGCTATAGACTATTGAGAATATACAGTACAGTAGTGAAAATAAAATAAAAACCACAAAAAATAATATAGGTACGATTTCATAATTCGATCATACCCTAGTTCTAACTATAACGCGAAATTTTGTAAAGCTACAGGATT